>CM076571.1:331885352-332407148 GCA_034641835.2 Pinus albicaulis
AGGGTTTTTTTTAGATTTCTCTTGAAGCAGTGAGTCATTTTTTATGTTGATTAGTAATGGTTTTGATTCCAGATTTAGATAGATAGAACAAAGATTTCTAACTAGGATTTGCTATGAATTGATTTATTTTCAAGATGTGTGTTTATCGATGTTTTTGCGTGCCTCCATTCATGAATTAAATAACATAAGGAATCGTGCAAACTTCGACTCTAAGAGCTAAATCTTGAGAGCGCAGTACAACTCGTGTTTATGAGCCCGAATTGATACATAAATATTGGTGAATCAATTCGACAATTATTTCACACAACACTCATAGCTCACCTTATCATCCTCAATCTGATGGTCAAATTGAGATAGTGAATAAATGTTTGGAAGGATATCTTCGTTGTTTTGTATATGATAAGCAAACACAATGGGTCAAGTGGTTACCTTTCAATCAATTGTGGTATAACACTTCCTTCCATACTGCAGCAAAAATGACCCCATTTATGGAACTTTATGGATATCATCCACTGTCCATCACATCATATTTAAGAGAAAATTCTAAGTTTCAAGTAGTGGAAGATCACATCGAGCATCAACAAGAAGTTTTCCAACTCTTAAAGGATAACCTAAATTTGGCACAAAATCGAATGAAACAACAAGCAGATCAACATCGCAGCGAGAGAAGTTTTGATGTAGGAGACTGGGTATTTTTATGGCTACAATCATACAAAAAAATGTCCCTCAAGAAAGCTAAGAAGGATAATAAATTATCGCCAAAGTACTATGGTCCTTACAAGGTGTTGCAAAAGATTGGTATTATGGCATACAAGGAGGAGATTCTTGCTTCTTCGCGAGTGCATCCAGTTTTCCATGTTTCATTCTTAAAGAAGGTTATAAGTGACAAACTTCCAGTTCAAACAATATTGCCAGAACATGATGAGGAATAAAAAATCATATTGGAACATGAAGTAGTCACGGAAACAAGAACTCGACGGCTACGAAATCAATCAATTTCAAAGTATCTCATAAAGGGGAAGAACTTACCCACTGAAGGTTCCACATGGGAGGATGAGAATTTTATATAGAAACGTCTGGAGCTACTCAAGTATTGAGGACAACACTTTTTTGAAGGAGAGGGGCATGTTAGGTCCCTATATTACTAGTATAGTCCCTTATGTAGAAATTTGAATAATACCTAGATTATTCACCGAGATTATCCTGATTACACACTATTTGAGCTTCATGCATAATACATAACCTCTTCTACAATTGATCATCAATTTGCAGAAATAGAAGCAGTCGCATGCGCACATTAAAACATAATCAAGCACACATATAACACAGTATGTAATGGGGAAAGCATACAGCTGAAAACCCCCAACTATCTGTATATTATAATGATAGAGAACATGTAACAATACATAGCACAAAGCTCCTCACAGCTCTCAGCACTATCTCACATGCTACACACAAACTAGCACGGATCTGAACAAGTCACAGGTTCAAATCTCCTCCACTGTTTGCTTGCCTCTACTGCGCAATCCAAGATGAGAATGAATGAGATCCAAGTTCAAATCCCCTAGCTTGTACTGCGCAATCCTCATTGGCAATCTCAATCAATGTGTGTGCAAATCTCATGCACAAGTATAGTCACAACTGATAGCCACACTCACCCTTTCACCCACCTCTACCACTGGTCTCCACTGAACTGTCCATGCATTGCAGTTAACTGATGTATTCTTTAGTTTATTTATGAGTTAATAATTAGTGAATTAATTAATAATTAATTCACACCACTCATCACTAGTGTATTTTTCAGTTAGACTAAATACAACTAGTTTAACTAAGTTAAACCGAACACAACTCCACCAACTGTCTCATCAACTCCACCAAACTCTGCCACATGAGTTCTAACTGAAGTCAACCATGCAATAGCTCAACTAACCCATAGGAAAAGTGTATTTCCTTCCGTCAGCTGCATGTGCCACATCCAAGCATCAAACTGAAGTGCTCCAAGAGGATAATATAATGTTTATAGTTCAAATATTATTAAGGGCTAATAATATTCGAATGATCTATTTTTAGACTGGCAGTCTAAAAATAGACTCCACCCAATGTCTAAAAATAGAGTTCCATCTATTTTTACCAACTTGACCAATCATCCATAAATAGCATCCTGCAACTCATAGACCATGATCCATATGTCTAAAAATAGACTTTGCGACAAAAATCACTTGTGTGGCCCCCACCTAGTTTAGGTGATCACTATCCAACTAGGATCAGGAAAGATGTTTTTAGGATGCCTCCTTCACTGTTTCTTGTTGCCATCTTCAACACTCCCTCTCAACAAGAAAGGACTGTCTTTGCATGCAACATGCAACTCCATGCATTTGCCCTGCAACCTTTGCCAGTGCCCTGCAACTCCATGCATCTGCTTTACAACTCTTCCGAAACTGAAAGGCTCCAAACAACTCAATCATTATAATGCATCTATCATCAAATTATTTAAACCTGCTTTGACCCAGTGCACATGTCATCGGGAACCAACTGCTTATTTTATTGAACTCTTTTGCCCATGCATATCCCACTTGCATCAACTCGATCCCTCTTTTATGTGTGCTCCTCACATCACTTTGATCTGCTGCATCAATAGATTCCAACTTTAAATCGTATTCCGATGTCCGCTTTGGGCACCACCATGCTTGAGTTCAATTCATGAGATCCACACCATCTCCATGAATCCTGCCCAGAAATCTCCTCTTGGGATTAATCATGCATGTCGCCCCACCTCTCACCTGGTGGTATAGCTGCATGCACTCCCTCTGCCCATTTAGCATGAAATTTCTCTGCATGAGTGGTTTCTCCCACTCCATGATCCTCATCTTGTGGCTACTTCACCTCCCAAGGTTCACTATTACCTGCATGCAAAACTTGCTCCCTCTCAAGCATCAATTGCATGTCTTTCTTTCACTTCCCAATAGTAGGAAGCTCCGTAGACATCCCATCTACTTCAATTCTGTAGAGATTCTTTGCTGGAATCCCAAACTTCTTGACTTGTCCTATTGCCTTGTGCCGAAGGAAAACTTTTCCTTCATTGAAGACAACTTCATACCCTTTATCCTCTAACATTGCGACTGAGATCAAATTCTTCTTTAAACCTGGAACATGCACTACATCTTGTAAAAGAATGGGTTTACCTAACTCCCTCTGAAAGGTTATGGTACCAATGTCGGTCGCATTGTATCGTCCATTGTCGCCCAACTCAACATGCAACTAAAGATCTTTCTCCACCAAGTCACTGAAAAGATTCACATCTCCCGTCATGTGAAAGGAAGCGCCACTATCAAAATACCACCCCGATCCCAATGCACTAGACACCATGCATGCGATCAATGAGAAGTCCAACTCAAATTGCGAGGCAAGAGCCTCACCAGCTGCAGCTCCAGCAGCCTGCTTGTTCTTCTTCTTCTGTGGACAATTTGTGGCGTAATGCCCATGCTCGTGACAGTGAAAACACTTCACTTTGGACATGTCACGCTCTTTACCATCCGCACCGGATTGAGAAGCATTCTTCTTGCCCTTCCCCTTCCTTGCTTTGGCAGCCAAAGCGCAATCCTCTTCATCAGATGCCTTTGATGAAGATCCATCCTTGGTACTCCGCCTTATCTCCTCTTGCACAAGATCCGACCAAAGTCGCTCCCATCCTGGCAATTTTTCCCGACCATTGACAGAGTCCTGATAGGAGTGCCAACTCTTCGGAAGCCCAAGGAGAGCCAAGCTCACCAATTCCTCATCATCCACACTAACTCCTACACTCCCAATCTCATCCCTGCAGTGGACAAACTTTGTCAAGTATACCGGAATAGTGTCATTCTTCTCCATCTTTATTTTCCTGAGTTTATCCTTGAGCGCCAACTTCCTCTAGTCGCTCTTGCTTTGGAATAAATCTGTTAAGGCTTTCCACATCGAGTATGGAGAATATTTTCCATGCAGGCTAGATACAATGTGATCCTTCACGCCCTCCAACAGAATTCTTCGACATTTTTCTGTCTTCTTTTGCCAAGCCTCAACTTGAGCAGCATCAGTAGGCTTTGGGACTTCAGCATCTATGAACTCCTTCAGCCCATTTTCATCTAACACCGCCTCCATCCTATCTCTCCATGCAATATAATTCGAGCTGCCTTCAAGAGCATACTCCAATCACAATCCTTGATAAGACATTTCAACTTCGACACCAAGAAAACTCTTCTACAAATTCGAATTCCACCAGCTCAAAACTCAACCACTTATGATCTGTGAGAACAAAGTATTTCTAGCACAGAGATCGACTGTAGGGGCATTTACTGGGTATATCACCTTTCAAAGAAAGGATGGATCCAGAGGCTACCTGGCCCGCTTACAGACTCTGTCTACCGAAATAAATTGTAATCACTGTAATAGATCCGATGATCAATTTCGCTCTGATACCATGTAGAAATTTGAATAATACCTTAATTATTCACCGAGATTATCCTGATTACACACTATTTGAGCTTCATGCATAATACATAACCTCTTCTACAATTGATCATCAATTTGTGGAAATAGAAGCAGTCGCATGCGCACATTAAAACATAATCAAGCACACATATAACACAGTATGTAATGGGGAAAGCTTACAGCTGAAAATCCCCAACTATATGTATATTATAATGATAGAGAACATGTAACAATACATAGCACAAAGCTCCTCACAGCTCTCAACACTATCTCATGCTACACACAAACTAGCTCAGATATAGAACAAGTCACAAGTTCAAATCTTCTCCACAAGTCTGCCTGCCTCTACTGCGCAATCCAAGATGAGAATGAATGAGATCCAAGTTCGAATCCCCTAGCTTGTACTGCGCAATCCTCATTGGCAATCTCCATCAATGTGTGTGCAAATCTCATGCACAAGTATAGTCACAACTGATAGCCACACTCACCCTTTCACCCACCTCTAACACTGGTCTCCACTGAACTGTCCATGCATTGCAGTTAACTGATGTATTCTTTGGTTGATTTATGAGTTAATAATTAGTGAATTAATTAATAATTAATTCACACCACTCATCACTAGTGTATTTTTCAGTTAGACTAAATACAACTAGTTCAACTAAGTTAAACAGAACACAACTCCACCAACTGTCTCATCAACTCCACCAAACTCTACCACATGAGTTCTAGCTGAAGTCAACCATGCAATAGCTCAACTAACCCTTAGGAAAAGCGTATTTCCTTCTGTCAGCTGCATGTGCCACATCCAAGCATCAAACTGAAGTGCTCCAAGAGGATAAGATAATGTTTATAGTCTAAATATTATTAAGGGTTAATAATATTCGACTGATCTATTTTTAGACTGGCAGTCTAAAAATAGACTCCGCCCAATGTCTAAAAATAGAGGTCCATCTATTTTTACCAACTCGACCAATCATCAATAAATAGCATCCTGCAACTCATAGACCATGATCCATATGTCTAAAAATAGACATAGTCTAAAAATAGACTTTGCGACAAAAATCACTTGTGTGGCCCCCCACCTAGTTTTGGTGATCACTTTCCAACTAGGATCAGGAAAGATGTTTCAGGATGCCTCCTTCACTATTTCTTGTTGCCATTTTCAACACCTTATTGTTGTTAGTGTAACCCCCTTATTGTTATTGTTGTACCCCTATAACCCCAATATTGTTATTATTGTGCCCCTATATTATTATTGTTAGGTCGGTTATGATTATATTGTGACCCCATGGACTCCTATAATAGAAGGAGGATTTGTCATTTGTATCATCCAAGAATTGTTCATTTATGTAATGTAAAGGAGGTTTTCCCCTCGAAGTGGCTTATTTCTAAGGCATTGATCTATCTTTTCTTCTATTTTTGGAGCTGGTTTCATAACATGGTGTGCATGTAGTGTCCGAAAATAATGTTGACATTTCAGGAGTTTCTACCAGAGGCTAGACTGATTGCAATTGAGTTGTGATCTTCTTCTTAGTTTTTATGGCTCTTGACATCTCCTCTAGTTGTAGTTTATCGAAATTCACCTATTAAGAAGAGGAATAAGGATGAGCAACGAGAATTCGTTAAGGAAAACAGTTATTTCATATTAATTCTCATTTTAATGAGTGAATGATTTGGGACTAGATAACCATTATAACAAATCATTTCAAACCTTGAAATTCTAAATCACACAGCGTGGCTATTAAATGCATAAACGTTCATTCACGTGGCCTTCGCGGATTTCAATGTATGCTATCTGTGAAATCCTTGTAGTTTCCATTCTAAGATTTGAAAAATTCATCTGTTTTGACCTATGTTTTACCTTTCTAACAATGTTAAATATGAAAAAAGATTATATCAGAGGTCTTTCACTTCAAAAGTCTGGCATTGGGGGTTTTCTGAATGACTTAAGTGAAAAATTGTGATATGTGATATGCCTGATTGGGGATTGCAAGGCGATGGAAAAGGTAGTCGGGACTTATTAAAAAGGATATTGAGGATCGACTATGGACATTTCCTTATGGTATTCACTTCGGAATTGCCGATTGCGATATGTGATATCGCATGGAAAGCGATTTAGTGGGACCGACTTCCATATTTTATTTGTTATAATTGTTTTAATTGCCTAAAATCCCTGTAAACTCGAAAAATCAAAATAAGGCATTATATATGTGATTCCTTCATTGAGGTATTCTTGATCGAAAGTCTTGAATTTAGTAGTAGGCCCGATATAATTTTGCGTTATATCATATTTTTAAGAAATATAAAGCATTAAGCATTATCCCAAAGGTTTATTTCCACTAGAAGTCCTATTTAGAGAATTTTGTTTCATCTTATTGAACCCATTTCCTTTTATTAGAACAAAAGAGTTCTCTAGTATTATATTCTAAAAATTTAAAAGGGTCCCATATTATTTATTAAACTTATCACTCACTAAATAATAAGGGGGGGTTGTTGAGTAGCACAACAAGACCTTACCATGTTTCTTCACATCTTATTGAGTTTTAGCTTCCCACCAAATAAGTGTTGAAATTTCCAATCTTAATGAAGCAAGTTGAATCTTGGTGTCATCATCCTTGATCCTTTGTATCGAGAAATACACTTCAATCTTACGTACCGAATTATCCAATCTTTCAGCATTTACCTCTCCATCATACATAGGCAAATCAAAATTTATGTCAAGTTTTATAAATGGAGTTTTACCATGACCTTTTGGAGAATGTGGAGGTGTTTGTGAAGGGCTTGTTATGGAAGATGATGATGGTGAAGATGGTGGTGTCAAAGGTGGTTTGTCACCATTCCCTCCATTACCTTTTGGAGTATTGTCTCCATCTTCTCCACCTCCTTTAGAATACTTATCTTCCTTTGGAGGATTGGAGCTCTCACCTTGCAACCTTGTGTTTCTCTCCTCATAGAGAAATTTCACCATTTGTGTCATATAAAATAATGATTTTCTGAAATCATTTTCATCCTCTGACATATTGTTAGGCTCTCCTTCATGTGACATACTTGTTGGAGCTTCAGGTACAACTTGAGGTGGAATTTTTCGTGGAGATTGTGGCAAATTTTCTCTCCTTGTCCTTGACCTAACTCGAGGACTTGAAACCACAAGCTTTCCTTCTCCTTTCTTGAGCTTCAAACTTGTAAGCATCAAAAACACTTGAAAACAAATTAAACGCTCACATCAAAAAATAAACCTAAGCTCTAATACCAATTGATCAGTATATGATAGCTTGAGGATTACGTAAAGTTTTGAAAGTGAATAAATTAGGTTTTTAAGCCTCTTATGTCAAATTCATAAACACATAAACATGAATTAAAAGCTCATTTTTGGAAAAAAATATGAGAAAACATCACCATAACAGTAAACACATAACAACAAATGATGAAGGAGTTCACCCCTCCTGGGCTACATCTCCTGGTCCAGCTTCTAATGGTTGGGCCTCTTTCATTATGCTCAAAAAATGGTGTTTACATCAAGTTACAATGCTCCAATTTCTCCAACAATAGCTCCAATGGATTTAAACTGTCAAAAACCCCTGTCTAGCCTCTTTCTGCTCCCAAAAAGGCCAAAATCTGCTAAATATATGCTTCCCCCAAGTTTCTGCACTATTTTTCCTACAAATCGCACCTTTTGCAATCTGTCCTACAATTTCTGGCTTTCTTAGCCACATGGGGTGACAAATTTGCCCCGTGCCGGCGAGATTCCTGCCGCGTAGGTGTAAATTTTAGCCTGGTTAATCGGGCCAGTGAGCCCATTATTCGGCTAAAAACGTGCCATGTTACATAAGGTCCGCCATTGATTTCAGAGTGGGAATAGGTTTTCCCACCGATTGTTGACCTGACATGGGTTCTGCGATGACCTATGATTGGATATGGGTTGGGTTAGCATAAACCCTAATAATAAAAAATTACCGTCGCATGTATATGCTTCGACGGTTAAAAATTCACTCCCAATTGGTTAACAACCTCCAATGCACAACCCTTGATATTAAAAACTTGGCATCCCACCATATGAATATGCTCCATCTCTTAACCTGTCAACGCCACTGTTTTCATGACTGCCAAATAATGTTGCAACATACTTTGGGTTTAAACCATGTTATATGGTTGTTGTATTAAAAACTCCGCCAAAATATATGGTGGCATAAACTTTGGGTTATCTGGGCTTTGGACCGCCGATCAATATTGCATCAAGGCTTTGGAACATGAAACTTTAATATATATCATGGGTCGGGTTTAGCCCATAACCTTGGTCTGCGTATCAGGGTCGGGGGTTAACCTTGGTCCCAACCCCTGATGGATTTAACAATAAAATTTATATAGCTGTGAAAAACCTATGGGTTAAGAACCAAATGTAGTGTAGATGGTCAGAGGCATTGATGTGTTGTTGGAGGTCTCGTGTTCGACCCCTGGGGCTGCTGCTTGGCCCTTACCAAAATTTTGGTGGCCACTAGGAGGCCACGTGGCTGCCTCTGGTTGGCCCACGTGGTCCCTCTTGGTTGGTCCACTTCACCAACTTCAGAACCAATAGAAATCAACCATTTCACAACCAATAGAAAAATGACAAGTGGCAAGATGTGATAGGCCAGAATAACACAGTCAACTTGTACAGTCATGGTCCAGTCAGCAGTACAGACTGCTGACTATGCAACTCTGCACATCCAAAAACCAAAAAAATTTGTTGTTTCCACAAACAAACATAACTAAATTACAGGAGCATACGGTGTCGGGTTTTTGCAAAAAAAATTGTGCTAGATTCAACTTGATGAGATCTACGCAATCATTCTAGTTTCGAGCCATTCTGACAACTTTGAATTTTAAGCATAAAATTGATCCACGGATCAATCCACCAAGCTTCAATTCCAACATAGGCATGAATAAGTGGTTGCGAGTAAGGTTTAAGTGTAAGTCTTAGATGATTATAGGAAACTAATATATAGCAGATGGATGTAGGCTATCTGTTGGACTTTTTGGAGGGCTTTCCAACACCTTTTATGGTCAAAATTGCTTATAATTCATCAAGGTTTTGCAGGAATCACAACTTTGAGTTGTCAACTATCCACAATCCGAATGGCCTAGGGGTTTTTCAGGGTGTTGAATTCATATATGTACTCAAAAACCTAGTTAAAAAAAAAATGAAGATTTCAAAAGATTTTTTTTTGCAGATTCCATCCAAAATCTCCAAAAGGTATAATAGTTAGAAAACAGCTTAGGAAATGTGCAAGAAACAAATAATATGAGAGTTCATAAGCTGATGATGAGCTCCATCATTAGACATATTTGGAGGGGTTAATGGTCACCTTTTTTTTTCTTAGATCTCTTTTTCTTACATTTTTATTATTATTTGGTTTTATGATGCTAGTATAGGTGGTGATTAAGGCTAACATACTCTGAGTGCCTAACATGAGGTTGAGTGCAGAAAATCAGGAATTATTAAGCATTTTATATGGATTTTATCATAAAGACTTGGAGGAGACAACAAGGAGAAATTATAGGAGGATATTTCACCCTCCTTAACTCTCAAAGGAAGCCAAAGGATCCCAAGGATTCTCTCTAACAATTCGAATTCCAGAGGCATCCAAGCAACTCAAGGAGGAGTGCACTCAATCTTTATTTACTTGGAGTCGAGTGGACTCAATAACTATTTTCTAGGGAGTTGTTGGTAGCTACCCTATAGAATAAATAGAGCAAATATAGAGCAAAGAAGGGTCGGAACTTCGTTGCACGCTATTGAGATTTTTATTAATTTACTCAGTGATCAAAATTTCAGAAATGTATGAGGCTATTCTTTTATGAAATGAGCAGACTGATTTCATTTTATTGATTTAAGTTTCAGAGAGCTAGGCTCATGGGTTAGGGCCCAATCCATGTGCCCCAGCCTCTCTGCTGTATTTTTTCTCTACTTTCTGTCATTTCATTAGTTTTGCTTTTGATAATTTCGTTTATGTTTCAAGTTGTTGCTTAGTTTTTCTTTCAGTGTGTTGTTGTAGGTTTCATTTGCTTGCGAGTAATAGAATAGAGGAGAAAAACCAAAAATTTGTGGATCAAGACCCCCTTCTCATCTCTGTCAATAGAGCTCGAGGAGGGCGAACCTTCCCACAGACCCAAAAACTAATTTCTGTTCATTGTTTCTGAGATTAAAAGTAGACTTGCGTTACCATTTTCCAGTCTTCCTTTGCACTATAGTTTTTACGCATTTGTCTATTTTTCATGCATATATCAGAAGAGTTGTTTGTCGTAATTAATGTTAAATCCCCAAAGCAGCTCTGTGGTGCCTCCCCGCTTCATTTTCCATCTCCCTTCCATCACTGTTGTTACGCTCCTATTCCTTCCTTTTCTCTTATCGCAGCTACCACAACCATTTTAACTTGAAAAACCTCCAAGCACTTTAAAGTTTGACCTTCGTCTTTCCTCCTCAAAATTCCCACTATCGCATTTCACGCTATCCTTCGACTGCACTATCGCTTTTCCACCAACCTTGCGATATTGTGATATTACGAAATCGCAAATCGTAGTTTCTATTGGTTTCCTATAAGACTTACTGCTCCTTTTTGCCGATTGCGATAATTCTCCATACCCCGCCACATTGCAAATCGCATTTTGCACTTCACAACTTTTGCCCCATTGCATTTCGCACTTTGCAACTTTTTCCCCATCGCATTTTTCACTTCGCCACTTTTTCCCCATTGCATTTTTCACTTCACAACTTTTACCCTGTCGCATTTCGCACTTCTCAACCTTCGGCCTTTTCATAATCACATTTCACAACCTTTTCTTTTTTTCTTTAAGACTTACTGTTGCAACCATTGATTGCGATATCCTCCATACTCCGCTACATCGCACATCGCAAATCACATCTTTCATTAGTTTCCGTTAATACTTACCACTCCCCACCGCTGATTGAAACATCACTATAGCACTCTGTCGCGTCATCCCTATCGCAAATCACATTTCGCAGCTTTTATCCCCATCGCAAATTGCAAATTGCATTGTTTATTTTTTTCCGTTAACACTTACCGCTCCTGTCTTCCGATTGTGATATCGCTATGTACTCCGCCATCAGTCCCACCGCCACGTCATCTGTTGCATCACACATCACAAATCACACTTTTTATTTTGTTCTCGTTAACCTTTACCGCTCCAAACTCTGATCGCAATTTTGCCATCGCACTTTTTAAATTATTCCGCTCCAAAGCATTTTTGCGCCATAGTAAAGCTTTAATAAGGTTTAAACCCACTCTTTCCACCTCTAATCCTTGTTTCATGTGCTGAGCCCTCCATTAGCACCTTTAGCCTGTTTTCCTCCAAACTGCAAGCCACACTTAGTCAAGTTTAGTTTATCATGAATAGTTGCATGGTTAGAAGCATGATAGCATGGTAAATAGATCAAAGGATAAGTAGGGTGTGTTTAGCCAATTGGCCTAGCTAGGTACAACTTAGTTTAGTTTCTTTTCACTCATTTCCTTTTGTAGATTAAAATAGTTTCCTTCTTCTCATTTCCTTTCTGCACATTAAATTAGTTTCATTTTCATCATTTCCTTTCCGCAAATTAAGTTAGTTTCATTTCTTTTATTTCCTTCCAACAATTTACTTTTTAGTTTTTATCATAGTTTAAGAAATAACACCCTTTCATAAAGTAGAAGAGGATGACATGAACATAATGCATCTACTATGTATATAGCATTGTCACCTCCAAGTTTGCATGAACCCTGGGTTGATAAAGTAAAGTAGGGCAGCCCCTAGGAGTTGCAGCACTCTTGGTGCAATACCAGGGGTCATCATTTTTTTGTGTCATTGCCGGGGAGATGTCTAATATATGTTTTGATTTTGTTTAAGCATTATTTTCTGCTTTCTTTTCTTTTCATGTCGTTTCAGAAATATTAAAAAAATACAAAAATATTTGATTTTCACGCCTTGTAGGAGTAGGAATACTCAAAGACAAATCTTACCTAAAACCCTCACATCACCTCCTAGCCACCCTTCACTCTTCTTCAGTGGCAGTGAGATTGAACCCCCTATAGGAGAGCCTTCTGAATATTTCGAGGATCTTATTGGGGAAGAAGAAGAAGACCTTGTTTCAACTTAGGGACCTGCTTCACTTATCTTAACCATGGCTGGGATCCAGAGAGTCTTTCCCATAAGAGAGGCAGATGGGGAAACTAAGATGAAAAACATTAGCCCCTCAGCTCTTCCAGGCTTTCATGGACTTGCCTCTGAGGACCTTGACACATTTATGTTTGAATTTTTTGTTGTTTGTAGGACTTATGAATACACCTCTAATGATCAGAAGTTGAAGCTATTCCCATCCACCTTTAAGGATGCATCCTTGTGCTAGTTCATGGGTCTACCTGGGGATAACATCACTACCTGGGCATAGATGGAAGAGACATTCGACAACAAATATAGAGACTACTCTAGGTCCAAAAAAACTAAGGATGAAATATTTAGGATGACTCTAGGACCTGATGAATCCCTAAAGGACTATGAAGAGAGGTTTCAATTAAACTATAAGAGAGCCCACTGCACACTTGATCCTACATCACTTAAGCTTGTATTTATTCGTGGGATCAGTGAAGACATGATAGAAACCTTGAATATGCTATCAGGAGGAGATATCTACCAATTTCCTTATGAAACAATCAAAACTATCTTCTGGAACCATTCTAGGGCATTTAGGAAGATAGGCAGAGTTGGCCAAACCACATCCAATACCCCTTCGTCTTCCACCTTCATAAAACATGAGTTGGAAACATGTTAGAGGACTTCAAGAGTGACATGTTGCACACCTTTTCTTTGCAAATGGACATAATGCAGGTCAAAAGGAAGCAAGAGGAAGCAAAGAGATCCCTGACCATATTTTGTTCTAGATGTACCAGGAAACACCCAAGAAATTGTTGAGATTCAACAAGATGATGAGCTTATTGAAAAGAGTCGCCTTCACTAAGTGGGCCCATAGGCTATTTTTGGCGCAAGTCTATTTTTAGACTATGTCTATTTTTAGACATGGTGATCATATTTCAGAAGTTGTAGGATGCTATTTGTGGATGGTTGATCAAGTTGGAAAAATAGATGAAATTCTATTTTTAGAATATTGGGCGAAGTCTATTTCTAGATCATCGATCTATAAATAGATGCATGTCGATTATTATTAGCTCTTAATAATAATCAGACAATAAACAACAACTTATTCTCTTGGAGCACTTTGTTTCAGTGCACAGATGTGGTAGATCAGTGGACTGAGGGAATTACGCAATTCCCAAGGGTTTACTGGAGTTCATGCTTGGAGGATTCAGTTAGAACTCAAGTGGCAGAGTTATGACAGAGTTGGAAGAGTAGGTTATGGAGTTGTATTTACTTTAACTCAGTTAGACTCAGTTGAGCTAATTGTATCTAGTCTAACTAAATGATACACTAGTGAGAGTGGAGTGAATTAATTAGTTAATTAATTCACAAATAATAACTCATCAATCAACTGAACAATATAGCAGTTAACTATAGTGCATGGCAGTTCCAATGGAGACCCAGTGGAGAGATAGGTGAAAGGGCAAGATGGACTATCTATTGTGACTATAGTGATGCATTGATTGCATCACACACACATTGGAGTTGCCAATGAGGATTGCGCAGTCAAGGCAAGTGTAATTCGAATTCATTCAGAGCTATTCTTCAGCAGGGATTGCGCAGTGGAGGCAGGCTAGCAGGAGGGCAAAGATCGGTGCATGGATTTGTAGATTTTTCCTTATTAGTGTATGACGATTGTACTGTACTGAGAGCTTGATAACCTTTGTATGAGGATTGTCATATGATTCCATGATACATAATATATAGTTGGGGTTTTCAGCTTCAAGCTTTCCTGGTTAAAAACAACTGTGTTATGTGCGATTGATTTTATTTATGCTTCACATGCATGTGCAATTAATTTTCCACAATAGATTAATAATGGAATGATTTTGTATCTTGCAAGAAGTTAAATATTGTGAGATCGGGGGAATCTAGGACATATGCATGCTTAGTGCATATAATTTCTACAAAAATGAATGTCCACTGAATGTCATAGAGTTTTTCTTAGTCTATGAGGAGAATCATGCCACATAAAAGTGTTCCTCCTTACCTGGACTTAAATTTGTATATCAAGGTGGGGAAGCAATGCTAGAGCAACTCTGTTTCATCAACCAGGGAAGGCCTCAAGGCCCTCGGTCATACCAACAAGGTATGCAAGGTGTACCTTACTCTTACTATCACAACAATCAGAGTGCACCCATGCAACCTTGGTACACCCCTAATCCTCCATCCTCGTCTACACCCGCTACTTGGCCTTACAACCCTTCATATCATCCTTAGCCAGTAAACCAACCATTTCAGCAATATGTTCCACAACAACCTCAGTGGAACAATCCATCCCAAGGGTGGAGGCCTCAAAAAAATCAACCACCTGCTGTAATGCCTCCACCCCAACCTCAATCTCAGCTTACTCGTGTTTCTCCGCCTAGGATACCTATACCCGCACAACCCAATCCGAACCCAAACAACAGACAGGCACAACAGGCTCCCAATGGAGAAACATCTTATCTAGCTTATGTTGTGGAGATACAGGAGGTTAATATCAAGTCGGGAAGAGTACTCCCAGACAACCATCCTCCATCTCCACCTGTAGAGGTTGAGGAGGAAAAGGAAGAAGGTAACACTCAGATCCAACAACCTCCTTTTCTTGAGCACTTGATCCACCCTAGTCAACACACCCCAGAGAAGACTGAACTCATGGGAGAATTGGAAAATTTTTGTGTAAAGATACTACTTCTCCAGGCCATTAAGGATGTCCCTGTCTACAATAGGCTCATCAAAGAAAAGTGCTTCAAGAAACCTGGGAGAAGGAAGAGAGATACCCCCACCATCAATGTAGTAGGGCAACTCTCTGACCTAATGCTGGGGAAGGTGATATTTCCAAAGTACCTAGACCCTGGTAGTCCAGTTGTTGATGTGAGTATAGATGGTGTCATAGTCCCCAACACACTGATTGATCTAGGGGATGTCATCAATATCATGACCAAGGAAACTATGTTGAAACTTAATCTCCAAGGGACTTTGAGGAAAACCACAACAGTTCTACAACTTGCAGAATGGTACACAGTAACTCAGGAAGGAATTGTTGAGGATGTTATGGTTAGCATTTACTCTTGGTAGTATCCTACAGATTTCTTGGTCCTGCAACCAAAAACCAAGTTTAATGGTTCTCCCCTCATCTCAGGGAGACCTTGGTTAGCCATTGCAGATGCTTATATTAGTTGTCGGGCCGGAAACATGACTATAAAAACCGGGCTTGTGTCTAAACAACTAGTGTTATATCCTCCAATGCAACCTTCCATTGATCATGGTCTCCCTATATGGTTGGAGGATGAAGAAGATGAGTTATATAAAACTGCCCCTATGTGTACCATAGATGTTATTCTTAGAGGGGAGCAGCTTGATGAAGATGAACTCATCGACCATGCCATTCAAAACCAGTCCTCCACTAACATTCATCTCGAAACCTTAGTCAAAGAGTCTGAAAGCCAACCTTGGATGGAAGTGCACTTAGTTGAGTCAACCTCTGAATCCACCAAGGAAATTGAGTTTGGTCCATCCAGATCTCTGAAAATCAACCCAAACCTCTCGAATGAAGAAGAGAAGCAGCTATGCCAGCTTTTGAAATATAATCTTGAAGCATTTGCTTGGGATTACAAGGACATGAAAGGGGTGCATCCTTTAGTGTGCAAACATCATATTTACATCCAAGAAGGATATAAGCCTGTGAAACAACTCCAAAGAAGGATGAACCCGACTTTGAAGGACATAGCCAAAGAAGAGCTACAGAAACTATTGGATGCAGGATTCATATATCCTATATCCAACACTGAGTGGGTATCTCATCTTGTCCTAGTCCCAAAGAAGAATGGGAAGTGGCGAATATGTGTTGATTATCGAGAACTTAACAAAGCCACTAAGAAAGACCATTTCCCTTTTCCCTTTATAGACCAAATCATGGATGGCCTTGCGGGGAAGAATTTATTTTCCTTCTTAGATGGGTTCAGTGGGTACAATCAGATTCAAATCAGCCCTGAAGACCATGATAAGACTACTTTCACCTACCCTCGGGGTACCTTCGCTTATAGTGTCCTACCCTTTGGGTTGTGCAATGCCCCAGCTACCTTCCAAAGAGTTGTCCTAAGCATCTTTTATGAGTTATTCCATGACTCTGTCGAAATCTACATGGATGATTTCACACCATATGGGGATGACTTCCAGGAAGCTCTCTCCAATTTGGGTAAGATACTAAGAAGGTGCATTGAGATGCATCTCTCCTTGAGCCCATAAAAGTGTGAATTCCTGAAGAAAGCAAGGGTTGTATTAGGAAACTCCATATCCCAAGTAGGAATACAGATAGACTCGGACAAAATCACTATCATCCAAAGGGTACCTGCTCCTCAAAAGCAGAAAGATGTTAGGAGTTTCTTAGGCTTAGATGGTTACTATAGAAGGTTCATCAAATATTTCAGCAAGATGGCTTCGTCGTTATTTGGGTTATTGGCCAAAGATTTTGAGTTTATTTGGTCTGGTCCTTGTCAAGAGGCTTTCGAGCTCATTAAGGAAAAGTTGACTACTGCCCCCATCCTCCGAGGTCCAAATTTGACTCTACCTTTCCACATCCACATTGGTGCATCCGACAAAGATGTAGGGGCAGCATTAGGACAATTAGAGGACAAAATCCCTTATGCCATTTATTTCATCACCAAGAACTTGTCCAACTTCGAACTGAATTATATTGTTACTGATAAGGAGATGTTAGCCATTGTCCATGATTTGAACAAATTCAGGCATTATATAACTGGATATCAGACCTTTGTTCACACTGACCATGCAACCATCAAATATTTAATGAACAAAACAGATGTTAATGCTAGGATAATTAGATGTTTGTTACTTTTGCAGCAATTTGTTTGACTATTGTTGATAAACTTGGAAAGAAGAATGTTGTTGCAGATTTTTTGTCCAGGTTAGCTCTCCCTGCAGGTGAAGAAGGAATGGTGGATAACCAACTACCAAATGAGCATCTCTTTGCTATATAAGCACTCTCACCATGGTTTCCTGATATAGCCAACTACTTGGTTGTTGGGAGACTCCCTCCTAATATTTCATTCAGGGAGAGGAGCATAATCATTAGAAAAAGCGCCCCCTTCACATGGATTGGGGGAAACCTTTTCAAGCTAGGCCCTGATAAAATCCTAAGGAGATGTGTGAGGGAGGAAGAAGTTTTTGATATCCTCTCTGAATTTCATGACAACCCATGTGGAGGCCACTTTTCTACAAATAGAACTGCTTACAAAGTTTTGCAGGCAGGATACTATTAGCCTACCCTTCACCAAGATTCCATAAGATACATTAGCAGGTGTGACCAGTGCCAAAGGATGGGAAAACCCACGCAAAGGGATGAGATGCCTTTGCACCCATAGGTGGCTCTTGAGCCATTTGACAAGTGGGGCATGGACTTTGTTGGACCTATCGATCCACCATACGGACAAAAGAAGTATATCATAATCTGCACTGATTGCCTGAAAAAGTGGGATGAAACAAAAGCAGTGAAGGTAGCAACCAAGGAGAAAGTAGCAGAATTTCTGAGAGAGAATGTGTTTTACAAGTTTGGATACCCCAGAGAAATAGTCACTGATCAAGGAGCAAAATTCACCTCTCACCTCATTGAGAATATTTTGAGGAAGCACAAGATTAAGCATAGAACTTCTACTGCCTATCACCCTTAGGCGAATGGCCAAGTAGAAGTAACTAACAGAGCTTTAGAGAGCATCCTCACCAAGGTTGTGAGAAGCAACATAAAATATTGGGTAGATATATTGGTAGAAGCTACTTGGGCCTACAACACTACTTGTAAGACAACAACAGGATTCACTCCTTGTGAACTAGTCTATGGTAAGAATGCTCTACTTTTAGTTGAGTTTGAATTCAATACTTTAAGAATGGAAGCTGAATTAAATCTAGATCTATCAAATGCCCAAAAAGAGAAGTTGATGCAACTAAATGGATTGGATGAGTTCAGAATGCAAGAACTTCTTCACACGGATGTAGTTCAGCTGCAAAGGAAGGTCTAGCATGACAAGAACATCAAAGAAAAGACATTCCAAGAAGGAGATTGGGAATTGTTGTATGATTCAAGTTTAAAGATTTCAAAGGCAAGTTGATGACAATATGGTTAGGACCTTACACAATGGAAAAATGTTTTGATAATGACGTAGTTCAAATCAAAACCATAGATGAGGAAGGAATCTCCTTGCTTTTCAATGGTCACAGACTTAAAATTTACAAGAAGCCTTTGTCAAGGGCAGAGTTCATAAATTCAATAAACAAAGAGGTGTATGTGATGGGAAACTCCATAGTTTCCCACACCTCCTGAAAGAAAAAATAATAATAATAATAAATAAAATAAATAAATAAATAGATAAAAAAATAATTAAAATAATAATAATAATAATAAGAATAATAATAAATAAAGATCCATGGGTGACAACCTCTCTAAGGCACCCAAGGCAAGCTTGTGGGTTGAAAACCTCGATGGAGGTAGTTCACTTGCTCTAAAACAAAAAAGAAAAGAGAATAGAGATCAATGGGTGAAAACCTCTCAAAGGTGCCCAAGGCAAGTTTGTGGGTTGGAAACCTTCATGGAGGCAACCCACTTCCTTTCACATTTAAAAAACAAAACAAAAAAAACACCATCTGTATATGTGTGTTTGTTGTTTTGCAAGTTATTAATGGTTTCTGGAAACACATGGAAGCATTCATATTTTTTTCCCTTCTTCTATTTTACCATCCATCCCATCATTCACTCCATTCATTTTCATAACTTCCTCCATCACCTCCATACACCAAATTCCTCCATTCCTGAGCACAATGTAGCAAGGAAAGCAAAACACAGACTGATATAGACATCAGGGAATTCCTACAACACACAAATATGTATATGAACAACAAGAAAAAAACAAAGAGAGGAGTTGATAAAGCAGACCCTAGGAAAGACGAGAGTGCCACCCATGGCATCTGGAGCACCCCCATGCAACATATACAAAGGGAAGAAACAACAAGAAAGATCAACAACTCACTCAAAGAGTTTCTCATTCAGCAAGTTGCTCACTTAGAAAACAGGAAAATAAGGAAGAACGCAGCATATAAGAGGCTTGTCTCCAAATTCCAGCTCTTGCAAACATCTTGAGAACAACAGGTAAACTCAGGTATAGCTTATCACCCCTCGCTATGCATCCATAATAGCCAGAAATAATTAAATTTGCAGACTTAGAGTTTAAGGGGCAGAAAGGTGGTCAGCTAGCTTGGCCACTGTCGTGAAGTATGATTAGGGAGAACTGCAAAGTCACGCCACCTGGGCATGCAAAAGAAAAATTAAATCAGGTGGAGTAGAGGAGAACAAGGGGAGGAGACATGCAATATCAACTAGTTAACAAGAAGAGGGTTAGTTAACAAGAAGAGGGTCCAACTGTCTACAACAAAAACTAGAGCTGAGCCGAGTTACATAAGTGCTCCAAAATTAGTTGTGCAATCTAATAAAAAGAGATCCTGTCTCATCCAAACAAGTGAATTGATAATTTTTGAGGGAAAGAGACTGAAGGGAGTCTGCAGCACAACAGTATTGAGAGTGGGCTGCGTATTTGAACATCGTGCAGCAGCATCAGCAGAACAACATCACCAGCAGTCGAGCTAGCTTCTGAAGTATACCACGTATTAGACACAGTAGCAAGGGACCAAGGGAAGCTTTTCTCATAGCCTTAGAGAAGAAGGAGAAGAAGAAGCATCAGAGGAAGAAGAAGCAGAAGAAGAAGAGGAACAAGAAGAACTAGAAGAAGAAGAGGAAGAGACAAAGGGCCAAGGAAAAATGGAAGAGATGGAAATATAATTCATAGAGGTAGAAGAAAGGGAGCAAGAAGCAGACTCATAACACAACACCACATCCCCTCAATACAAATAGGTAGTTTCCACCTTAGCTCCTTTGAGCGCAAAGAGAAAATGGCAGGCCTCTATGTATTTCAGAGCTGACAAGAGTCAGAGGATAAGTTAAAGAGAGCTGGAAATTCCTCCCACGAGCCCGAGTATCATTGAAGAATCACCAAGGGAGGAGGAAACAATCGAAGAAACAGTTCTGAAGGAGCAGCTACAGAAGGCACAAACAGAGAATGTAGCACTGAAGGAGCAATTGCAGCAAAAAGGGCATCAAGTAGCCACCATGGAATACTTATGCATAGAAGCACTTCAACACATATTCCCTTTCGACTCATATGTGTGTACCTCAAGGAGCAATGGCTCCTATTTCAAATCAAAACTCTAGCCGCCCATGGATCACTAGCTTTCCAAGATTGTAGGTAATTCATGGATTTCTGAAAGCAAGCTAACATGGCTGTTCAGACAAATATGGTAGAGTTTTATGTGCATAACCTTGTGCTGACAAATCTAGATACTTGGGACCCCAATTCCACAATGGGGGATATGCAGCTAATGGCTCTAGCATCTTGGATGATGAATGAGGACACTAGAGCAAAAGAGATATGGAGGGTCATGGGAAGAAGAAATAGAGAACCCTTATATATCAGGCCAGAATTGTTCATCCAAGAGGAGTCATCCTTAACCGTTAAGAGATTGAAAGGGACCCTGCACTAGTTGAAAGCTACATTCAGACTCAAACATAGGCAATAGGGCACTTTGATGATGTTTCTAGGCAGATAGAATATGAGTGCATTATGGTCAGCCAGAGGAGATGGAACAACCTCCCTCATAGCCTCAAGAACAGGGAGTACCATACTCCAGAAAGACTGAGGGGTGCATTGGAAAGGGCACCATTATACAAGAGGGCCATGCAGGCCAAAAAGATCCAATGGTTGGGACTAAAGCTCAGCCCACCTTTGCTGTTGGGGCTGAATGATGAAAAGGACACAAATGCACAAGATAGAGAATGGGAGAATGCAGAAAAGAATAATGGTTTTTACCCCCTTGGGGAAACTCCCACACTTCTTCCTCATGAAATTAGGGGGGTTGTCAAAGCCTTGAAGGAAATGCAGGAGGAGGATTAGTTGATCAAAGGATGAGCAACTATTCAGTAGGGGGGTGATGATGAGCTCCATCATTAGACATATTTGGAGGGGTTAATGGTCACCTTTTTGCCTTCTTAGATCTCTTTTTCTTGCATTTTTATTATTATTTGGTTTTATGATGCTAGTATAGGTGGTGATTAAGTCTAACATACTCTGAGCGCCTAACATGAGGTTGAGTGCAGAAAATCAGGAATTATTAAGAATTTTTATAAGGATTTTATCATAAAGACTTGGAGGAGATAGAAAGGAGAAATTATAGGAGGATTGTCCACCCTCCTTAACTCTCAAAGGCAGCCAAAGGATCCCAAGGATTCTCTCCAGCAATTCGAATTCTAGAGGCAGCCAATCAACTCAAGGAGGAGTGCGCTCAATCTTTGTTTACTTGGATTCAAGTGGACTCACTCACTATTTTCTAGGGAGCTATTGGTATCTACCCTGTAGAATAAATAGAGAAAAGCTATAGCTAGGAAGGGTCGGAACTTTGTTGCAAACTATTGAGCTTTTTATTAATTTACTCAGTGATCAAAATTTCAAAAATGTATGAGGCTATTCTTTTATGAAATAAACAGATTGATTTCATTTTATTGATTTAAGTTTCAGAGAGCTAGGCTTGTGGGTTAGGGCCCAATCCATGTGCCTCAACCTCTCTATTGTATTTTTTCTCTACTTTCTATCATTTCATTAGTTTCACTTCCAATAATTTCATTTACGTTTCAAGTTGGTGTTTAGTTTTTCTTTCAGTGTGCTGTTGTAGGTTTCATTTCTTGCGAGTACTAGAATAGAGGAGAAAAACCAAAAAACTGTGGATCAATACCCCCTTCTCATCTTTGTCAATAAAACTCGAGGAGGGCGAACCTTCCCATAGACCCAAAAATTGATTTTTGTTCACTGTTTCTGAGATTAAAAGTAGAGTTGCATTACCATTTTTCAGTCTTCCTTTTCACTGTAGTTTTTACGCATTTGTCTGTTTTTCATGCATAGATCAACATATTTGTTTTCCAAAATTAATGTTAAAGCCCCAGAGCAGCTCCATGGTGCCTCCCCGCTTCATTTCCCATCTCCCTTCCATTTCTGCTATTACGCTCCTATTCCTTCCTTTTCTCTTATCACAGCTACTGCAACCATTTTAACTTGAAAACCCTCCAAACACTTTAGAGTTTGACCTTTGCCTTTCCTCCTCGAAATTCCTGCTATTGCATTTCGCATTTTGCACTCTCCTCTCGACTGCACTATCGCTTTTCCGCCAACCTTGCAATATTGTGAAATCATAAATCGCAAATCACAGTTTCTATTTGTTTCCTTTAAGACTTACCGCTCCTTTTTGCTGATTGTGATAATTCTCCATACCCCGCCACATCACAAATCACATTTCGCACTTTGCAACTTTTGCCCTGTCGCATTTCGCACTTTGCAACTTTTGCCCCATCGCATTTCACACTTCGCACTTTTGCCCCATCGCATTTTGCACTTCGCAAATTTTAACCCGTCGCATTTCGCACTTCGCAACCTTTGGCCTTTTCGCAATTGCATTTCGCAACATTTTATTTTTTCTTTAAGACTTACCGCTCCAATCGCCGATTGCGATATCCTCCATACTCCGCTGCATCGCACATCGAAAATCACATCTTTTATTGGTTTCCGTTAACACTTACCACTCCCCACCGCCTATTGCGACATCACTGTAGCACTTTGCCACTTCATCCCTATCGCAAATTGTGTTGAGATTCAACAAGATGATGAGCTTAGTGAAAAGAGTCGCCTTCACTAAGTGGGCCCGTAGGTTATTTTTGGCACAAAGTCTATTTTTAGACATGTCAATCATATTCTATGAGTTGCGAGACGCTATTTGTGGATTGTTGGTCAAGTTGGAAAAATAGATGGACTTCTATTTTTAGAAATATTAGGCAAAATCTATTTTTATATTGTCAGTCTAAAAATAGATACGTCGAATATTATTATCTCTTAATAATATTTGGATTCTAAACATTATCTTATTCTCTTGGAGCACTTCAGTTAAGTGCACAGATGTGGCACAGCAGCTGACAGAAGGAATTACACTATTCCTGAGGGTTTACTGGAGCTAATGCATGGAGGACTTCAGTTAGAACCCATGTGACAGATTTTGGTGGAGTTATAGAAGTAGTTGATGGAGTTGTATTTAGTTTAACTCAGTTAGACTCAGTTGAGCTAGTTGTATCTAGTCTAACTGATTGATACACTAGTGAGAGTGGTGTGAATTAATTAGTTAATTAATTCACTAAATAATAACTCATTAATCAACTAAAGAATACATCAGTTAACTACAGTGCATGGCAATTTCAGTGGAGAGATAGGTGAAAGAGCAAGTGTGACTATCAGTTGTGACTATAGTGATGCATTGATTGCATCCAACACTCAGTGGAGATGCCAATGAGGATTGTGCAGTGCAAGCTTGGTGTATTCAAGTTCATTTAGAGCCATTCTTCAACAGGGATTGCGCAGTAGAGGCAGGCTAGGAGGTGGCAAAGATCGGTGCATGGATTTGTAAGATCAGGCCTGATTAGTGTGTAGCGATTGTATTGTATTGAGAGCTTGATATGATCAGTTTTTTATGAGGATTGTTACATGATCTCTATGACATATATTATATACAGATAGTTGGGGTTTTCAGCTTCAGGCTTTCCCGTTAAACAACTATGTTGATGTGTGTGAATTTTTATTGTTTCATGTGTGCATTGCAATCTTGATTTAATTTCCGCAAATGATCAATAGTGGAAGAGATTCTGTATTTTGCATGAAGTTAAAATAGTGTGAGGTCAGGAGAATATTGGACATATAACACATAAGTTATATAATTTCTACATGGTATCGGAGCAGTATTGATCATAGGATATTGAAATTATTGAAGCGGTTGAGTTTTGTGCTGGTGGAATTCGAATTTGCTGCAATGTTTTCTTAGTGTCGAAGTTGAGCATTCATTGAAATGTCTTTCAACGGATTGCGATTGGAGTATGCCCTTGATGGCAGCTCAAATTATATTGCATGGAAGGACAGGATGGAGGCGGTGCTGGATGATAATGGGTTGAAGGAGTTCATAGATACTGATATTCCAAAGCCTAGTTCTAGCGATGCAGCCGCACTTGACGCATGGCAAAAGAAGGTAGCAAAGTGTCGAAGAATTCTGTTGGAAGGTGTGAAGGATCACATTGTGTCAAGCCTTCATGGTAAAGCCACTCCATTCTTAATGTGGAAGGCTTTGACAGACTTGTTCCAAAGTAGAAGCGACTAGAGGAAGTTGGCGCTTAAAGACAAGCTTAGGAAAATAAAAGTGGAGAAAGGCGACAGTATACCAAAATACCTCATGAAGTTTGTCCACTGCAAGGATGAGCTGGGAAGTGTGGGGGTTACTATAGATGAAGAAGACTTGGTGAGCTTGGCTCTCCTTGGGCTTCCGAAGAGTTGGCATAGCTACGAGGACTCTATCGATGGATGGGAGAAACTGCCAGGATGGGAGCGACTTTGGTCGGATCTTGTGCAGGAGGAGATAAGGCGGGGTACCAGGGATGGATCTTCATCGAAAAATGAAGATGAAGAAAATTGTACTTTGGCTACCAAAGCAAGGAAAGGGAAGGGGAAGAAAAATTCTTCTCAATCCGGTGCGAAAGGCAAGAAGCAGGACTTGTCTAAGGTGAAGTGCTTTCATTGTCACCATCATGGACATTACGCCACTAACTGTCCACAAAAGAAGAATAATAAGCAGGCTGCTGGATCTGCAGCTGGAGAGGCCTTAGCCTCGTAGTTTGAGCTAGATTTTTCTTTGATCTCATGTTTGGTTTCAAGTGTGATGGGATCAGTGTGGTTTCTTGACAGTGGTGCGTCTTTCCATATGACCGGAGACAAAGATTTGTTTAGTGATCTGGATGAAAAGTATCTTGGAGTGCACATTGAGATGGGCGATGATGGTAGATATAGTGCGACTGGTATCAGGACCATTTCCTTTGAGAGGGAGTCTGGAAAACCTTTCATCTTGAAGGATGTCATGCATGTTCCAGGATTGAAGAAGAATCTGATCTCTATGGCGATGTTGGAAGACAAGGGTTATGATGTTGTTTTTAGCAAGGGAAAAGCCTTCCTGCGCAGTAAAACAACTGGTCAAACAAGGAGGATAGGGATTCGAGTTAAGAATCTTTATCAATTGCATGTAGATGGCTGCGCAGCAATGGCAGGCAAAGCAGAAGGAGTGGTGAGCCGAGATGAGGGCGAATTGTGGCATAGGAGATTGGGCCATCTTCACCATGGCACTTTGAAAATTTTGCAGCAGATTTCTATCGGGCTTCCCAAGGGTACACTTGCGCAGTCAGATCAGTGCAAGGGATGTACTTTGGGAAAATTTGTGAAGAACACTTTTCATGAGAAGGATATTCGTGCCTCGACGATCCTTGAGAGAATTCACACAGACGTGTGTGGACCTTTCTCAGTTGCTTCAACAGCAAAGCACAGGTATTATGTGATATTTGTTGATGACTTTTCTCGTAAGTGCTAGATCTTCTTCATGCAGAAGAAGAGCGAGACATACTCAAAGTTCTGTGAGTTCAAGGCGTTGGTTGAGAAAGAGTCGGGGAAGCAGGTGAAAGCTCTAAGGAGCGATAATGGTGGTGAATACATCTCTGGCGAATTCAAAGACTTCTGCAGCAAAGAAGGAATTCGAAGAGAACTCATAGCGCCTCATAACCCACAGCAAAATGGGGTCGCAGAGAGAAAGAACAGAATGATCGTGGGTGCTACACAGGCAATGTTGCATGATCAGGGCCTTCCCATACACTAGTGGGCTGAAGCATGCAACACTGCGGTTTATGCGCAAAACCGTTGTCCTCATAGAGTACTTGGCATGAGTACACCCGAAGAGGCGTTTTCTAGTAAGAAGCCTGATATTTCTCATTTGAAGATTTTTGGATCACCTGTTTACATTCATGTGACAAAGGATGCCAGGAAGAAGCTGGAGCCGACTGCAGAGGTTGGGATATTTGTGGGGTACACAGAAACACCCCACAACTATCCTGTGTATTTGCCAGATAGTCGGATGACTGTTGTGCGATGGGATATCAAATTTCATGAGGAGAAAGCCATGAAGTTGTTGCTTGAGAGGGAGCTACACTTGCATGCAGATGAGGAGTTACTTGTTCCTAAAGATGAGCCTCAGGATGTGGATCAACCACAAGAGGAGGTTCATGGAGTGGAAGAAACCACTCATGCAGTGCCAAACATCAGAGGGCAGAAGCGCACTACAGAAGCTGAGCGACTGAATCTTGATGCAACACAGAATGTAGGAGCCCCTACATCATAGCGCAGATAGAGACAGTCACCTGATCGATTTACTGGATACATGGCTCTGATGAGCAAGTGTATCGTGACGGAACCATCCTCTTTCGAGGAAGCTATGGAGGATCCCACATGGGTAGATGCCATGGTGGAAGAGTATGATTCGATTGTCAGAAACAGTGCATGGGAGATTGTCCCAAGGCCGGAAGGGACATCAGTGGTAGGTTCGAGATGGATCTACAAATTGAAGCAAGCTGCTGACGAGAGCGTCGAGAATTACAAGGCAATATTTGTTGCCCGAGGTTTCTCACAGATCGAGGGGATCGACTATGAAGAAACCTTTGCACCTGTCGCAAGGTATTCTTCCATATGGACCATCCTTGCTCTCTCAGCGCAGATGGGTTGGCACATTCATCATATGGATGTGAAGACTGTGTTTCTCAACGGAGTCATTGAGGAGTAGGTGTACATTGAGCAGCCTGAAGGATTCAAAATCTTCAGCAGTGAGTCGCATGTGTGCAGGCTCAAAAGAGCATTGTATGGGCTGAAACAAGCACCTCGTGCTTGGTACACACGGATAGACAGTTATTTCATCGGACTTGGTTTCGCCAAGAGTGAGGTGGATCCGAACCTATACTAGATTTTGGTGGAGGTTAAGCTTTTGATCATTGTGCTTTATGTAGATGATTTAATTCTAACAGGTGATGAACTGTTGATACACTCATGCAAGGCAGATCTTGCAAAGGAGTTTGAGATGAAGGACTTGGGCCTCCTTCATTATTTCCTGGGATTGGAAATTTGGCAACGGAAGGGTGGACTGTTTGTGTCTCAAGGCAAGTATGCCCGAGAGATACTGGAGAAGTTTCACATGCAAGGCTGCAAGCCTATCGACGCTCCTCTTCCTGGTGGTTGGAGGAAAGATGATGCTACATTGACAGAGGTAGTGGATGCCACTATTTATCGACAGTTGGTTGGTTCGCTCATGTATTTAGTCAATACACGACCGAACATATGCTATGCTGTGAACCAGCTTTCACAAGCTATGGTTAAGCCTACCAAGCTCTTTTGGAATGCATGCAAGCATGTCCCGAGGTATCTTAGGGGCACATCTGGATATGGATTATGGTATAGACAGTCGGATGAGTTGAAGCTGCATGGCTTCACAGATGAAGATTGGGCAGGAAGCCCAACGGACAAAAGGAGCACATCTGGAGGGATTTTCAGTATCGGATCTACAACAGTTTCTTGGTACAACAGGAAACAAAGATCCGTGGCACTCAGTTCAGTAGAGATCGAGTACATGGCAGCAAGTTTGGCTACATGCGAGGCTATATGGATGAGGAAGATCCTGGTTGGTTTGTTCGGTTCTCACTTAGATCCTACTGTGATATATTGTGATAATCAGAGTTGCATTAAACTCTCGGTTAATCCAGTATTTCATGATAGATCTAAACATATTGACATCCGGTACCATCATATCAGAGATTGTGTGCAGTGGAAGATCATGTTGCTTTCTTACATTCCTATGGAGGATCAGGATGCAGATATTCTGACGAAGGTGCTCACCAGGAGAAAATTCGAATACCATAGAGACAGGATCGGGGTGGCAGATAATCCCTATCTTGTTGAGAGGGAGTGTTGAGATTCAACAAGATTATGAGCTTAGTGAAAAGAGTCGCCTTCACTAAGTGGGCCCGCAGGCTATTTTTGGCGCAAAGTCTATTTTTAGACTATGTCTATTTTTAGACATGTCGATCATATTCTATGAGTTGCAGGATGTTATTTGTGGATGGTTGGTCAAGTTGGAAAAATAGATGGACTTCTATTTTTAGACATATTAGGCGGAATCTATTTTTTAGATTTCCAGTCTAAAAATAGATATGTCGAATATTATTAGCTCTTAATAATATTTGGACTCTAAACATTATCTTATTCTCTTGGAGCACTTCAGTTAAGTGCACAGATGTGGCACAACAGCTGACAGAAGGAATTACGTTAATTTTGAGGGTTTACTGGAGCTAATGCATGGAGGACTTCAGTTAGAACTCATGTGACAAAGTTTGGTGGAGTTATAGAAGTAGTTGATGGAGTTGTATTTAGTTTAACTCGGTTAGACTCAGTTGAGCTAGTTGTATATAGTCTAACTGATTGATACACTAGTGAGAGTGGTGTGAATTAATTAGTTAATTAATTCACGAAAGAATAACTCATTAATCAACTGAAGAATACATCAGTTAACTACAATGCATGACAGTTTCAATGGAGACCAGTGGAGAGATAGGTGAAAGAGCAAGTGTGACTATAGTGATGCATTGATTGCATTCAACACTCAATGGAGATGCCAATGAGGATTGCACAATGCAAGCTTGGTGGATTCGAGTTCATTCAGAGCCATTCTTCAGCAGGGATTGTGCAGTAGAGGCAGGCTAGGAGGTGGCAAAGATCAGTGCATGGATTTGCAAGATCAGGCCTGATTAGTGTGTAGCGATTGTATTGTACTGAGAGATTGATATGATCAGCTTTGTATGAGGATTGTTACATCATCTCTATGACATATATTATATACAGATAGTTGGGGTTTTCAGCTTCAGGCTTTCCCGTTAAACAACTGTGTTAATGTGTGTGAATTTTTATTGTTTCATGTGTGCATTGCAATCTTGATTTAATTTCCGCAAATGATCAATGGTAGAATAGATTCTGTATTTTGCATGAAGTTAAAATAGTGTGAGATCAGGAGAATCTTGGAAATATAACACATAAGTTATATAATTTCTACAAATTGCATACCGCAGCTTTGATCCCCATCGCAAATTGCATTGTTTAGTTTGTTCCCATTAACACTTACCGCTCCTGTCTGCCGATTGCGATATCGCTCCGTACTCCGCCAACAATCCCACCGCCACGTCATCCACCACATCGCACATTACAGATCACACTTTTTATTTTGTTCTCGTTAAACTTTACCACTCCAAACATCGATTGTTATCACCTCCATCGCAACTCCGCCATTGCACTTTTTAAGTCATTCCGCTCCAAAGCATTTTTGCGCAATAATTAAGCTTCAATAAGGTTTAAAACCACCTTTCCACCTCTAAGCCTTGTTTCATGTGTTGAGCCCTCCATTAGCACCTTTAGCTCGTTTTCCTCCAAACTACAAGCCACACTTTGTCAAGTTTAGTTTATCATGAGTAGTTGCATGGTTAGAAGCATGATAGCATGGTAAATAGATCAGAGGCTAAGTAAGGTGTTTAGCCGATTGGCCTAGCTCGGTACAACTTAGTTTAATTTCTTTTTAGTCAATTCCTTTTGTAGATTAAATTAGTTTCCTTCCCGTCATTTCCTTTTTGCACATTAAATTAGTTTCATTTTCGTAATTTCCTTTCCGCAAATTAAGTTAGTTTCCTTTCTGTCATTTCTTTCCAGCAAATTACTTTTCAATTTTTATCATAGTTTAAGAAATAACACCCTTTCGTAAAGCAAAAGAGGATGACATGAACAAAATGCATCTGTTGTGTATATAGCACTGTCAACTCTAAGTTTGTACGAACCCCGGGTTGATACAGTAAATTACGGCAGCCCCTGGGAGTTGCAACACTCTTGGTGCAATACCATGGCTCACCACTTGTCACCCCAACAATGAGTAGTTATAGGTTCGATGTCAATGGAGTTTTTTTGCTTGAATATGGTTGCGAATGAAACTTGTGCTTGAGAGCAATCCAAGCTTAGGAATTACTCCCCTTTCTTGTGTTCCACCATTCTCTTAAGTGTTATAACAATTGTTTTGTGTCAGTGGACTCATATGGCCCAAAAGTGGTCATTGTTGGGCTTGCATTTTCAAGCTAGATTTCCAACTTTGTTTTGACACTTTATGTAGCAATTTATGATCTAAGAGCAGTCAATAGAAGGTGGTTTCCAACATAAAGCATAATAAATTCTTGAAGAAGCAAAAAACAACAACATTTCTCTTAAACATGTAGTTGCCTACAAAGTAATAACTGACATCATGCCTTCCATTTTGATAGGCAACATCGAGGTTCAAATCATTATTACTAGGGTTTGAAATTCTCTTCCTTTGGATCATTGACACTAGGGTCTAGAATTTCCTTCATTTCATCACCATATTTTTATAGGCTTTGGTATTTCTTAAGAGTCTAATATTTGAGATAGAGAGTCTAATGTCATTGATCCAGACCAGTTTCAAAGCCAATCAATGTAGTTATTATATTAAATTAGGTAATAACCATAACCACAGGAGCAAGGGCAAGGGCTAGAGAGACAAAGGCATTTGTTTATATTTATGTGTTTTGCACTTAGATAGGAAGATCGTTGTAGGTAAGAGATAGTGCAAATACACAATCTCTTTAAAAGGATTCCATAATAACTTACAATCTAAGCCCATGCAAAATATGAATTATCATATAAGCTTTGCTTTTGTATGAGAAAAACAAACTTGTGTTTGCTATAGGCCTGTCAATCTCACTTGCCAAGCTTGATAGATTCTACTACTTTATCTCCAGCAAGTGTTAGATCTTGGAAAGGTTAAGAGAAGGTATGGAAATGGAGATCATATAGAATTTTTTTAATTAATTGAAGATGGAGGAATATGCAATGGTTCGTGATCAGAGGTACAAAACACTGCACTTAGATGCTTGGATATGGAATGCTTGGCCATTACGTGAAAATCCCACACCTCTATGTTCCTTATATGGGTATGCTATAATATATTTCAAAATTCTCTCCCTATCCTTATTGGGCAATCACCCTGCGTATTAACATAAACATTTAAGACTTGTTTTCACTGCTTTGTTGTTTTAATATCATTTCAACCCTCCATATAGATACATTGTATTTTAAAACTTCATTTGACAAGGTCAATATTCGCGTGTTGAATTGATTTATTTGACCTATTTCGTAATGGAATAAAATAGGTCCAAAATTTTAGAGATCCTTTCTATAGATACCCTGTATTTTTAAAACTTTCCGTGACAAGGTCAATCTTTATGTGTTGAATTGATTTGTTTGATCTATTCGTAATGGCATAAAATAGGTACAAAATTTTGGAGAGCGTTTCTCTCTAGTTATTTGGAAAGGTGAAACTTTATCACATGTTAAAGAAAGAATCCCAAAAGAAGTTTTAACTTTTTTATGAAGAAATTGACAAAGTAAGATTTTCCTGTTATTGCAATCCAGTGAAATTTTGTGTTGTCATATTACCCTACAAACCAATCAAATTATTTCTCATATGCTAATTTGCAATAATAAATATGGACCCAACATAGTTTTCCTAGAATATTGGAAGTTTTCTTTCCTCTCCCTGGGTCACCTAGAGTACCTTTAGGATACAAATGTTATTTCAATCACTTTCATGTAAAGGTTCGTGTTTCTCATAAAATGTTATTCACATTGATTTGGAAGGTTAGCTAAGGAACTTGTAGGTGAAAAAAGTTATGATTAACCAATGCTCTTAATGACAACCACTTGGATTCCATTGAAATTTAAAAGAAACAAACAAAACTATATAGCCTTCAATGCTAAAATCACACAATCTCTCTTGGGGCAACTTGGAATTAAGCAAACATGCTAGGAAATACATGCACAAACAAAAGCAATAGATATCACTTGCAAAGGAAAAAATCGTAATTAACTTAATCTCTTCTAGATTAACCTTATTGCGCAATTGACTTGACAATGTTGTTGATTTTTGGCCGAGGTTGAGGACATAGTGGAGATTATAGTACACCTCCAAACTTTTGCACCCTGATAGTGGAGTATTGGATCATTGCAACGTATGTCATCTGGTGGGAGGTTGGGGAAGGTTTTTTCATCTTCAAAGTTGGAATTCCGATAACATGCTTTCATGCATAACGTGTAGGAGAATTTCAAAAGACAGTCTTTAAAAAATACCTCTAAATATGCTTTCGTTGTTGGGGAATTAAGGCATAGTTCTGCATTGTTGTCTGACACTTGTGGTCACTAGTTTGTCTGCTCTTTTGTTCAATGACCTGCTGATAGTTGACGAGCACCAGATTCAAACACAAATGAGCTGGAACCTCTTGACATATTAAGTGTCATGATGACAAAGCTCTTTTGCACTAATTTTTGGCAACAATGGGCACGACATTATGCAGAACACGAACATTAATGAATGACCATGTTTGTTCACACAAATTCTTAGCGGTAGTGGGCACAACACTACGCATAACAGGACCATTAACGCATGGCCTTGCTTGTTCACACTAAGAATACGTGACATATGTCGAAATATGATAAAAACCCTCCAAAATCAATTAACTAAAATTAACTATTGTTATTGATAATGATGGAGACCATGCACTCATAAAAACTCTCAAATACTCAAGAACATGAAGAGAAACATATATCTCTCAAATACTCAAGAACACGAAGAGAAACATATATCAAATTTCAATTGGAAAAAGAAACGAAAATAGGCCTATATGATTGGCTAGGCTAGATCTGCCTACCCCAACCCCAAAGAGAAATGCCTATACGCATAATAATTCGCGACTCCCGCGAGTCGCAAATAACAAAAAGCATGAGGTTTATCTGTTAATCAGACGCTGGCGTAACATGTGCACGCACATTTTGGTGGCGGGTCCTACGAAATACCGTCGTGGCCAAAACTAACTTACCATCAAGTGCCACGTAAATTCTTGCCCACGTGGACGTCTGCAAGGATTCGGCTGTGTAGAAAGAGTAATGGGATTGGCGACCATCACGGTTTACCTTCAATATTCTTGATCAGATGAGATGATGGCACGCACTCAAATATTATTGATAATTAAAAGTGGTAATTACTCAAAGGTTGGAAATACCAAAAAGCGTGCCAGCAGCAGGAGGAGATTTGAGATCCATTCATTCATCGATGGCGATTGCTTCGGGTTTCTTGGGTTATTGTAATTGTATCTTTTCAGCGGAAATTTGCAATTTATTTCAGTGGCCGAAGTTTGTAATGTTCTATCTTCGCTATTCATGAAAATTGCGGGTTAAAACTCGGCAACTATCGGCAAAATATTAGGAATTTAACAGTTTGTCATTGCAGATATTTCGTTAATTTGATCATTTTTCTCTGCAATTTCAAAGGTATTTGTCTTGTTCGTTGCCTGCAAATTTATTTTTGTAGATTAACCAGGGTTTAAAGTTTTACTCATATTTGTGCTTTTCGCGTCATAATTCTTTAGATTTAGCGGGACTCCACATTAAATCCTCTAGAAAATTTAAGGCGTAGCCTGTAGCTAACGTCATACCAACGGAAATGCAAGGGTTTGAGTTGGTGGAATTTAAAGGATTGCGAGTTTGGAGGTGTCTGATTTGTTTATTGACTGCAAAATTTATTATCCACATAGATACACCTAAGTTTAAATTTCGAGCCTCAGATTCCTTCTTTCTGCCTTTTTAATTTTTTTAGCTTCAGATTTGTCTAGATTCAGCAGAATTCAGGCCTTTAACAGCAGCGAGAAAATATCTGCATTGCCCGTTGAAAGTTTGACAGAGACGATTCCCTAAAAAAAAAAATGATTTAGAATTATTTAGATTTATCGGAGCTCAAGAATTTGACGCATCTGAATACAACAACGAAATTTACGGTGGAGCATTTAACTAACTTCTCGCCAGCTGAATGGCAGGTTTTTTAGTCGGTGAAATTCAAAGCAGTGTGAGTGTGGCGGATTTAGGATTCTGAAGTGAGAATTTGGACGGCATGGGGGGGGTCACGTCTTCTGTGGCTGCAAAATTTGCATTTTTTCCTCCAAATCCTCCGTCTTACAAGATATGTAGAGACGAAGTTAGCGGACTTCTAAAAATGTCGGATGTTCCTCATAGGGAAAATGTTGATGTACTGAAGCTTCCTACGAGAAGAGGGCAAGAGATAGTAGCTATGTACGTGCGGAATCCTATGGCTACGATGACCCTTTTGTATTCTCACGGAAATGCGGCGGATTTGGGGCAGATGTACGAGCTTTTTGTCGAACTTAGCGTTCATCTCCGCGTGAACTTGATGGGGTCTGTACTCGAATACCTTGTCCTTTGAGTTTTTGTTTTTTTGACAAAGTAGTTCTTGCAGAATAATCGCTTACTCTAGAAGATCCGGTGGCATAATGCTCCTTCGGTTTCTGTTTCTCTTATTTGATATTTTAAGCTAATTACCTTTTTAAGTTTGATTGGTATAGACTTTCTGCACCTAATTATTTCATTTCCATTTTGACATTGTAAATGTTTTACACGTTCCGTGGAAATGTATTAGTTTAGTTTTTGCTATATCAATTATGTTGTATATTGAATGTCGATGGCTTCTCTCAGATTTATCTGTTTGTTGCTTCATGTTGAGAGCAATATATGTTGGTATAGTTCTAACGTTAATTTCTAAGTTCTAGATGTGGTTCTGCTCTTCCCAGTGTATTTTAGAATAGGGATGGAACTTAATGACCACTTGCCAATGGCTGATAAAGTAATTCGATCTGCTTTCTTAAAATAACAAATTAAATTAAGTTCCTGTGATTTTCCGATATTATGTCAGTAGATGTCCTTGAGATCTGAGGAAAGAAAGAAAGAAAGTATTCGGCCCTAAAAATAGCCTATGGGACAGATTGCTTCTCTATCTGGCTCTTGTATTTGGCCCTTTTCTTGTGAAGTTTTACAATAACCGCTCCCAGCTTCTTGACAAACTCTTCGCTGAATAGATTATCTCAAGAACTAGTTGCCAGAATACCTGATTGGATAAGTCTAGAGTTTAGACAAGATTAATGATCCACCACGAGTTTATCTTGACATGTTTTAGGAATTAGGCAAAAACGGGTTAGCGTTGAATTTACATTTGGACCAACCAATGGTTGAACTTGCCACAACTTATCTATAATTAGGAGACGGTGATAATTGAAATAAACTTGTATGCAAAGCAATAGGAGCTGCTTATGAATTCACTGTCAGTGTGCTGCTAGAGAGGAACTTCGAAATGCTCACTAGTTCAGATTTATTGACATTAAAATGCCGGTGAGAAACTGCACAATTATGGCTTATATTTGAATGATCAATCTCATAAAGATTTCCTATCATCTTTGTGAATTGTTTATTCTGTTCCATTTCTTCAAATTTTGGGTTACCGCTGCCATGGCTGCTGTTTCTTTCTGAGACGACATGGTGAAGCCACTCTGAGAATTGGAAGGAGTGGAATGCTAAAGAGGAAACTTAGAGAGTGTTTAAGAAGAATAATTGAGACGAATTGATAAAAGATTTAGTGATTTAGTGAGAACATGTGGGAGAAGGTGTTTGGCTTTCAATTTTTTAACGAAGTTGAACAATTTTTTTTATCTTGATAGTTGATGACAATGAACACCTTAGTCTTGGACATTACAGGTAGGATTTTATTATGTTCACAATATATTGGAACTACTGTTTTTTGACTTTAGTAGGCTTCTTTAGTCGACTGGATATTCATGTAGTCAAAATAATGGTGGCAGGGCCCTTCCACTATTTAAAGGCCACTGCCCTTCTTGTACGTGCAAACTGGATTTTCATTAACACAGTTTACTTATTTTCCATCTTGTTTGGGTAACTCCTGCTAATTTTCTGATGCAGTGGGAGGATCAGTGTCTTCTCACTTATCACCTGATTCTGCTCATTCCAGAATACGTATGCTATATGTCTCCAATACCTCAAGTTTTCTCCAGGCAGAGCTAGCTACCTTGCCTGAAAAGTGCCATAATCCTGAGAAAATGGATGCCAACTATTTGGGCTACAGATCTAAGGTTGATTTTGCATCTCAACTGCTCGTTTCTTAGCTGCTATAAACAATGGTCATGATGATTCCTCAATGTCAAATGCTCTAAATATCCCATGTTTATTTTGTCTCAAATCAACCCATCAATTCCCAAATAGACTAAAATAATGATTAGAGCCTTAGAGTTTAACTTTATTTTCACATCTTCTATTTTGCTGGAAAATGATTATGAATTATAAATTCTTTCTTCTGTTGACTATTTTCCTTCACTAAACGAGTGTTTCCAGTGAACCATGTGCCAAAATCACTGAACAGACATGAGCAATTCCGATTGAATCCACGAATCCACTTTAATCACTGCACACTGAGGTAAGGGTAATCATTTGGCAACTCTCTGGGAAACACGTCAGTAATACATTGTAGCGGAACCATTAGATCCTTAGAAGTTAGTGTAACCTTCGCCTCAGCATCTTCCATCTTACTAAAATAATGATTATGAAACTTGAATTGTATTTTTGGTTGATTATTTTCTGTAAAATAGAAGTTATAAGTCCTTTTTTGACTCGATGATTGTATACTATATTCCAATGGAACTATAGTGTGATAAAACTAATAGATGAATTGGTGTTCTAGAGCCATGTTCATCCCTACATATTATTTGTTACACAATATGGTAATATTAATTTGCAACTGATGCCTACGTTCCGTTATACTGACCAAACTCCACCTTATACGAAAACTGAAGTACCCTTTTGTAAGGAACTTTAAGTTGTCCTAAATTTTATGTATTATAGAATTCTGTGCAATGTCTCTGTAGAACCGTGAGCAACAGCTGCTTCTCTTTTTGAGAATGTAATCTCGTAAATGATGAACACCAAAGTTATATGCCATTTCTTGCTTTTTTTGAGCATAGCACATTGAATACCAATGTTGGATGTCATAACGTATGGATTCTCCGGCATAAATACAAATTATCCATCTGCAGTATGCTAAGTTTATTTTGCATTGTGGATCTGAATTATAATATCTGTGTTGTATCTATAATTTCAGTTTTGATGTATATGAAGCATTCCTTGTGAAATTTTGAATTTGTTTTGCTTATGTTTCACTCCTTGTTAAGATTTTGTTGTTCTGTTGTCATGTTCATGTTTTCATTTGTAGATGCTAAGTGGTTCTAGTATTTGAAATTGAGAGCAAGCCTTTGACCGAATGCAGGTACTGGGCGCTTGGTTTTGCAGGTATGACTATTCTGGTTATGGACAATCCACTGGGAAGGTGTGACATTTGTAACTAAAACGTGGATGCTTCACCTGTACAACAGTTTGAATTTTCATCAGTTGTGAATATCTAAAGTTAATGATCCCAAATAACATACCAAGTATGGTATTTAACAGAGAAGACTTAATTTTTTAATCAGGTTATTGATATAAGAAGCATTATTGTTTGTCCCTGAAACAGCCCAGTGAATACAATACATACGCAGACATTGAAGCTGCATATAAATGTCTTGAAGAGCAATATGGAGTAAAAGAGGAAGATGTTGTCCTCTATGGTCAGTCAGTAGGAAGTGGTCCAACTGTGGATTTGGCAGCACGACTTCCTCGGTTGAGAGCTGTAGTTTTGCACAGTCCAATTTTGTCTGGTCTACGTGTTATGTACCCAGTTAAGCGCACATACTGGTTTGACATATACAAGGTAACATGTTAGTAGGCTTTTCTTTTCAAGCAGTATATGCTAGTAACTCGATCACAGGGTGGCAGATACCTTTGATAGAAATTTAATCTGTGCATTGTTTTTGCAGAATATTGACAAAATTGGTATGGTGAACTGTCCTGTGTTTATCATGCATGTGAGTATTTTATGATGCGTAGGTTATACTTTCGCGGTGATATATTGTTTTTGCTTTTATACTTTTATTGGTATTGCCTTATGCTTTTATGTTTTTATTGGTATTGCATTATGCTTATATGTGAATACAATCTGAGATTTTTGATTTATGGTGAAATTGTTTTTTTCATTCCTATCTTGAAGTTGTTGTGCTTGATAGTGTAATTAAAATTCAACTATTTCATGAGAGGAATAAGGCTCCATTGTAACTGGTCATGGCTAGGGAGTGAGGCTGAGCATGGCCCGTGACCTTAAATGTAGGGGTTCATTTTTGGACCAGTATTAAAGCTCATTAACACTTGCAGAAACTTCCCTATAATAGTTTCATCCATATACACATTTATTACTTTTATCAGGCAAATGCTTTTCAGTCAGTAATGGAAAAAACTGTTTTTTTCCATAGTCGCATGAAATAAACTGCTGCTGCCACGTACATATATCCAGCTTTTGTTAAACCATATTTTATATTAAAATGATTTTTTTTATTAATTCACAGGAGAGATACACGACCCTCAGCTACAGCCTACATCTGTAAATATTTCTGAGTACATGGAGACTGAGGCTTACAGAGACTAATTCCACTTTATATAGTTTCAATGAAACATTAGAGAGGGTATCTACTGCTATATGGTACTAGGATTTATTTAAGAAATCCTTTGAATATTTTTATAACAGCAATACTGAGAGCAAATTGACTCACAACCTGACCCTAGCCCCATCTAGAACCTTAACTGGGTCATTTTCACCAGAATCAATCCCTGCACCGGTTCTGAGCAGAGCCAGATGACTGGAATTGAAATCAGGATGCCTGCAACCCCTAAAAAAGTTTAATGCCAGGCTTGCCAAAGCAAAATGAAATGAGAAGAGGAAAAAAAATGAAATGTGCTTATTTCCTTTCCATATTACGTCATTCATTTTATCTTACAACTGAGTAATGATTATTTCTTTTTAGTTCTGTTATATCCATGTCTCCAGCAAATTACGAATAGGCTTAATATAGGAATACTGTGCATCCAGAGTTGTCTTATTTATCCAGTTAAACTGAATGTATTAAGACCAAATATAAGGGTATTGAAGCTTTATTAAAAGGGTTCTACATACCTAAAAACTAATTTAGGCTTATTTAACCATAACTAAATTTCTCTTGAACCTCTTTAAAGGCATATAATCTTTAGGGAAAATGGGGGGATATGTGACACATATTCTTCCTTTGAAGAGAAGAATGGGTTTAAGAAAAGGACAAACCAGAACTATAATTCCAGATTAGACAAATGGCATATCAGAATAACTTTCTTCCTTAATGATTTTGGACCTATTTGGAAAGGCCAAGGGTTCAATCACTGTTGGATGCCTGAGTTTGCCAAGTTACTGTCTCTTCTGGCCTCTGCCTTGTTCTCTGTGGCTTCATCGTCCTCATCCTCTGATCTCCCACAGGTATCAAGACCCCTGAGACAATAGCTATTAGGGCTGTCATATGGGAAATGACTGTACTTTAACCTCTTGATTTCATAGTTGGCAATATATTTATCTGCTGTATCTGCTGCCCTTTCCTCCTGCACTGCCTATAAGGTGCACTGAACCTCTTGCATGTTGGCATTATGGTATTCATGGTTGCAGCTAGCTGATGTTGGCATTAGCTTCATGATGTCAGCTAGCTCATGTTGGCATTGATGTCAACCTTGTGATGTATTGATGGTCAGATGATGGCAGTATGGTAGTGGTGTGGGTGATGGTTTCTCATGTGCTAGTGGTGTTCACAATGAGGTTGAGTTGTTGGCCTTATGATGATGCTGCTGAGGTGCTACAGTGTGTGGCAAGAGGTGTTACAGGTCTGTTCAGATGTCTTGCAGCATGTGCAGGTGTTAGAGGAGAGTGGAGGACTTGTTGGCAGTCATGCCAACTCTTATTTGTTAGCCCTTAGGTCAATTTGACAGTGGCAATTTGGAGACAATTTTGATCCACATGTACAGGGGTTGGAGAAGGTAAGCAAGAAGTTGGAGGCAGTTCTGAGTTGGAGTTTTTGGGTTCTGAACATCCTCTTCCCCAACCGTAACCATGCAGGCTTGTGCATGCAGTTGAAAGGCTCCAACTGCATGGAGACAAGCTTGTGCATGCGGTTGCAACTATGATCAGCCAGTTTTGTGTGTGCGGTTGAGCTTTTCAACGAAAAATACTTTGGATTCCTCACACACATAGATATATTTCGACACGGAAATTCCCAGAGCTTTTAAATTAACTTGTAAAGGTTGGAATTGGTTGATTATGTCCTCCAATGTGTGTGAACACCTTTAGTGCACAAATAGTGATGATTATTGTTGGATTTCGTCGACTTTGTGCACTCTTGATCCCAGGCCAAAAGTGGAATTCACTCCCAATGTTTTATATTCTTCATTTTTGGAGCTGGGTGATGGTTGGTTCAGTGTGAGAGTGAGTTAGAGAAGGCTACATAGAGGAAATATGCTTCAGACCTAGTTGTGAGCATAGATACTTCAATGTATGAGTGCAAATGGTAGTGGATGGAGCAAATTGCTGAAGCAGTGCATCAATATTCAGATCAGAATTGAGTCTGATTTAGCAGAGATTATTTTTCAGTATATGGAGCAGAGTTTTAGAGTAAAGATGTGACAAAGTGTAGAGTGTGTCATATATTTGTGACTGATCCATTTGTTTTGCAGAGCTACTGGTGTATATGGCAGATTGTTTTGCTGCTGCAGATTTATTGAGGGTTTGATGTTATGGCTGAGTGCAAGATGTGTTTTTGCTGCTGGTAGAGTGTCTTGGGATCCAGTATGAAAATATACGAAACAAGGTCCGCATAGAGTAATGAGTAGGGACTTCATGAGAGTGGAGCAGTGATTTTGAAGCTTCAGCGAAAGGAACAGTTTCGCCATCCATGGTAGTTGGATAGTCCAATCGGAGTTGGGTGAGGATCTTTGATCGTGGTGGCTTTCAACGGATGGTAGTCCGTAGATCAATGTGAGAACAGAGTCTTCGAGCTGATCAATAGAATCAAGTCTCCTGGATGATTGGTGTTGGCCTATTGTATATGAGGTCAAGTCTTCAGCCTAATTTGAGTTAGCTATCTATGTAGAAGACAAATTGCTTGACATAATAGAGATTCAGAGCAGCTTAGCAGCAGAAGGGGTGGTTTTTCTCGTAGAAGGGTTTCCAGCAAAAATCTTGTGTCTCATGTGTGATGATGATTTTTGTGGTTGTGCTTTGATGGTTTGCTTTTAGTTCATGTTGCTTATATGTTCATCCTTTACTTGCTCATGATCTATGTGAAGCTGCTAACAAGTGTGTGATTCAGTAAAGTAAATAAAAGGTAAAAATTGTGAATAAGTCACACTACGGATTCACCCCCCCCTCTCAGTAGTGCTCAAGATTTCCAACAATTGGTGTCAGAGTAGGGCTCTTGGTCACAGCTTGATCACTGGAGAGTAGATTTGGGGTTCGTTGGCAAAAAAATTGATTTTTTTTTCAAAATGGCTTCACAAAGAATACCTATTCTTACAGCTGCAAATTTCAAGGTATGGCAAGAAAGTGTGAAATATAAATTATCCTCTTGTGGATATAACATTGAGAGATTGGTTTGTGAAGGATATTATGGAGATTCGCTTTCATCTAAATTATTGAAGCAAAATTCTCAAGCAAGGCAAATTATTTTCGAAAATCTCCATAATGCAAACTTAGAGAAAGTTGGAGATTTAAAATTTTCCAAAGAGGTTTGGGATAGATTGCATATTTTATATGGAGAAAGTTATGACATCAATGATGAAGAGGCTGAGAAGTGCAACAAAATGAAGAAAAATAAGAGATCCACGAAGAAAGAAGCTCTAGTTGAACCAACTGTGCAAGAATACAACAAATCTGAAGGTATAAGCTGCAATGATTTACTTTTGAGTTATATTTTTGATAGCAGTGTTGACAATAGTTCAGATCTGGTTAGTGAAGAAAATGATGATCATAGTTATATGCTCCTTAAAGTTGAATATGAATCTGCATTAGTTATTGTTCAAGAACTTTCTAGTGAAATTGGCAGACTTAACTAATGCATCTAAGGAGCATGAGAAGAAATTGCAGATTTGTGATGAAAAGGAGAAAAATATCAAGGAAGAGATCACTACCTTGAGGACACAATCGACAAAATCGAAAAGAATAGAAGAGGTCAATTGCAGCAAGCAAAAAGATAGGAAGGATTATGTTGAAGTGCTTGAAGGTGTGATTGACAAATTGAGAAAGCAGCTTGAATAAAAGGACCGACAGTTGGAGAAAGTGAAGAGCACCATAGCCGTGAAAAAATCTGGAAGCAATTTTCGAAAGGGAGAGACAAGTTTGCATGCAGGAAAGAATAACAAAGCAAAACCAAAGAAACTTGCAGCAAAGAATGTGACCAACCACCGACAACAACAAAGAGGAGAAACAAGAGGAGCTTTCACATCTAGAAGACCATTCGCTCGTAGGGTTGAGAGTAATAGTTTTCAGAGGAGTCAAAACTCGGGCTATCTCTCGAAAACACTGCGTTGCCTCTGCGTCACACCCTTTGGAGGTTACGTTGCTTCATCTACTGGTTCTGCTGCTTCTCTGCTTAGTATTCTTGGTCCCGGAGAAGATCCTACGACTAATAACTGTCTCTGCCCCTCATTGTGTTGGAATCACTTAGATCTGATTTTTGTTCGAGCACTGCTCCATCAGAAGAATTCGATCACTTGATTCACTTGGCGTGCCTTTCCATATGATCCTCAAGCATTCTTTTATAGTCTTCTCGTTGAGAAATCAATGGCCGAGATTAGATCTCTAATCAACTACTAAGATTATAACTTGACTTGATCTTCGCTTTTTCGAGATCATTCTCACTCTGTTTTATTAACACCCTTTAATTATTTAATTTTCCTGAGTTTACACTTAGGGTCCCCATTAAAATAATTAATTTTTACAATAAAACATATTCCGAGTGGAATTTTCACAAACAGTTTCTGGGTTCTTCGAAATACTAGTGCCTAAGCCTCTCCACAAATTTGGAGACTTGGAGCACTTTCGATGCTACCAGGTTTGTCTCACGAGATCTCTTCTGTTAGTTTCTCTGTATGATTTGACAGTCTCGTCAATCATAGATTTGTACGTAGAATTTACTGCATAATAACATAAACCCTTAGATTTGCTACACCGGTTTTTCCGCATTGGGTTTTTTCGGAGACATTAGTCCAAAAATAATTGTGTCGAATGGTTGTGTGATCTATGTGTGTTCAGATTTGTTTCCGCACTTGTATTTCTTCTGTAGTTTAATTGTGTAGGCTGTAGTGAATGGATTTCGATATTTACGTGTAGAACACAATAAATAATTTGTTAAGTAAATAACGGATAGAAGACTTTCCATTAGTTGTTGTAGTAGGATTCCTGAGTTTGACGAAATTTTCACACTTTTTAATGCATTTGTTACACTTTCTCTTAAAAGCATGAGTTACAAAGGCATGCATACCTCCTTAATGGCATGAGTTACATTTCCTAAATGGGCATGAGTTACACTCCTCTTGGCATGCGAGTAACTCCTCCTTTATGGCATGAATTCGTTACTCCTCCTATATATATGTGCCTCATTCTTTCTCCCCTCACTACTTGTGCATTGTGAAAGAAGAATTCAAACTTGAGAGAGAGTTGGAAAGATTGAAGAAGATTGTGAGAGAGAGACTTGGAGAGTAAGAGCAGAACTTGGTGAGCCAAGGTTGATTCAGTTCTTTAGTGTTTTAGTGTTGATATAGTTGAAGGGCAGGTTGATTCAGTGTGTGCATCTGTTGTTGCTACCAATGATCTTCATGCTACAACTTGTTCAGATTTGGGTGAAATTATCCATTCTCTTGATTTCTCATTGTACTCTGTATCTCTGCTGAACAATTGATTTCTAATAGAAAAATAATCTGGTTGGGTTTTTCCTGTGTGGGTTTTGCCCTAGTCAATGGACCTAAATTCTCCGTGTCCCATTTTGTTCTTGGTTGTCTTCTATTGTGAATTTGATTCATGTTCTGTCTACAATTGCTTATCTAATATTACAACATAAATAAGTTTGTAATAAGTGATTGTTACAACATAGAACTTCAGAATTTCAACATGTTGTGCTGTCCGATTTGGCAAATTAAAGTTGTGTCAATACAGATTGTACCATGAGACAATTACCACAAGAAAGTGATTAACTTTTCACTTCTAGAATTCAGATTTTCCTCACATAAGAGTGTGTGGAACATTAATGAGCAAGTTTGATAAACCATGTTGCATGAAAAAGTAGATGCCATCCATAGGAATGTAAAATCAAGAGAGAAATTTCAGATTGCAGGTTTCAGTTATGATATATTCAAAACGAGTATGAAAGATGCTCATAAAATTTATACCTACATCAGCAAATTAAATGAGATGTGAACTATTGTCGCCTAAAGTGTACACCCAAGGCGCAATGCTCAAAGTAGGGGTTGTCACTCTGATCCCTACTCACTTTGTTTAAGCTCTCTCCTAGACAAGCTAAGGGGGGTAGTCCCTAAGGGTATATGGAAAGGAAAACTTGTTGGAAACAACAAGTTCTAGGAGAGCAAGGCAATTATTTATCTAGGTAACTTGATTAAACATTATTTAGCAAGTTTGATTAGTAAAAGAGCAATGTAAATGTTCAAGAGATAATCTCAATAAGATCAATAAGACGATGACTAGATTAACAATGATAAACCAGTTCCTTATAACAATGCTCAATAGAGATTCAACACTTGCAAAATATAATAATGTTTCAAGTCACAAGATAAAAAATGCTGCAAGAGAAGTGTTAGTACAAGAAATGGCACAATATTAAAAGATGAGCAGAAGATATAACATGCAAGAATAAAAGAAATTTGTACTTCAAAGTAAACGCCCAAGTAAAATATGACAATGTAGATACACAATGAGAAGGATAATCAAAGATAAGTATATGGATTACAATGTAATACTGCAAGGAAAATGAAATGCCCGCAATTATCAATATGCCACAAAAGAAAGTTAGAGAAATGAAATGCAAACCTAAACTGGGTGAAAATGCAAAATCTTGGTTGATTTTAGTTATATGCTTACTCTAGGTGAAACCTTCTCCTCAATTTTTTTGAAGCTAGTTACAAACAAGGTTATAGAGAGAACTATTGGGGAAGGAGGCTAAGGCCTCGTTAATGATACCTCCCCAGGAGTTCTAAGCACCCAAGTGCCTCCATTCCTACAAGGGGTTGCCCAGAGAGAACTGCAAGGTCACCTTTGTTAACCGTGAATGGGGATATAACTTCTCAATTTGAATGGTGGAGAAGGTTGTCCTATCTTTCTATACATCCAAGCTTATGCTTGGAGGTAAATTTTAGGATGCAAGTTAATATCTAAAATGCAAGATGAGAATGCAATGCTTCAATGATATCAACATTGCTTCAAGGAAAGTAAAATGCCAATATGCTTGTAATCACAAAGTAGATAGATACTTCAAAGCACAAGATTACTAGTTAATGACAACGATCAATAAAACAACCATAGGAAATGACTCAATGAAACAATAGCAATGATGGATGTTTAGATGTTAGAGCAAATCCCACAATGCCTTTAGATGCTCTTTTAAGATTTCTCTTTGCTTGTTTAGACATATGAAACAAGTAAAGATTATAGAGAGTTCTTAATCATTAAACGAAAGATGAGATTGCTAACAAGATGTAAAGGAAAATGACTACTTAGATCTAGAAATTACACTTGAAGTAAGATGAGATTAAGTGACAATTTAGATAAAGTAGCAGCGCAAGTTAGGAAGTGAAATTTAGGATGCAAATGCAATGGAATTAATTGAAAAATGAAAATGAAAAAACACAAATTAGTAAGTAGAAGTGTGTTAGGAGATCAGGGATACCATGGGAACCAAGTCCCAAGCTCCCTAGAGAAAAATTGATCTTTTATTAATGAAGCTTACAAGGATGGAAGAAGCCTAAAGGAAAGAGCTTCTTGAGCCTTGTTGTCGCACAGATTGTCAAGGCACCGCGACAACGGCTCAGATTGGGGGCTGTCACTCTTATCCCCAATCTCTCTATTTAAGCTGTCTCCTTGCAAGCTAAGGGAGGTAGACCCTATTATAAATGAGGATGACAAATCCAGGAGACACAGCTAAAACATCAAATACTTTATAGAATGAACGAGATTCCACAGATCTAAATTAGATTTCACATTTAAAACTAGTGCCTTATGGAGTCAAATAAATCTCGTTATGCAGTTATAAACAAGTAAGTGACGATTAACTGCTGCTTATTAAAACATGATTGATCATAATGATATTCAATTGAAAACACCACAACCATGCATTAAAATATCCTAAACCCACAGCAATATTATCACAAGATGAAAATGCCAGATATTTGCAATATTTCCAGATTTATGATGCTTCAATTAATTTCGATCCAGAAAATGTTTCTATAGTCAAAACTTTAGATAGAAATTTTTTTTAACACATTTGACTATAGAAAATTTGAATTTTTTATTTTTATTTTTTTATTTATATTTTTGTATTTTTTAGATTTTTTTAGAATTATTTGAAATTTTTTATTTATTATTATTATTATTATTTTTTAAATTTGAAACTAATTAAAAAAAATCTAAATATAAATAAAAGTTCTAATCTAAAAATTAAATCTAAAACTAATCTAAAAATTAAAATCGAAATCTAAAATGAAAATTTAAAATTGAAAGTCCCAAACTAAAACCACAAGTTACACAATTTAAAACTAAACTAAATGAAACCTAAACTAAAAAAATCAAATCTAAAATCTTGATTAGAATCTTAACTAAGACTTCCGCTATACTAAAATTAAAATCTAACGAATAGAATCTACGACTAATACTATCAACATCTAACTATATAATAAATTTAAAAATAAACCCTTTACAAAAGAAACATCGATGTGAAAAATTAACTCGTCATGAATTTGAAATGCCCGCATCTTATGGTTTTGTAGGTTGGACGCTGGACGGCGGACGGAGGGCTCACGCCTAGTTAAGGAAGAACAGATGGCGGACAAGCAAGGGGAGGCACAGAGGGTCGACGAGAATGCAGAAGGGTTGCGAGATGGTTTGACGGCAGGGATAGTCTGTAACGTATGCACTTGTATATATATATATTTTTTTAATTTTTTGTGCCTTGATGCAGGTCGAGAGGGACGACAGTTTGAAAAACGAGGAGCAGAGGACGGTGGAGTGGCTTGAGGACAGGGCAGCGTTGGAGGAAGGGCTTGACGTTGAACAATAGACAGATTTAAATGATGCAAACAGCAGCAGAGAGCAAGGATTCGATGGTTAAGACAATGCAGAACTCTGAGGGCAGAGATGATGGAAAAGCGAAAGCGGATGAGGGCAGATTGAATAGGAACGAACAACGATTGAACCTAGTAACCACAAATTCGCCCAACAAACTTTTAAAATTCTTCTCAATTAAGCTTAGATTTCATGCTCTTTAAATTGAAACAATGTCCAGATTCGTCCACAGTTGGAAATTGAGGGCAGATCTGGCCTTTGGAGGCTGGATCTGCCTCAAATCCTCTAAAAAAATTCTGATTTGAACCCTGAAGTTGCAAGAAACCAGCCAGATCTGAAGATACACCAAGAAACGATTAAACCCTTACAGTCCTAAAAGAAAATTTATAGATTTACAACTAGTTTACAATTTAAAACCCTCATGGTCAAATTTGAAATCCAGTTTAGCACAATTTTCAGAGATTTAAAACTTTTTGGGAGAGGCACAAGCCTTAGAAAACCCTGCAAAACCACTAATTTCTTAAGATAGACTTGGAATTCAACAAATAATGAGCTTTTCAGACTTATGTTTATTGAGAGTCGGCTGGTCCAACCGAAGACTTCCCCAGACACTGAATCTTAAAAATATTTCCCTGCACACTTAGATCTGAACCTTAGATCGATAGAGATTTAATAAAACAACATGAGACCCTTAGAAAAATCAAAATGTTATTTTATAAACCCAGAAAACTGCACAAGATACCTGTCTGCAGATTAATCCATGTAGGCCATCAACCATAAAATGCAAGAAACCAAGTAGCAGAGTTTAGAGACAATTCACCACATAAATCTGAGAAGGAACATCAAGATTTGTAACCCCAAAGTCTTTATGCTTTATTCATCAAGAAAAATTCACAAGAGCTTCCAAGACCCGTACTCGATTCTGAGATCGGATGACTCCAGAATGAGAAAGACCTCTAAATTTATAGGACAAGATCTCTAACGGCTAGTTTGGATGATCCTCGTCAAAATAATCTCATCCGTCCAAAAAATTTAATTATCTTTTAATCTGGAGCGTTGAAATTAAAATTTTGGGGAAAAAACGAATTTATCATTTAATTCAATTTTAATTAACTCAAAAATATTATTTTTGAGTTAATTACCCCAAAATTTTGACTTTGACTTAACCACCAAGGCCCAAGGGTCCAATTTTTTTTAAAATTCTCAATATTCCCTTGGCCTGGGGCTTTCAAAATCATTTTCCAAGGACCCACAAATTTTGCCTTTAAAGATTTAATCCTAACTTAGGACCCTAAATTAATTGAATTTCAAGTTTAAGATTTTATTAATTAATTGACCAGAAAATTTAATTAATTGACTAAGAGGGGATTATAATTATTTTTCCAACCCTCTTTTACATGAGATAATACATTTACATATATGAAGGGAGAAAACCCATTCGTATAGACCCTCAAATAAATACCCAATACTGCGACTCAAAATTTGATCTAGTAGACCAAGTAGTTCAAACTACTTTTACAAGGACTCGATAGAACACTAGGACTCACTTAGCATGCTGATGACAAATTCCACCCTAGCTTTGGGGTGAGGCTGGAGGGAAAAACTCTGCCGATCACTTTCGTGAATCAGTGAGACAAAAAACCTCCTAGGATGGAAGTCATCAACAACATACTAGACTTACCTAGGTTGTTACATACATGGACGGTCTTACTTAGGTCATTTACATCATAAAATGTAGAATGGGTTTACATTATTATAAAAACTGTCGATCGGCGATGAAATCTGGATGACACGAGCCTCGAACATGATAAGTCCCATTCGAAAAATGGGGGTGTACTGCTATGAGGTCATTGACAAAATGGGTCAGGACATGTAAGATTTAACAGATAATAAATAATGTCCTTATACCATTCATGCTCTTCTAACCTTTGCAGCTCAGGTGAAGTTGCATCATTAAGACAGATCAAACCAAGCGCCTTTTCATTACCCTCAGTCAACATCTCAGCCAAGCCTTGACCTTTGACTAACTTAGTGGGTCTAATCTCTAGATCATACTCTTGAATTTTAGTAACCCACCTGGCACGAGTCCCTAAGCAATCAGTTTGAGTTAAGATATCTTTAATTGCGGAATGCGGGACAAAAACAATAATTTTAGAATAACCCACATAAGTCCTAAAATGCTTAAGAGACTTAACCAAAGCATAGGCTTGCTTTTCCATAGTAGTATACTTTAATTCAGAATTTTGAAGCGCTCTACTCATGAAAGCAATAGGCTGTTCGTGACCTTCCTTATTCTTTTGTAACAAAACACCAACAATAGTATCTTCAGAAGCAAAAGAGAAAATCATAAAATCTTTTGAGTAATCAGGACTCGCCAAAATCGGAGCTTGAGCAATAGCACCCTTAATCCCTTGGAAAGCCTTTTTACCATCTTCTTTCCATAAAAAATTTACATCCTTTTTAAGAAGATTTTGAATAGGCTTAGCTATTTCTGCGTAATTTGGAATAAATCTTCTAAGAAAATTAGTTTTTCCAAGAAAAGACTGAAGGGATTTAAGATTATGAGGTAGAGGAATCTTTTGGATTGCCTCAACTCTTTTAGGATCAATCTTGATCCCATCTTTGGAGATGATGTGACCAAGTAACTTCCCTTCAGTTACCCCAAAAACAGATTTAGCTGGATTTAAGGAAATCCCAAACTCTCTACATCTATCAAAAACCTGCCTAAGATGACCTATATGAGTAATACCATCTTTAGAAAAAACAGTAAGATCATCCTGGTAAATTTCAATAATTTTTCCGATTAAACCTTTAAAAGCATAATCCATAGCCCTTTGAAAGGTAGCCCCAGCGTTAGTCAAACCAAAAGGCATTCTAATGTATTCAAAAGTACCCCATGGTGTGGTGAATGTCGTTTTGTGACGATCTTCTTTTTTAACCCAAACTTGATTGTATCCAGAAAAACCATCTAGCAATGACATCATTCCTGAACTTGTTACTCTTTGCAACATAGTCTCCATGTTAGGCAAAGGGTAATTATCTTTTTTACATGCTAGATTAAGGTTTCTAAAATCAACACAAAGTCTAATGGTACCGTTCTTCTTCCTAACAATCACCAGGTTGGAACACCATGTTGAATGTCTAGTTTTAGCAATGATTCTAGCTGCAAGCATTTTCGAAAGCTCTCTCTGAACCAAAGAAGCTAACTTAGGATTTATTTGCCTAAGCTTTTGACGAAAAGGTTTAGCATTCTCATCTTTTAAAGGGATAGTGTGTTGCATGACATCTTCCCTATATCCTTTTAACTCATCATAAGAAAATGCTAAAACATCCCTGTACTCATGAAGTAAATTACTCAACTGCTTCCTTTGTTCTTCACTAGTACCTTTACCGATTTTAACAATTTTAGGATCCTTAGAAGTACCAAGATTTACTTCAATGAATTCACTTGGATCCCTTCTATTTTCTTCTTTTAACTTTGTAGCATCATGCCGATCAAAGTGTTGTTCTAAAGCAACAATATTCCAAGGAGTAGGATTTATAATATCATCATGATCCTCAGATCCATCCTCCTTAGAACTTATCCGAAAATCTTCAAACTCATCTAAATTATTAAGAAAACGAATAGCTTGCTTTTCATCATCAAAAACTTGCCAATGTTCTGAATTATCTGGGATGGACGGTCTGAAAATAATTTCCATTTTTATCTCCTCCTTAATTAATTCATCAGATAATTGTAAGGTAGAAGCGGCCACAACAAGCTCATCTGCTAAAGCATTCTTTTCTTTTGGGACAACTTCAAGGTTAATAGCATCAAAGTGTTCCATGACATCCCATACAACATTTCGATAATTTCTCAACCTCTGATTTTTACATGTGAATTTTTTCTTAACTTGCATGATAACCAGATCAGAGTCTCCCTTGATACTAAGCAACTTAATTCCTAAAGCCTTTGCCAATTCAAAACGCAACAACAAAGCCTCATACTCAGCGACATTATTGGTTGCATCAAACTCAAGTCTATAAGCAAACTTTAAAATATTACCAAGGGGAGATTTCAAAACAATTCCAGCACCCTTACCATACTTAGATGTCGCACCATCAAAATGCATGTACCAAACTTGATCATTTAAGTCCTCAGATTTCTCATCAACCTTGTCATCTAAGGGAATCGTGAAATTAGACATAATAGCATAATTTCCCATGTCAGGTTGTTCCTTAATTATTTCATTATGAGGTCTTTTAGGATCTTCTACATGGAATCTTCTTTCAGGTTCTTTATTAAGCCTCACAAACCCTTCACCTCTAGGAGAAGGAATCATAGCATAAGACCAGTTCATCTGAATACTTCCTCCTAGATCAGAAGCCCACTTTCTCGATAACAACATACCCCAAGCATGTGGAACATCAACTACAACTATGTCCATAACAATCATGATATCAGGGTAAACCGCTAAATGAACTCGTAAATCCTTGATCAACCCATGAACTTCAATTTTCTTAGAATCCATGGCACATATGTTGTAATATGGTCTAGAAACTCTTAAATTAAGCTGTTCCATGACCCTCTTAGTCATAACACAAGCTGAAGCACCAGAATCTAGCATACAATTATTCAATTTATAATCATTAACCATCAAACTAACAAAAAATGGCTGATGATCTTTGTTATCCGATTCCATTTTCTGTAAGTATATAGGGGCACCTTGATACGACACTTTAGGAGTTTCATTTTGAGTAATGTTAACATGTGAAGCTCTAAGAACATCTAAAACTTTAGCTTCCTGATTAGGAAGCTTTATAGCCTCAGTAAAAGGTACCAAGATCTTAGCATTTCTCAACCATGCACCCAAATCAATATCCAAACTAGGACTAGGATTAAAAGTTCGAGGAGGATTTTGATTATGACTTTGCTCTTTATCCCTTCTTTGATAAGTTAATCCTTTGTCTTTACGATTTCTAAAACTCGATCAGGAGAAGGCTTTTCACCAAACATTTCAACAATCAAATCATTCTCATAATCAAAATTATTGATGCTATGCGAAGATGTGAAAGGCCTAACATCTTGACTATGTTCCTTAACTTCCATCCAATCTTCCATAGACAAAGAGAACTCCTTACCAACAACATTTCTCTGATTACTTGCCCCAAACATTCTATTATTTATGATTCTTTTGACAATGGGACAAGTAGCTTCTTCATGAAGAGCATCACAAACTCTACAATAAGGAGGAGCTTCATCAACCAGATTAGTAGATTCAAGCGGATTCGGAGGTCTCTGCTCACTCGACTGACCCTTTCTCTGCCAAGTATTATTATTTTGATTATTATTATTATGATTCCTAGGTTGGGAATTATGCGTTTGAGCCCTTTCCATTTGAACCAACCTAGACTGTAAAGTGCTTATTTCCTTAGCATGATTAAGCTCCATGCTTTCAAGTTTTTGCATTAACTTTTTCATAGGGTTATCATCATCTTCTAGAGGTTCTTTTCCTTTAGGCGCTTTTAACTTAGTTGTAGCCTTATCAAAACCAGGAATTTCAGACTTCCCAGATGCCCTTCTATCTTTTTCAAGCTCTTCAGCTAAAGATTGACAAGCCTTATAATTTGCAGTTTTAGCTCGCCTTAATTCATATGAAGTTTCAGAATTAAAAGCATCAATGTAAAAATTTAGAAGAGATCCATCAGGAGGTTTATGAGTTTGAGATATTTCTCTAAGGATACCATTAAATCTCCTGTTAAATTCTTCAATTGTTTCATTTTCTTTCTTCTTTATGGTGCTGATTTCTCTTACCAAATGCCTATCTTCCCTTTTATCACCATACTTTTCCTTAAAGGCAGCTAAAATTGATTCAAAAGTATCAAATGAATTATCAGGTTTTTCCATGAACCATTCGGCAACATCCTCACCAAAAGTAAGAACAAAAGTTTTCATCTTTACATCATCGAAATTATTATTTGCAACAACAAATCTATTCCACCAGTTAGTGAAAGCAAACAAATGAGATTTAACACTAACTACATCATTTCCTTGAAAAGTAGGTAATTTATCCATTTGAGGGACAACATCATGGGGATAACCTTGAATATTAGCAAAATTACACGAGGCAAAAACATCCATGATATCGGGTTGAGGCAGATCACGAAAAAGCAAATGGATATCAGAGAGAGCTTCCTGGCCAAGATTATCAAGGAGTGTACGAGAAACGAGCTTGTGTAATCGGACTCTAAAAACCCTTTCAGGATCTGGAGTAGGATTAACCAAGCTACTAGGATGCCTTCTCGTATAGGTCCTTATGGAAGATGAAGCCAATGGAGTCGCCACTAGGACAGGAAGCTAACTTAGATACATGAGATGAAAATGAATAAAGAGATGAATGTTGGTGAAAGATCAGAAGATTATAAAATATCGTTAAGACCAAGGACAGAAAAACTCTATCCCCGGCAACGGCGCCAAAAAATGTTGTCGCACAGATTGTCAAGGCACCGCGACAACGGCTCAGATTGGGGGCTGTCACTCTTATCCCCAATCTCTCTATTTAAACTGTCTCCTTGCAAACTAAGGGAGGTAGACCCTATTATAAATGAGGATGACAAATCCAGGAGACACAACTAAAACATCAAATACTTGATAGAATGAACGAGATTCCACAGATCTAAATTAGATTTCACATTTAAAACCAGTGCCTTATGGAGTCAAATAAAATCTCGTTATGCAATTATAAACAAGTAAGTGACGATTAACTGCTGCTTATTAAAACACGATTGATCACAATGATATTCAATTGAAAACACCACAACTATGCATTAAAATATCCTAAACCCAGAGCAATATTATCACAAGATGAAAATGCCAGATATTTGCAATATTTCCAAATTTATGATGCTTCAATTAATTTCGATCCAGAAAATGTTTCTATAGTCAAAACTTTAGATAGAAATTTTTTTTAACACATTTGACTATAGAAAATTTGATTTTTTTTAATTTATATTTTTGTATTTTTTAGATTTTTTTAGAATTATTTGAAATTTTTTATTTTTTAAATTTGAAACTAATTAAAAAAAATCTAAATATAAATTAAAGTTCTAATCTAAAAATTAAATCTAAAACTAATATAAAAATTAAAATCGAAATCTAAAATGAAAATTTAAAATTGAAAGTCCCAAACTAAAACCACAAGTTACACAATTTAAAATTAAACTAAATGAAACCTAAACTAAAAAAATCGAATCTAAAATCTTGATTAGAATCTTAACTAAGACTTCCGCTATACTAAAATTAAAATCTAACGAATAGAATCTACGACTAATACTATCAACATCTAACTATACAATAAATTTAAAAATAAGCCCTTTACAAAAGAAACATCGATGTGAAAAATTAACTCGTCATGAATTTGAAATGCTCGCGTCTTATGGTTTTGCAAGTTGGACGTAGGACGGTGGACGGAGGGCTCACGCCTGGTTAAGGAAGAACAGATGGTGGACAAGCAAGGGGAGGCACGGAGGGTCGACGAGAATGCAGAAGGGTTGCGAGACGGTTTGACGACAGGGATAGTCTGTAACGTATGCACTTGTATATATTTTATTTTTTTATTTTTTGTGCCTTGATGCAGGTCGAGAGGCACGGCAATTTGAAAAACGAGGAGCAGAGGACGGTGGAGTGGCTCGAGGACAGGGCAGTGCTGGAGGAAGGGCTTGACGTTGAACAATAGACAAATTTAAATGATGCAGACAGCGGCAGAGAGCAAGGATTCGATGGTTAAGACAATGCAGAACTCTGAGGGCAGAGATGATGGAAAAGCGAAAGCGGATGAGGGCAGATTGAATAGGAACGAACAACGATTGAACCCAGTACACACAAATTCGCCCAACAAACTTTTAGAATTCTTCTCAATTAAGCTTAGATTTCATGCTCTTTAAATTGAAACAATGTCCATATTCGTCCACAGTTGGAAATTGAGGGCAGATCTGGCCTTTGGAGGCTGGATCTGCCTCAAATCCTCTAAAAAAATTCTGATTTGAACCTTGAAACTGCAAGAAACTAGCCAGATCTGAAGATACACCAAGAAACGATTAAACCCTTACAGTCCTAAAAGAAAATTTATAGATTTACAACTAGTTTACAATTTAAAACCCTCATGGTCAAATTTGAAATCCATTTTAGCACAATTTTCAGAGATTTAAAACTTTTTGGGAGAGGCACAAGCCTTAGAAAACCCTGCAAAACCACCAATTTCGTAAGATAGACTTGGAATTCAACAAATAATGAGCTTTTCAGACTTATGTTTATTGAGAGTCGGCTGGTCCAACCGAAGACTTCCCCAGACGCTCAATCTTAAAAATATTTCCCTGCACACTTAGATCTGAACGTTAGATCGATAGAGATTTAATAAAACAACATGAGACTCTTAGAAAAATCAAAATGTTATTTTTTAAACCCAGAAAACTGCACAAGATACCTGTATGCAGATTAATCCATGTAGGCCATCAACCATAAAATGCAAGAAACCAAGTAGCAGAGTTTAGAGTCAATTCACCACATAAATCTGAGAAGGAACATCAAGATTTGTAACCCCAAAGTATTTATGCTTTATTCATCAAGAAAAATTCACAAGAGCTTCCAAGACCTGTACACGATTCTGAGATCGGATGACTCCAGAATGAGAAAGACCTCTAAATTTATAGGACAAGATCTCTAACGGCTAGTTTGGATGATCCTCGTCAAAATAATCTCATCCGTCCAAAAGATATAATTATCTTTTAATCCAGATCGTTGAAATTAAAATTTTGGGGAAAAAAAGAATTTATCATTTAATTCAATTTTAAGTAATTCAAAAATATTATTTTTGAGTTAATTACCCCAAAATTTTGACTTTGACTTAACCACCAAGGCCCAAGGGTCCAAATTTTTTTAAAATTCTCAATATTCCCTTGGCCTGGGGCTTTCAAAATCATTTTCCAAGGACCCACAAATTTTGCCTTTAAAGATTTAATCCTAACTTAGAACCCTGAATTAATTAAATTTCTGGTTTAAGATTTTATTAATTAATTGACCAGAAAATTTAATTAATTGACTAAGAGGGGATTATAGTTATTTTTCCAACCCTCTTTTACATGAGATAATACATTTACATACATGAAGGGAGAAAACCCATTCGTATAGACTCTCAAATAAATACCCAATTCTGCGACTCAAAATATGATCTAGTAGACCAAGTAGTTCAAACTATTTTTACAAGGACTCGATAGAACACTAGGACTCACTTAGCATGCTGATGACAAATTCCACCCTAGCTTTGGGGTGAGGCTGGAGGGAAAAACTCTGCCGATCACTTTCGTGAATCAGTGAGACAAAAAACCTCCTAGGATGGAAGTCATCAACAACATACTAGACTTACCTAGGTTGTTACATACATTGATGGTCTTACTTAGATCATTTACATCATAAAATGTAGAATGGGTTTACATTATTATAAAAACTGTCGATCGGCGATGAAATCTGGATGACATGAGCCTCGAACATGATAAGTCCCATTCGAAAAATGGGGGTGTACTGCTATGAGGTCGTTGACAAAATGTGGTCAACATCTGGCTCTACTTGGGGACACGTTGCTTCATCGAAGGAATGTGAGAATCCAGAATCTGCATCCAAGCAACACACAAAATTAGATAAGTAGTGTCCATCCAGATATCATCATATAACATTAAGTACATGAAAAATAGAAGCTCTTCTTTTATTCATTATTCTACTTAACATGAAAAGTAAATCTACTCTAACTGCAAAAATGAAATGCTGAAATAACAAGGAGTAGGGTTAGAAATACAATACAGAGGATGCCCAAATGGCATCAGATGTCATCTTTGAAGAACAACTTGAGCAATTGGCCATTCACAGGCAACTGCAGTGGTTCACCTTCCAATGTGCTCAAGTGAAATGAGTTTGGTCCAGCAATGCCTCTGATAATATAAGGTCCTAGCCACAAACTGTCAAATTTCTTGTGTTTTCCAGGCTTCTCATTTTTTCTGTCCCAAAGCAATACCATGTCTCCAACCTGCAAAGATCTAGGTCTAGATGATTTATCAAAGCTTTTCTTAATGTTAGATTGATTCTTATACATATTATCCAAAGCCTTCCTACGAGTTTCATCCAACTCCACAATCTGATCAATTCTATTTTGAACAACATCCTTATCAGTGGAAAAATGTTGAAGGAGTTGGTAAGCTGGCAATTTAAGGTGAACAGGCAAAGTTACATCCAAGCCATAAACTAATTCAAAGGGACTTTTACCAGTAGCTTTCTTTTTAGTAATCCTGTCTGCCCACAAAGCATACTTGATTTTGCTGTCCCAAGATCAATTGTTATCTCCTACTATCTTCTTGATAATGGTTATAAGATTTTTATTACTTGATTCAGCTAAGCCATTACCCCGAGGATAGTAATTAGATGAATGAGATAAAGTAATGCCATACTTCAAACAAAAAGATGAGAATTCAAGAGAACTAAAAGCCTTGGCATTATCAGTAGTGATCTTGGAAGGGACACCAAATCTAGTAATGATTTGATTTTCAATAAAGTCCATAATGACCTTTTCATTAGCATTCTTAGCAGGAATGGCTTCAACCCATTTAGTAAAATAATCAGTCACAGTTAAGATCCAGGAGTAGCCATTGCTAGAATTTTCATGGAATTTCCCGATGAAATCCAGACCCCAATGTTGAAAAGGTGTCTCAACAACCACAGGTTGTAGGGGCAGGGCAGCTAGCTTCTGCTTCCTAGTGAAAAGTTGACAGGCTTGGCAACTTCTAACAAATTTATGAACATCTGAAAAAATCGAAGGCCAAAAATAACCAGCTCTCAGGATTTTATGGGCGGTAGTTCTAGCAGCATAATGACCACCACAAAATCCTGAATGAAACTCAGAAATCAACCTTTTAGACTCAACCTCATCAACACACCTAAGTATTATCCCTTCAGGATTTCTCCATCCAAGGCCATCCTTCATGAGGCAATACTTAGTGGCCTTTAATCTAAGAGCCCTTCTTCTATGAGCAACTAAATGGTCAGGACATGTAAGATTTAACAGATAATAAATAATGTCCTTATACCATTCATGCTCTCCTAACCTTTGCAGCTCAGGTGAAGATGCATCATTAAGACAGATCAAACCAAGCGCCTTTTCATTACCCTCGGTCAACATCTCAGCCAAGCCTTGACCTTTGACTAACTTAGTGGGTCTAATCTTCAGATCATACTCTTGAATTTTAGTAACCCACCTAGCACAAGTCCCTAAGCAATTAGTTTGAGTTAAAATATCTTTAATTGCGGAATGCGGGACAAAAGCAATAATTTTAGAATAACCCACATAAGTCCTAAAATGCTTAAGAGACTTAACCAAAGCATAGGCTTGCTTTTCCATAGTAGTATACTTTAATTCAGAATTTTGAAGCGCTCTACTCATGAAAGCAATAGGCTGTTCATGACCTTCCTTATTCTTTTGTAACAAGACACCAGCAATAGTATCTTCAGAAGCGAAAGAGAAAATCATAAAATCTTTTGAGTAATCAAGACTCGCCAAAACCGGAGCTTGAGCAATAGCACCCTTAATCCCTTGAAAATCCTTTTTACCATCTTCTTTCCATAAAAATTTTACATCTTTTTTAAGAAGATTTTGAATAGGCTTAGCTATTTCTGCGTAATTTGGAATAAATCTTCTAAGAAAATTAGTTTTTCCTAGAAAAGACTGAAGGGATTTAAGATTATGAGGTAGAGGAATCTTTTGGATTGCCTCAACTCTTTCAGGATCAATCTTGATCCCATCTTTGGAGATGATGTGACCAAGTAACTTCCCTTCAGTTACCCCAAAAACAGATTTAGCTGGATTTAAGGAAATCCCAAACTCTCTACATCTATCAAAAACCTGCCTAAGATGACCTATATGAGTAATAGCATCTTTAGAAAAAACAGTAAGATCATCTTGGTAAATTTCAATAATTTTTCCGATTAAAGCTTTAAAAGCATAATCCATAGCCCTTTGAAAGGTAGCCCCAGCGTTAGTCAAACCAAAAGGCATTCTAATGTATTCAAAAGTACCCCATGGTGTGGTGAATGTCGTTTTGTGACGATCTTCTTTTTTAACCCAAACTTGATTGTATCCAGAAAAACCATCTAGCAATGACATCATTCCCGAACCTATTACCCTTTGCAACATAGTCTCCATGTTGGGCAAAGGGTAATTATCTTTTTTACATGCTAGATTAAGGTTTCTAAAATCAACACAAAGTCTAATTGTACCATTCTTCTTCCTAACAATCACTAGGTTGGAACACCATGTTGAATGTCTAGTTTGAGCAATGATTCCAGCTGCAAGCATTTTCGAAAGCTCTTTCTGAACCAAAGAAGCTAACTTAGGATTTATTTGCCTAAGTTTTTGACGAAAAGGTTTAGCATTCTCATCTTTTAAAGGGATAGTGTGTTGCATGACATCCTCCCTATATCCTTTTAATTCATCATATGAAAATGCTAAAACGTCCCTGTACTCATGAAGTAAATTAATCAATTGTTTCCTCTCTTCTTCACTAGTACCTTTACCGATTTTAACAATTTTAGGATCCTTAGAAGTACCAAGATTTACTTCGATAAACTCACCTGGATCCTTTCTATTCTCTTCCTTTAACTTTGTAGCATCATGCTGATCAAAGTGTTGTTCTAAAGCAACAATATTCCAAGGAGTAGGATTTATAATATCATCATGACCCTCAGATCCATCCTCCTTAGAACTTATCCGAAAATCTTCAAACTCATCCAAATGATTAAGAAAGCGGATAGCTTGCTTTTCATCATCAAAAACTTGCCAATGTTCTGAATTATCTGGGACGGACGGTCTGAAAATAATTTCCATTTTTATCTCTTCCTTAATTAATTCATCAGATAATTGTAAGGTAGAAGCGGCAACAGCAAGCTCATCTGCTAAAGCATTCTTTTCTCTTGGGACAGCTTCAAGGTTAATAGCATCAAAGTGTTCCATAACATCCCATACAACATTTCGATAATTTCTCAACCTCTGATTTTTACATGTGAATTTGTTCTTAACTTGCATGATAACCAGATCAGAGTCTCCCTTGATACTAAGCAACTTAATTCCTAAAGCCTTTGCCAATTCAAAACCCAACAACAAAGCCTCATACTCAGCGACATTATTGGTTGCATCAAACTCAAGTCTATAAGCAAACTTTAAAATATTACCAAGGGGAGATTTCAAAACAATTCCAGCACCCTTACCATACTTAGATGCCGCACCATCAAAATGCATGTACCAAACCTGATCATTTAAGTCCTCAGATTTGTCATCAACCTTGTCATCTAAGGAAATCGTGAAATTAGACATAATAGCATAATTCCCCATGTCAGGTTGTTCCTTAATTATTTCATTATGAGGTCTTTTAGGATCTTCTACATGGAATCTTCTTTCAGGTTCTCTATTAAGCCTCACAAACCCTTCACCTCTAGGAGAAGGAATCATAGCATAAGACCAGTTCATCTGAATACTTCCTCCTAAATCAAAAGCCCACCTTCTCGATAACAACATACCACAAGCATCCGGAACATCAACTACAACTATGTCCATAACAATCATGATATCAGGGTAAACCGCTAAATGAACCTGTAAATCCTTGATCAACCCATGAACTTCAATTTTCTTAGAATCCATGGCACATATGTTGTAATATGGTCTAGAAACTCTTAAATTAAGCTGTTCCATGACCCTCTTAGTCATAACACAAGCTGAAGCACTAGAATCTAGCATACAATTATTCAATTTATAATCATTAACCATCAAACTAACAAAAAATGGTTGATGATCTTTGTTATCCGATTCCATTTTCTGTAAGCATCTGAGCGTCATTTGATTATAGAGGTGTATGAGATCAGAGTTTCAAGATTTTTTTTTAGATTTCTGGGTTTATTCGCTGCCTTGTTTCCATCAAGCTAACCGATTCCTCAATTCACTGCTCAATTTATTTCTACGTGTTGTTTTGACCTGGCGTTTCCCATTGACCTGCATTCTTCTCCCATCTGCTGCCCTCCTCTCCATCGAACCCTCTCAACTCTCTCCGCTCAGCTATCATCGACTTCCATCCATTCTTCATCGATTCCTTAGCCATCGATTTGCTGCTCAACATTCGTTTTGCTGTCCCTCGCCCTTTCTCCTTGCCATCCTGCATCACCGTCCCTCCTTCGCTGCAAATACACCTCTCTCTGCCGCCGTCCGTTATCATCTCTCTGCCACCGTCCAGTCAAGCCACCGACCTGCTCCTCACGCCAGCTTAACCCGCGTGTTCCTCTGCCTGCCGTCTCCGCCATCGTGCCTCCTCCTCGTCGACCTGCAACATTAAACGATAAAATACATACGTTTCAGATTTTCTGCCACGCATTAAACTTTCACATCGGTTCTTCATGAAAAGGGTTTAATTTTTTAGTTTACTGTATAGTTAGATTTGAGTCGTAGAGATTTTAAGCTTTAGCGTCATTTTTGTTAGTCGTAGATTTTAATTTAGATGTGTTTATTTTATTTTATTTCTAGGCCTAGAGTTAGAGTTAGTTTAGTTAAATTCAATTTTATTAATTCTTAACATTAGGATTTAAATAGGTTTCAAATTTTTAATTCTATAGTGTAAGTTTTGACTTTAACGTAGTTTAGGTTTAGATTTAGCTTTAGCTTTAGGTGTTAGTTTAACTTCATTAATTTTTCGTTTAGTTCAACTTTACATCAACTTTACATTAGATTTAGATTTTAACTTTAGATCTAACTTCATGATTTTGTTTTAGAGTTTAATTTAGAATTAGTTTTGTTTCAGTTTAGCTTTTTAGTTTTAGATTTAGCATTTTAAATCTTAACTTTTTTTTTGTTTTTGTTTTTGTTTTTAGGATATAAAAATAAGAAAATACAAAAATATAATTTTTTTTTTCAAATTTTCTATAGTCAAATGAGCTTTTGAAATTTTATCTTAAAAGTGACTATATAAAATCTTTGATTTGTCTGTATCGAAATTAATTGAAACATTTTAAATTCTGGCATTCTCATATTATTGAGTTCAAGTTATTCCTGGTTGTGATGTTTTCAATTAAATATCATTGTGATCAATCGTGTTTTAATAAGCAACAGTTAATCGTCACTTACTTGTTTATAATTGCATAACGGGATTTTGTTTGACTCCATAAGGCACTGGTCTTAAACGTGAAATCTAATTTAGATCTGTGGAATCTCGTTCATTCTATCAAGTATTTGATGTTTTAGCTGTGTCTCCTGGATTTGTCATCCTCATTTATAATAGGGTCTACCTCCCTTAGCTTGCAAGGAGACAACTTAAATAGAGAGATTGGGGATAAGAGTGACAGCCCCCAATTTGAGCCGTTGTCGCGGTGCCTGGACAATCTGTGCGACAAGCAGCCTCAAGGAGAAATACAATGAGAAATAAGACTTTTACAATAACAATTTTTTCAACTTAGTAATTCAGTGAAAGGGTTACAAGTAAGGGCAGTGATCAATTTATTTTACAAAGACCCTCTCTGCCCCTATCCCAATATATGACAGTAAACCATAAGCTTTTCTTTAATACAGTGGCTCACAATTATGATGAAACTCTGCTGCAAAGGTGAGTTGCTACTTCATTGATATATATCCCTGCAAAACGAACTGTTAGATCGGTGATTGAATCCTATCAATTCACTGCCTTCACAAAATTATGCTGCAAATCGACACAGTTAGCAGTGATAGAAATATTCTCAGCCTAAAGAAGGATAAGCTCACAGATCTTCACAATCAAGTCCCAAAATCGAATTGAGATTAAATTAAAATTTAGTTAAATGATTAGGGAAATTCGCTTAGGTCTCAAGGCTAGCAGCCTTTCCAAATTTGGTGTTAATGAACAGTTCAGTTCATGCCCTAAAAGCCTTTGCACCATGTAAAAGCAACGCACTTTAAGCTTCATGCTAGAGATTAATGGATAACCTTTTGTCAGCCCTGCTCAAGAAAAAGTGTTAGATTAACAAAGTTATGCTCAAAATCAATGGAAAAAACCCTCAAGGTTTGAAGTGAAACTTCTTTGAAATGAAAAAGGGTTGGACAAAAATTTATATAAGAAGAATTAAGCCCTTTCAAGTCTTCAGCCTAAATGAAAAAACCCTCTAGAAAATGATTAAAGACCCACTGCAAAACTAATGTTAGTGGAATGATATGAAGTAAACAATATCTCTTCAAATGATGTAGTAGTATCCCTGCAAAACAAAGAATTAGCCTTCAAATTAAATGAGCAATGATCAAACTCTTAAAACCATGCGGCTAGGCCAAGGCTTATGGCTAGCCCTCAAAGGTTATTTTCCAATGATCAGTCTCAAAGAGGCTAGTCTTTAGCTGAAAATTAGAGATCAAAACCTTTGCAAATGTTGAATATGCACCTGCAAACACCAGCGGTTAGTCCTAGAACATATGACAGTAAAGTACAAAACTCAATAAATCTGTGGCCAAGCAAGAAAAGGGCTATAGAAATTATCAGGGTTTATATGGAAAATTATATGTTATTCCAAACATGTAACTCTTTCAAAATCAAAGTGAAAAACCTTTCAACAAGATATGCCTCAAACCAGAAAGTATGTGGCCCTCCTAAAGGCTCACAGCTAGCCTAGAATGCAGTGACAAGTCAATTACAAAACTTATTAAAATTTCTCACAAGTCAGAGAGAAGGCTGTCACTTAGGGCTCTCAGCCTCTACAAAGAAACTCAGTTAGATCAATGAGACATATGCCAAACAAACTGATGAAAAAATTCAAAAAAACCTTTAAAAATCAATGTGAACTCTCTGCCAAACGTCAATGTTTGAATGCTATAAAATTTAACTTTCCAAATCTGCGGCCTAAACAGGAACAAGCTCAAAGATTTTTCAAGATAGTTCAAGGTAATTGATAGCAGCTTTTTGCAAAGAAAATTTACGTAAAAAATCTTCTAAAATATGAGAGAGTATTAAAATAGATGGAAAACCCTTGAGGCTCAAATGGATGTGGCCTCTAGGGCTTATGGTTGGGCCTCAAAATACCCCTCAATGATCCAGTCCACAAATGGCTACCTTCAGGCCCAAGATCAACTGTTAAATTATTTAAATCGCTTCAAATGTTAAATGTGCTCCTACAAAGCATCAAGGTTTAATCTATAATTAAAAGGGAAAATGTACCAGATTTAAGAAAACTGCGACTAGGGTAAATAGGCCTAAATAGGCCTACGACCAGGCCTAGAAGGGCCAAATATTCTAGCGGCTTCCAAAATTTTGTCACAGATCCAAAATTTTGAAGTGATAGAAGGGCTTCAAACCCCTGCAGCTCCCCAATTTGAAAGCGGCCTGCTCCATAAATTTTGTAAATGAAATCCTCCTTAAAGAAGATTTCGTGTTAATGAATCCAAGGATAGGAGCCTTTGAAAAAAGGTTTGTGGCTTTCCTAAATTAACTCCTCTAAGGTCTGTAAAGTGAACCAGGTCAGTGAGCAAAGTTAGAAAAATAATTTGTGAAACCCTATGCCTTAAATTTATTGAAAAAATTCTTTGAAGCTCCTGCAAAAGAACAAGGGTTAGCAGATGAATCAAATGCAAATTTGATTGAAGCCCTAAAGGCTAGCGTCCTTATAAAAAAAGGGTAAAAGGCTTGAGACCTTCCACAAAAGATATTTTGTTGGGCTATAAATGAATAGAAACCCCAGTGGATGCCCTTGCAAAACAATTGCAAAATTATATATGTTAAAACCCTTGGAGAAAATTTGAACTTTGCAATAGGAGTGGCCTTTATAACTCTTAAGAAAAACCCTTAGATATTTAAGATCTGCAAAACAAACGAAGGGTTAGTTTTAAAATACCTACAAGGCCTGCAGATAGCTTACAAATCCTTAAGTATAATTTTACGAGCCACAAAAATAAGAAAATTTATGTGAAAATCTCTCATTGGGAGGCATAATAGGCCTTTTTTTCTTGCGACCCTGTAGGAGGAAGAATTTAAATGTTAGACAACCCTCCAAATATGACGTTTTGTACCCAAACCCTAGCCGTATAGGCTAGGTGAGGGCTAGGCCCTCTATGACTTCTATGCCTTCAAAAGAAAATTCCAAAGCCTATGCCTTCCTCTTCATATTTGCAAGAAAAATCAAACTCAAACCCCAAATGGCTATATACAAGAATGGAGAAATATATACGAGGATTAGAGAAAATTATTAACAAAAATAATCTACAAAACTTACAAAGATTAGAATGCTCTAATTAGCAGATCTATTAATTAAAGCCCAAATAATTTCAAAAGAAAGATAGATGAAGATTTATAATTTTGTCACTTTACATAGAAAGAAAACTCCCTTGAAAAATTTCTTATGATGAGTCTTTGAGATCAACCACTATGGGTTTTTAGCCTTCATGCTCAAGTAGTTGGATGGTCTAGCTAAGACTTCCCTAAGTACCTGAGATCTGATTCACGAAGGGTTTTACAAACACTTGAAATATATGTTAGATCCAATTAATTGGCACAGGGAGAGGGAAGTCTAGGGATCCAGCTAAAATCCACTAGATCTGCCCAGTCAACAATGCTCCCTTAATCCAAAAAATCCTGTGAGATAACTATACACGAATTAATCCCAAAGACATAAGGGAATAACAAAATTAAAGATCTAGTAGAATATTAAGCACAAAACCAGAATAAATTTACCATGAGACTGAAGACATACACAACAATTGTGCCCCAAAGAGTTTATGCTTTTATTATAGAGAAAAAAATTACAGAGCTTTTAGAGCCAATCCAAAGATTTCATGATACAATGAGGAGCCGCAGGCTCAATTTATAGAAAAATTGAGAGTTCTAGATCCCTGTCCTAGTGGAAAACGACTAGGTCCAAGAAGGTGCGCACATTTGATTTGATCCTGGAGAATAAGAGCTAGTTGAAGCTTGATCCATGCCAAAATTTAATCCCGCCCCTTGATCTGGAGGAAAATTCGAATTCCATTATAAAGCCCTTTTTTCCTGGTCCAAAAAGTATTATTTTGAACTTTTTTCTTCAAAAAATCCCTTTTGACTTGACCACCTTGGTCCATAAGTTCAATTTTTCTTAAAAATATTATTTTTCCTTTGGTGGAAGACTTCAAAAAACTACCCATGAATTTTTGAGGGATTTTTCTCCTTGGGAATGAGTCTTTCATATTTATTCCACCTTGGGAATGTCCACTTTCTCCAAAAATTCGTTTTTCCACTTGGAGATAATTTTATTTTCTCTCAATATTGATTTTTTGATCTTTTTCCGACTACTTTTTTGCTGTTTTTGCTTGAAAATAAAAAATAAAAATAATTTGAGGGGATAGACATAATTTCAACCCTCAAAAAGTGTCTAAATAGAAAGTTGAGGTGTAGAGGTTATAATTATGAGTACTCTACCCCCATCTACCTTTATAGACATTACATTTTGCATTTTACATCAAAATAATTAATAAAATCTCGACCAGTGGGAAAGTTTAATAATTAAAATTAGACACTCAGACTTGACCAAATTTTGCAGGACTCAAGCCATGATCTAGTATGATAATTTACATAGACTCTATACACTAGGACTCACTTAAGACATCACCATTGAGCCCCAATCTAGCTTTGGGGTATGTTTGGGAGAAAAACTCTACTAATTATTTGGTGCTTAGGAAAAACAACAAATAATTAGTTGAGGTTAAAAAATTCCCTAGAGTGAAACTCTTTTTTGAAAATTCTTAAGTTTACCTAGGTGTTTTACATGGCTTTATAGTCATACTAGAATCATTTTTACAATGATGGCCCATAGGGTTGCAAAATTTGGATTACATAATATGATGAACCACTGAAGGATGATAATGATGATTTTTGGCTGTCTGATTTCTCGATCATGATTGCATGCTTTGAAAATTATATGCTGCTGTAGCGTAGTTGACACAAGGTGGTCAACATGAACCATGAGAAATATTGGAAATACAAGTTTGATTCCTTAATTGTCCAAAAAAAATTATGAGCTTAGAGAATGAAGTAATGGTATCCGAAACATGGGTGATTTATTGTATGAAACTTAAGTTAGATGATTTATTAGAATTTAGAACATTAATGATGGGACTTGAAAATGAAATTATATATATATATATATATATATATATATATATATATGAAATGATGAACCCCAATATGATAGTTAAGGTTTAGAATCCATTCATTGTATTATCAAAATAAACACGATATTGTCAATTTAACAATGAACCATCATACCATAAACTTGCTCTAAATGAGTGCCAAAGTGTTGGAAATTTGAAGAAGTAGTTGACCTTTAATGTGTGAATGGACTAGTAAGCCAATCGATCATTTATTACCATAAAAAACCTAGATTAGCCATAAAACATGAAATTTGGAAATTGTAGGTGTTCAATTCCTTAGATGCAAATGCCAAACTAAAATCTGCTTATTGTTTTATCTAGGAGTGAAGTACCATGAGCAAGAGATATAACCAAGATTCAAATAAATTTCTTATGGCATATCACCTCGATTTGCTTCTTAAGAGAAGTTAATTTTGAGGGTTAGATCTGAGTGTTTGTCTTGAAAAAGTTTAGATCTAGATCATATTTTTCTCTTCAAATCTCTAAACCAATGATATGTGAGAGCAATTTGGAGCATTTCAATAGAAAATAAAATCTGAACTAATAAACCATGAAATGCTCTTATCACCTGTTTAGATCTATTTTAAAAGCATCTAATAATAAGTATTTCAAATCTGGGTGAATCCTCGTGATCAGAAACTTTAAAACCAGTGAGCTAGAGGGGGGTTAGTGAATTGAAATTTAGCAAGATCTAGCTATGAAACCCAAAAGAAATCGCTCGGTGACAAGTCAATCCAACTAATAAACAACTTAAATGATCACAATTGACTTGAAGAAAATCTAACAAATGTAACATACCCCCACTGATCTTTGACCAAACCAAGGGTAGAAGGAGGGAGTTACTATGCTGACCCAATCCCCAAGGTCCAGTTATGGAAATAGGGTCTAATTTTTTTTCTTTGCTTTCTACAACTTTCTCAAAACTTATGACTGATGACATCATTGCATTTGTCTCGTCGAAACTTTTACAATGATATAAAATTTATTTCAATCCGACTCTTGGATTAAAAGATATGGCCATTCAAATATTAGCCTATTAGGGCATGCCATGTCTTCCTAACTCGCCATGTGGCTATTCGAGTCATGTCACCTCATCGACACTTGGCAGCATGACCCAAGTTGCGACCCGCTCATGATTGCCAATGTTATACTGCTTCCACGAGCAGTAGAATAGGCACATACATTTTAAACACAAGGGTTAATACCCTTCCAACAATATGCATACTATGCATCCTCCCCTATATGCCACCTCTTCTCGAAGATTAAATTCCGAGAATTCCTCTTGCAACATTCCATCAAATCTTCTGGGGTGAACCTTTCGGGATTGTGTGGATCATTGTGGACCCCAATACCTTCGTTGCAGTTGTGCACTCGACTCTAGCCTTCCACGGACAACCCACAAGGATTACCTGCGTCAACACAATTCATCCACTGGCCCACTTGCCACGTCCTCCTAGAAATAAAATCTCGGGAGTTTCCACTTGGCTCGAATTTCTCCTTGTTTAAGTGCTCGATCATCGCGCCTGGCCATAGGGTCGAAGAGGGTCTAAGCCATTTTCTTCCTAAGTCATATGCTTTGGGCTTAAGGTTTCCAACCTTGCGTGCTTTATCAATTATCAGCGCGAAGGCAAGAGACCTTTACCTTGGATCCAAGTATGCGTGGCTTTATATACATATAATGAGTAGATAAGCTCGTCTGGGCTATCCCTCCTGAGCTTTGTCGAGACTCGGCCACGGGCTTTAATCCATTGTGTATATATATATGCTTATGCATATGCATACAAGTAATTATGCTATCTCTTCTGAGCTTGTATAAGTACTTAGCCACTTGGCCTACAGCCTGCAAAAACACATGTACGTTTATATAATGTTGTTAATTTTGGGCAACTAGGTCTAAACTCCATGTTGCATTGCTCATATGCTTATGGTCATATTTTTGTTGGATTCCTCTTTCAGTGAGGTGCAAGATTGATCGAAAGATCATCTTGATCGGATGAGCAGAACATTTATTTTGAATTTATTTTCCACACGTGCAAGGTCGGCCAGATTTGTAATGTAGGCTTACATGCCTAATAGATGTGTCACACACCCTCATTGATGGATATAAATTGGAAAGACTTGGAGGTCATTTCATCATCAACTCATCACACACATTCTCTCATTGTGATCTGATTGGTTCGATAGCCTTTGGAGGCCTTTTTCCCCTCACACGCGTTGAGCGAAGCTGCTGATTTCTGCGGATCTGGCTAGGGCTTTCTGCTGCAGCATTGACCGTGGTCGTTTGACCTCCAACTTCTACCAAAAATCCGATTTTAGGAGGCCGTACTACTGGGCACTAAAATTGAGGAATTTCGGGCTATTTGACTGAAGCCTTAATTTGTTGCATTGACTTTGGGTGGACTAGCGTTGACTTGTGATGAGTTGTCTTTGAGGGCTGTGGGTGTGACACATGAAGGATTGTTTGACCGAGAAAGACTTTGCTCGCTGAAGCACCCTGTTGACTGTCATAACGCAACAATATCTCATATCTTTGTTGGACAAAAGGAATTGTAAATCTGATCTATATTTGGCTTGTCTTCTATTAATCTATTATTGTGTTCTATCAACATTTTATTTTCATGTTTATGTGATTGTTATTTTGTATTGGGCCTATGAAAGATTGAAGTAAAAGTGCATCAAGCATAGAACACCATGGTTATCTAAATTTAACATGGTATCAGAGTTGAGGTGAAGACAAACTCTAAGAGTCCAAGCTGGTGTTAGAAGGAATCTCTGAAGGAAGAAATCCTATCAAGGACAAATGGCCTCTTCAACCTACAAGGGTTTCAAGGCTGATGATAAATTGACTGATTAATCTTATTATCATGCATGGAAGATGTCCTTGGATTTGGTGCTAGAAGATCAAGATGTCATGGACTATGTGCAGGGGAAGATCTAAGTGACTCCATCAAATGCAGCGGCTGCCACGAAGACGAAGTATAAAAAAGGGGAAATCAAAGCAAAGATGATTATCCAGGATTCTATTCATAAGCACTTGGTTGCTTACATTTCTAAGCTGAAGACATCTAAGGAAATGTATGATAAGCTGGTGAACATGCTCAGGGCTAGCAATGCAAATCAAATCCTCTTCTTCAAGAATCAATTGAAGAATATCAAGAAGGGTAAGGATGAATCTATTCAATCCTATTTTATGAGGCTCACTGAAATCAGGAATAACCTCCTAGCGATTGGGGAAGCAATATCTGATCGAGAGATGGTTCTTATTGCACTTGGAGGTCTCTCCCGTGATTGGCATGTATTCAATACCACTATTCTTAATAATAATGTGATTCATGATTTTGATGAAATATTGACGAGATGCACTCAAGAGGAAACAAGAATGATGGAGTATGCCTCTAATGGTAATGGAAGTGACCCTATTGCCTTTGTCACTCATGCAAAGAAGAAGAACCATGGTGGCCCGAGAAATCAAAACCATGGTAGAGCAGGGCCCAAATGAAGGAAGGGAAGATGTTACACTTGTAACAAGACTGGTCACTATGCAAGAGAATGCCCTAATAGAAGGGACTCTCCCAGGGATGATGACAACAACAACTTGAAGGATACTAATTTGGAAATTATCCTTTGAGATAATGCCACCTATCCCGTGAAAGGAATAGGGACTATGACCCTCCATCTATCTCAAGGTCAAGTCCTCCGATTACAAGATGTGTTGTATGTACTTGATTTGAAGAAGAACCTTGTGTCCATTTCGGCAATGGAAGACAAAGGGTTCAAGGTGGCATTCGTTGACGGAAAGGTACTTATCTGGAAGAAGAAATTCAGGGAAGCTCTTTCTATTGGTTTTAGAGTTGATACACTCTACCAGGTTGGAGGAAGTCCACTAGGGGCTATGACATGTGATACAACTCTTCAAACAGAGTTATGGCATTGGAGGTTTGCACAACTTCATTACAAAGCCCTTCCCGAAGCAAGGAAGGTGGTGACAGGGATGCCCGATTTTAGAGATGATCATGAAGGTATATGGCAGGGTTATGCCGAAGGGAAGCATACAAGGGGACCATTCCCCTCAAGTGTCACAAAGACAACTGATATCTTGTGGTTGATACATTATGACTTATTTGGTATGCTTCCTGCATCCTTGGGAGGATGTTCCTATTACATGACATTTACAGATGATGTCTCTCGCAAAACCTGGATATATTTTGAAGAAGGATGAAGCATTCAAATGGTTCCGTTCCTTCAAGGCCTTGGTGGAAAATCAAATTGAGAAGAAAATCAAAGTTTTGAGGACCGACAATTGGACCGAGTATGAGTCAAATGAGTTTAATGACTTTTGTAGAGAAGTTGGCATTAAGAGGGAGACCACAATTGCGTATACTCCTGAGAAAAATGGTGTTGTTGAAAGAAAGAACATGACCATTATGGAAGCTGCCCGCGCCATGCTATGTGACCAAGGTCTTTCGAAGTTTCTATGGGGAGAAGCTGCGAACACTGTGTATGTTCAAAATAGATGCCCGCATTCCACTCTGGACTCCAAAACTCCCGAAGAAGTCTTCTCTGGTAAGAAACCTGATGTTTCTCATTTTAGAGTCTTTGGTTGTCTTGTTTACTTTCATGTGCCGAAAGAAAAGAGAAGCAAGTTGGATGCTTCTGGAAAGAAGGGAATGTTTGTGGGCTACAGTGAAACTTCGAAGGCATATAGAATCTATGTGCCTGGTCAAAGAGAAGTGGAGATATGGCACGATATCACCTTCGATGAAGATGTTGCCCTCAAGAAGGTGAGAAATCTTCCTAGCTCCAAGGAAGACAAAGAAGATGAAGAAGCAGGAAGCAGGAAGAGTCGAAGGATGACTTGATGCCCGATATTGAAGGACCTATGGATCCCATTGATCCCCCTCCTTCAAATAAGAGAGGACCCTCATGGCTTAGGGATACTCTCGAAGATGTCAAGAGACATATTGCCCCAAGGGGGACATTCCGTGAAAGCAAGAAGTCAAAGAGATACCAAGGTTATCTAGCAGCCATGAGTAGGATAATACAATCTGAGCCTGGATCATTTGAAGAAGCGGTAAAGCATCAAGTTTGGAAGGATGCTATGCAAGAAGAATATGAGTCCATTATGAAACATGATGTCTGGGAAGTGGTCCCGAGACCAGAGGACAAATCTGTTGTCACCTCGAAATGGCTCTATAAGATCAAGCATGGATCTGATGGAAGTGCTGAAAAGTACAAGGCAAGATTTGTTGCTCGAGGCTTCTCTCAAAAAGAAGGCATAGATTATGATGATATATTTGCACCTGTGGCCTGCTATACCACCATCTGATCTATTAATGCCCTTTCTGCTACGCAAGGATGGAGTCTACATCAGATGGATGTGAAGACCGCTTTTCTGCATGGATCTATAAAGGAAGAGGTGTATGTGGAGCAACCTCTGGGGTTCGAAGTTCGAGATAGAGACACCCATGTATGCAGGTTGAAGAAAGCCCTCTATGGGTTGAAGCAAGCCCCTAGGGCTTGGTACGAGAGGATAGATAGCTACTTGATGAAGCTGGGCTTCACTCGAAGTAATGGTGATCCGAACCTTTATTTTAAGGCTGATAGAGAAAGGCCTCTCATTTTTGTAGAAATTTCTGAATCCTTATACTTATGCAGAAATTATTACTGTTAATCCGGTTAAGCGCCTCCTACTTAAACAAGTTATCAACTGAATAAATTCAAGTTAACATCGAAGCAAAACACATAACAGATCTCTACCAATTCAGATCTAGAATAAGCACATGCACACATAGACAAAGTGACATAGTTATTTGGACAAACTGTCCCCGGAAAAACCCAATGTAGGAAAACCGGTCTCTGGCTGTTGGAGGGTTCTATTATTAAGAATATTTCTGAATACACAACTCTGGGTTCCAGATCTAGAAAACTCTACAAAGAAAACTCTAGATCTACAGCTCCTGGCTGATCTAGGACCAAAAATACTAACTAATCCACACCCTCAAACGGGATTTACAGAGCTCAGTTAGATCCAGGCCTAAAAACCCCAGCGCTGTCCCTAAAATGCTCTGCGTCAGCCTCTGAAGCCCTTGAAAGCCTCAATGTTAGCCTTGGATGGCCTCCAAACCCCTATTGTTGCCTCTGGAAGGGACTGTGTTACCCCAGAATGGGGGACACAGTCATTGCACTGCCCTTGAAGGGTCTCTGCGCAACCCCTGAAGGGTAGCCTGAAAATGACACTGTCCCTGCTGCTGCTGCCTTCCTCTGCACTGTCCTTGAGCTGATCTCTTCCCTACCTCTTTGCGTATTCTAGACCCTGGGATCAGATCATCCCCTTGGTCTAAATTCCCCTCTCTGAAACTGAAACACTTCTGAGTATTCTTAGCAACCCCGCCCTAGAATCTCAACTTAGCTTCAGTGCTCTGCTTCTGTGTATCTTTAAAAATGACCCCAAGCCTTTCCTTTATACTTTTCTGATTGAAAAATCAACGTCCATGATCAGATCTTGAATCAATGGCTAAGATTAAAAGAAAGCTTGATCCGTGTGACTTAAGACAATTTCATCACATGTTTAATTAAATTCACTTTAATTATTTTATTTTTCTAAGTTTTAACTTAGGAAATACATTAAAATAATTAATTAATTTAATATCTCCTAAACCAGATGAAATTTCCCAAATCCATTTCTGGGTCTTGTAGATCAAGTGTAACCACAAAATTTGGGAGCTAGAGCACAATTGATGCTACCCCAAATACACAAAATCTCAACACTCCCTCTTAACATCAAGGGTGTGCTCTAGCAATACATCACACTTATGCATTACATGATTTTGGGCATTGGTTCTGTGCTGCTGAAGCTTGGCCTCCTGCCACTCAACTCTGCACTGCTGCTGCCATTCTGTACTGCTGACCATGACTCTGCCTACTGCCATTGCAACCTCTGTACTGCAGCTCCCTCTCAAAATGCTGCATCTGTGATGCTCATAGCACTGCCACTGCTGATCTGCTGCATTGCAACTTCAATTGTTGAGAGAAACAATTGAATCTCCTGCCCAATCTTTGATAGACAAGTCAGATGGGCTGCATCCTCATCACTAAAGCTGCATAGGCTACAGATCTGCGCTGGCATCTAAAGAACGATGCACAACTACAACTTTGCCTCCGTGATCAGACTCCCTCTGCACTATTGAAGTCACATCAGCTCCTTGTGCTGAAATCTATCACGCTGCTGCTGCACTGCTCTTTCCCTCTGAAGCTCTCTGTGCTGCTGCAGCTCTGCACTGCGTAAGCAACACTGCACTGCGCTGCTGAAGTCACATAAGCCTTTGCGTTGCTACTGCTTCTACGTTGTTGTTGCTTTGCTCTGTGCTGCTCCTCCCAATCTCCAGATCTGCCTCTGCCTCATCTATGATCTATGCATCCTCTGCTCCACTTGTCCTGCTACTGTCTTAAGGCTGCTGTAGCTCGCTTGTGATCCAAGAGATGAGCTGCTCAAGGATCCCGCCTTACTTCTATGTTGCTCCCCTACATGTCCATGTCACCCCACCTTCTTGGTTCATGAGCACTTATGGCTACATCATCTCTTGACCCATCATCTGCCACCGCTGCTTTGGAAGAAGATGCTTCCTTGTCCTTTTTCTTCTTTGGACAATGGCTGGAAAAATGTCCCATTTTGCCACACTGGAAGCACTTGATCTTTGAAAGATCCTTCTTCTTCTTCGGCTGCTTCTTCGATGCCAAGGCTGCATCTTCCTCCTCTTCCTTCTTTACTTTGCTCAACACAGGGTTGTGCTGCTTCTTGGTGAATCTGCGTAGTTCTTCTTGCTGCAGGATTGACCACAAGCTGTCCCAATCTGGGAGGTCCGCTCTGCCCAATATACTTTGGACAAAGGTTTCCCACTCATCCATGACTGCATTGAGGGCAGTCCTGACTATCACTGCATCATCTACGGTTGCACCCGTTGCAATCAGCTGATCCTTGATTGACTGCAATCTGAAGAGGAAATGCTCAATGTCTTCTCCCTTGGTCATCATGAATGATGTCATTTGGGCCTCCAACAACATCTTTCTTTGGACTAAATTTCCCTCATATAGGGAAGTCAAGGCCTTCCACATCTCATTAGCTGTCCTCTTCTCAACTGTGTGGTACATTATGGTCTTTGATACTGTCCATTATCAACTGTTTGGCATGCCCAGCAGCTTCCCTATGCTTCCGTAGGAGATTCACATCTGTCGGTGTGGCTAGAGTATGCTCTGCATGGTCTCTTAGACCGTATGCCTCAAGGACAATTAGGATCCTTGCTTTCCACACCGAAAAGTTTGAGAGGCCCTCCCTATCCTGATCATGTAGTCCATGAGGAGACATCTGCTCAGAATGTGTTGGAGCTCCTCCTCTCTATGCTCGAGATCTGGATCTAGGGTCCTTTACGAACTGGGCACCCTCTACTTCCTTTGACAACTAATTTCCCTCCTTGGAAATCTACCAAATCAACTATATTCAGCTTCTTCTTTGATCCTCTAATCAAACTACAAGTTTCCTTTGGCAAGAAACTCTCTGAGACGCTGATCTCCTCCCAATCTTTGTCACTTGTGCTAAGGCTAAAAATTTGAAAACTTAGAAATTTAACCCCACCAGCTCTTCTGAATTTCTGCAGTCTTTTCTGGATCTGACAGATTCAGATCTGAATCACACTGGCTTGCTTCAGACCGAACCAACGTTGTTTATGAGCTGCCTCTACGCAGTAATTGCTTGGGCTTGCTAGGACACAATGCTGGACAACGTAACCCTTCCCTCTGCGTGAATTTGCTCCTGAAAACTGCGCTATCCCTTCAGATCTGCCTTTCTGCTACTTTTCCAGCTGCTAGATCCTTTAGATTCTCCTATTGATGACCCTTCTAGATTTGCAATCCTGCTGATACCATGTAGAAATTTTTGAATCCTTATACTTATGCAAAAATTATCACTGTTAATCTGATTAAGCTCCTCCTACTTAAACAAGTTACCAATTGATAAATTCAAGTTAACATCGAAGCAAAACACATAACAGATCTCTACCAATTCAGATCTAGAATAAGCACATGCACACATAGACAAAGTGACACAGTTATTTCTGGACAAACTGTCCTCAGAAAAACCCAATGTGGGAAAACCGGTCTTTAGCTGCTGGAGGGTTTTATTATTAAGAATATTTCTGAATACACAACTCCGGGTTCCATATCTGGAAAACCCTACAGAGAAAACTCTAGATCTACAGCTCCTAGCTGATCTAGGACCAAAAATACTAATTGATTCATACCCTCAAATGGGATTTACAGAAATCAGTTAGATCCAGGCCTAAAAACCCTAGCGCTGTCCTTGAAATGCTCTTCGTCAGCCTCTGAAGCCCCTGAAAGCCTCAGTGTCAGCCTTGGGTGGCTTCCAAACCCTCAGCGCTGCCTCCGGAAGGGATTGCGTTACCCTAGAATGGGTGACGCAGTCACTGCGCTGCCCTTGAAGGGTCTCTGCGCAACCCCTGAAGGGTTTCCTGAAAATGACGCTGTCCCTGCTGCTGCTGCTGCCTTCCTCTGCGCTGTCCTTGAGCTGATCTCTTCTCTACTTCTTTGTGTATTCTAGACCCTGGGATCAAATCATCCCCTTGGTCTAAATTCCCCTCTTTGCAACTGAAACACTTCTGAGTATTCTTAGCAACCCCGCCCTAGAACCTCAGCTTAGCTTTAGGGATCTGCCTTTGTGTATCTTTACAAATGACCCCAAACCTTTCCTTTATACTATTCTCTTTGACAAATCAACGACCATGATCAGATCTTGAATCAATGGCTAAGATTAAAAGAAAGCTTGATCCGTGTGACTTAAGACAATTTCATCACATGTTTAATTAAATTCACTCTAATTATTTTATTTTCCTAAGTTTTAACTTAGGAAATACATTAAAATAATTAATTAATTTAATATCTCCTAAACCAGAAGAAATTTCCCAAATCCATTTCTGGGTCTTGTAGATCAAGTGTACTCTAGTCCCTCCACAAAATTTGGGAGCTAGAGCACAACTGATGCTACCTCAAATACACAAAATCTCAACAATTTTGGTTCTCTATGTGGACGATCTCTTCCTGACAGGTGCTGACCCTCTCATTCATCAGTGTAAGAGGGAACTAGCTTCCGAGTTTGAGATGAAAGACTTAGGACTGGTGCACTACTTCCTAGGCTTGGAGGTTTGGTAGAGGCCAGGCGAGATTTTCCTTTCTCAAGGAAAATATGTTGTGAAGCTGCTGGAGAGATTTGGTATGGTGAACTATAAGTCTGTGTCGACACCGATGGAACTCAACTTTAAGAAGTTGAGTGGAAACGCTGCTGGGCCTGTGCTAGCAAATCCTACTGAGTATCGACAACTCGTGGGGGTCCTGATGTTCTTAGTGAGCTCCCGTCTGGACGTATGTTTTGCAGTGAACACTTTGAGTTAACATATGGTTGATCCTCATCACATTCACTAGATTGGTACTAAGAATCTATTGAGATATCTTTGGGGCACAATCAACGATGGGATGAGATACACTATCGGGAGTTTGAGACCGTATGGATATACTGATGTCGATTGGGCTGGCAGTGTGGTAGATCACAAGTGCACATCTAGATGTTGCTTTAACTTGGGTTCTGCTTCGATATCTTTGATGAACAGGAAGCAGAAGTCGGTGGCTTTGAGCACCACTGAGGCCAAATACATTGCAATGAGTATGGCTTGTTGTGAAGCTGTTTGGTTGCGAAAGCTCTTCAGTGAGCTGTTTGGACATGTGCTAGATACCACTGTTATCCTTTGTGATAACCAGAGTGGGATTCGTCTTTTTGAGAATCCCGTGTTCCACAATCCATCCAAGCATATTGATATCAGATACCACTTTATCCGGGATATGGTACAGCGAGGCGCCGTAAGGCTCGATCATATAGGAACTGATGAGTAGGTCGCGGATATTCTCACGAAGCCCTTGGGGAAGGTCAAGTTCCTAACCTTCCGTGAGAAGCTTGGAATCGTGGAAAGACCCTATTCTGAGGGTCCTGATTGAGTTGGACTATGAGCTTTGGGAGTTCCAGGGGGCTATAAGCACATACAGGGCTAGGCTTGTCGAACCTTGTTGTGCTTCTGCCTCACCGTTATGATATTGAGTTGGTTTGCCTCTCTCTGATCTGTGCCCTACACGCATCCTACCCATGGAGTTTCAGACTCATGGGAAGTACCTCTCATTTGGCCAATGAGATGGGAAATGTGGATAGAGACCAATAGCAAGACTGATGGACGCATTAGAGATTGCTGTACTCTCTATGTCTAGGATGGAACGTGTCCAACACCTTGATCTGGGATCAAGTCTGATGAGGTTTTTACCTCTAAACTGACTTCGGGTCAATAAACTAACTTTGGGTCAGTATGAGACTCTTTTTGAGTTTGAGAGAGGTTTTTACCTCTAAGTTTACTTCGGGTCAGCTATGTGTGATGTCTTTGTGACTCACCTTTTGTTCTATCTGAGAAAGAGCCAGCAAAGCCAATTACGACAGGATGACGCACGATGTTTGGTGAATGTACATGATGGTACTGATGGATGGCACTTGTGGACAGATGGAGTTCTCCCTAGTTGAGAGGGAGTGTTAATTTTGGGCAACTAGGTCCAAACTCCATGTTGCACTGCTCATATGACGATGGTCATATTTTTGTTGGATTCCTCTTTCGAATAGGTCCAAGATTGATCTAAAGATCATCTTGATCGGATGAGCAGAACATTTATTTTGAATTTATTTTCCGCATGTGCAAGGTCAACTAGATTTGTAATGTAGGCTCACATGCCTAATAGATGTGTCACACACCCTCATTGATGGATGTAAGTTGGAGAGACTTGGAGGTCATTTCATCATCAACTCATCACACACATTCTCTGATTGTGATCTGATTGGTTCGATAGCCTTTGGAGGCCTTTTTCCCCTCACACGTGTGGAGCGAAGCTGTTGATTTCTACGGATGTGTTTAGGGCATTCTGCTGTAGCGTTGACCGTGGTCAACCCTTGGTCGTTTGACCTCCAACTTCTGCTAAAAATCTGATTTAGGAGGCTGTACTGTTGGGCACTAAAATCGAGGAATTTTGGGCTGTTTGAATGAAGCCCTAATTTGCTGCATTGACTTTTCTACTGCTGCCTGCGTTGACTTTGGGTGGACTAGCGTTGACTTGTGATGAGCTGTCTTTGAGGGTTGTGGGTGTCACACATGAAGGATTGGCTGCCTGAGAAAGACTTTGCTAGCTGAAGCATCCTGTTGACTGCCGTAATGCAACAATATCTCACATCTTTGCTGGACAAAAGGGATTTTAAATCTGATCTATACTTGGCTTATCTTGTATTGATCTATTATTGTGTTCTATCAGCATTTTACTTTCATGTTTATGTGATTGTTATTTTGTATCGGGCCCAAGAAAGATTGAAGTAAAAGTGCATCAAGCATAGAACACCATGGTTATCTAAATTTAACAAATGTACATACACATATACAAATTGCTATCCCTCCTGGTTCATGGGTAAATACCAACATAAATAGCCAAACATTTTGATATAGGTATTCGTTGATTAACAAAGATTGATCCATTTCTTCATACGCAGGCCACTCAGACCAATTTGTAGACTCAGATAATTACAAGAATTAAACCATTCCTAAGAAAATATTGAGGGAACACTTTTCTATAGGAAATCACATAACTTATTATCAACATGTGCTAGTATATAACACAGAGACTAAATTTTCAATAGGTCTAGACAAATTAATTACCAATTTACAGAGATTTCAATTCCTTCATGCGTTTCCAGTTTTTGAGTTTCGCGGATTTTGTAGCTTTGCATAGATGGTCGTACGAGATTGGCAGAGGAGGCTGTGTGAGTTAGCCAGAATGCAGATCTGGGTAGCAAATCGACTTCCAATAGCCGGAGACAGGTGCTAGAGGAAGTATGAGTTGTCTAGTGCGAGTTGCAAAGTGAAGAAAGGTCCCAGTAAGGGACAAGGCTCAAAAGGAGGTAGCAGGGCACTAGATCCAGGTGGAGGAGTATGAAGATCTGGTACTCGGGAGACAGTTGTAGAACTAGTTCTAGTGACACAGGAAGTGCGAATTGCCCAGTTGCAGTTCCAGCCAGAAGATTCCCATTGCCGAACTTCGCAGTCTAGTTTCCAGTGCAAGAGGACAGTGCGAGTTTCCAAGAGGGAGCAGAGACATTTCCCATTGGGAGATTGACACTCAGAGGTGGCAGCCCTATGGAAGCTAGTACTTCAGGATTTGGGGAGATTAAACACATTATTGTAGTAGTTTCCACAACAGTGCAGATATGGCATCAAAGCAGTAGCAACAACAGTATGAGTAGATCAGATTTTTCCATACCTCCAGGAGTGAGGTGGGGTGACTTGGTGCTGTAGCCCCAGAGAGCTACAGATGCACAATGTGCTTGAGGAGTCCACTTCATGGATCATTACTTGGCTACAGTGGCCCACAAAATTCAGTAGCAAGATGGATTAGTGTCAGAGATGCAGTCAGAATTCTAGTGACAGTGGCAGTCTAATAGCAGTCTAGTAGCAATGAGGTGCTGAGGAGCGTAGTGTAGTGTTGACAATAGAGCAAGAGGCTCAATGCAGATTTAGCAACAACGCAGATTCTTCAGTGATAGTGCAGAGGCTAGTAGCAGTTAGGACTTAGGAGACAGATGCAACATACACAAAAGATTCAATATTTCAGATGTTTCTCAGTTGCAGTAGTTGTACTTGTAGCAACAATAGATGAGAGGGAGTTGCAATGTTGGCAGCAGTACAGGAGGGTCAGCAACAGCACAAATGCAACATCAGAGTTGCGTAGTGGTTGGTGGGCAGTGGCAGTGGCCAAACATCAACAACGTGACAGGAGATGATCAAGAGACAAAGTGTTGTGGCAGGGTGTGTAGCACTTGAACACAATCCTCACTAAGAGGGAGTGTTAGTTTTTGTAGCATCGAATGTGTTCTAGCCATGGAATTTGGTGGAGAGGCTAGAATACATGAGATCTCCAAGATCCAAAAATCATTTATGGAAATTCCACCTAGAGATGACTTAATTAGATTATTAACCTATTTTTTAATGTTTCCTAAGTCTAAACTTAGGAAAATTGGTTAATTAATCAAAATTAATTAAGTCAAGGTGATAATAGTCTAGAAACTCACATAGATCGACCTCAAGATGATCCTAGCCCTTGATTAAAATTTGATCTTGGTCATTGGAGTCCCAACAGAGGATTATAAGAAGTTGATTGGCACTTGGAGAAAATACAACAATAGTTCGATTTCCTTGGCAGATCGATTTTCAGAGAGCAACAACAGTTGTCGGAGAGCCAGAGATCGAAGCAGAGACAATGATATGGAGGAAGTTTTCTAGGTCCGGAGAGGTAGCAGCAAGGAGGCCGAGTTATTCCCAGTGATGCAATGCAGACGATTGCGCAGTTGCTTCCGAAGAGCAATTCGATTTGGCTGGAGGAAAAGTCAGTTCAGCTTCTAGAGGTCAGGAAAGTCTTTCCAGAGGGTCGGAGAATCAGTTTCCTCAGTAGAGACATGCATAACGACTTCATCAGAGGCATTTTAGAGGTTAGACGTCATAGGGCTTGCACAAGCATTGCGCAGAGGGTCTAGGCGGACGAGTTTTCTGAAGGAAAGTTGTGCCGGGGTTGCTTATGGAGGAAGGGAATTTCCCTTAGATAATTTTGGCCAAATTTACGTGTTGTTTGGAGTGCCAGTTGGGAATCCATAGATTGTACTCATATTTCACTGTTGCTTAATAATAAAACCCTCAGTTGTTGCACCGGTTTTGCCAGGTAGGGTTTTTCAGAGACATTTTTCCAAAAAGAACGGTGTCATTTTTATGTGTGTGTGTGCTAGAATTTTCTCAGTTTCCAGTGCTATTTTTATTCCGTAGTATTTATATGTGAAAATCAGTGTGAATTATTTGGTATTTGTCGCAGCAAATTGCAAATAAGTTGTTAAATAAATTAACAATTAAGAGAATAATTTCCAGTTATTGTGATAGATGAAATTTTCACACCTGCAAGACTCACCACATTCCACCATCATTTTTTGCAACACTTGGAGGCTTTCAAGGTCCAGGGCCTCATCTTCCTTTTCAGGGGATGTGCCTTCAAGTTTGTCATTGTTAGTCTCGAAATTTGCTTCTGGTAACTCTACATCTTCCTCACTTTCCTCGTATGGTCATCCAAATCTTCATTGGGTAATGAGCCACATTTTTCATTGATTTTGTGACACAAGGAATTGAATGCACCAATATAGTATGCAAGCTCATAGAAGAGATATTATGTAGGGATTTCTTCATACTCTTGCCATATGCTGTGGAGGTTTAATCTGCGCTTGTTATAAAAATTGAGTCTGAAGTCTTTGTTCTCATGCTCTATCAGATGGTCACAAAGCTCAGAATCCAATCTTTCCCATAAGCTTTGGACATCCTCGGGGCTAATATCATGGGTAGTTTCCTTCTCACACTCAACCATTTTTCATGATTTTGCATATAAAACCAAAATGGAGTAGCTAGGGTGAATCTAAGTGCCTTGATAGATGCTTGCTTCACCCTACAAGCATTAACCTTTAAAGCTTAATGAAAAACTATGGCTTCGTTCTTCCATTGGAGTCGCCCGGAGTGATATGTCAATATTGTCATATGGGGAACATGTTGAAGAATGTAACTAGGTTTGGTCTTCATTATTAATATATTTGTCAAAAAGAATTTATTATTATTGACTTGTTAACACATGGGTTTCATGCTTGGGTCAATTATAGGTCAAGCCTCCATTGTAGGCTTTAGGTTGTTGTCAAAGTCATTTATTTTTTGAGACTCCTCCATCAAGTCATCCTCTTCATTAACTCGACCTCTTCATCAAAGTCTTCTAGTCAACCTCTTCTTCTTCAAGTCGACCTCAAGAAATTACTATCAAAATGAACTCAAGTCGGCCGAAATGAAGACACAACTGTTCACAAAGTCATGTCGTCTTATTAACTGTAGGAAACCACTACAGATACTAGCCTAAGGACTTCACATTACCTCACCTCAGAATCTCAGACAAATTGCAGAGAGAAGTTCAGACTAATTTCAGAGATGCAGTTCAGATGAATTCATAATATAGTTTCAGTGCTATTATAATGCAATTTTGTTGCTATGATGGTATATATAGTTCGGTGTCAGTTTCAGTGCTATCTCTCTTTCAGTGCCACCACAGAAATAAGCTCGGATGATCTCAGTGCTATTTCAGTCATGATGCCTACACAATCTCAAAGCCATCTCACAATCAAGATTTTGATGCTTTCTCGAGAGAAAGATGTTGATCTTAGTTAAGAGCTATTATAGTAACTTCAGTTCGGTGGTATCATGGTGATCTCAGTTCAGTGCTAACACATGATGAAATCTCGGTGCAACTCAGTGACAAGGATTTGGTGCTAACTTCAGGACACGGATCTTGGATGACTTGATGGAGGGATTCTCTGGTATAGGGTCTTGGTCGTCTCATCTTGAATCTACTGAAGGAAGAATTTGACTAGGTTTTCCCCAAAGAGTGGGGTTTTGCCTTGGCAGCGTGCGTGCATCTTATGTCCTCTTCTATTTGTTGCTTGGCATTAGTCTTGATGATAAGAAAAGATAAACCGAAAGAACCACATAATAATAACGAAAACATCACAAGATAATGTCATAATAAGAGAAATCGTTTAACTGCCATCTCCTTGGATTTCTCAACATAACAAGGCACACGTCTCACGTTCCCAGAAACAACGCCAAAATGTTACTGCTCAAACTAGCAGGGGTGCTAGGAGGGGTTCCCGTAGAGCAACTACTAGGTCAAGTGATAACAATGGAGAAATAGCCCACTGTCACCTCAGATAAAGCTCCCTGCTTTGTATGGACTTGGACTTTCATCGATGGGAGGAGTCCTGGTATTAAGGAAATCACTAGGAGAAATATATCAATGCTGTAAAGGTAGTGATTCCAAGAGCCTATTTAGAGGAGAGTCTCTAATGATAGGGATTGCTTGCTTTAGAAGCAAGATGAATGGCCCTCCAATAAGGGCTAAAAGGAACCTTGGACCTAGGGTTAAGGAGTATGTCGTGATGTAAAGCACCATGGACCAAAGAATCCTAGAAGGATGGGGATTTTAAGCAATCCTAGCGAAATTGGAGTGACAAGGTTGCAGGACCACAAAGAATCTCTAATGGACCCAAACGAGGTCAACTGTTTGTAGTGAAACTTTAAGTAAAAGGACTTGACCAAGTGAGGGAGAAGAAAAGGATCAATGTGATGAAATATGACTTTAATGTTTAATGCTATGATCCTTAATGAAGTCACTAACGAAAGGCAAGCTAGGGAGAATGGTCTTGGAATATCTTGAGATTCCACCATCAGATTGTCTTCAAATTTGAAGGACCTCTCAAGGACACACCAATGCAACTCTTGACCAATTTTCATCAACTTTGGATGGCTACAATAAAATTAATGTGATGCCCTAGAAGCCTAATAGGGTTAGAGCTTAGAAAATAGAAAAGGGAGGTGAGAATAATTTTCGTTTTGGTGATCACCTTAGGACTAGACTAGTGCCTAGCCTATTAGGAGAATGGAGTCAAGGACAAGATTGATTTTAGGGTTTTTGCTCTATCAAGGAGCCTAGTTGCACCTTCACAGGCCCTAGTGAAGCAACTACCCAACTACAATAAGGATTTATACTTCTATTTGTCAAAATAACATATTTTCAAGGTTGATTATTCAATGATAACCCCTAGGAACATTCACTTTTCATGCCCAATGGATAACACATGCAATAGATCAAGAATACTAGATTTTCAAGGTTGAATCTTCAATGATAACCCCTAGGAACATTCACTTTTCATGCCCAATCGATAACGCATGCAATAGATCAAGCCTACTTAGTGATTTAAGATTTTTGCATAAGTTTATAGCACAAGCAACATCATGATGCAGTATTCCACACATTAAACATAAAGTGAAAATTTCGCATAAGATAGAAACTCACATTTCATAAAAAGTATAACCTGTTGATTTTTGGGTAGCATCGGATGTGCTCTAGCTCCAAAACTTTGTGGAGGGGCTAGAACACATGAGATCTCCAAGACCCATAAATCGTTTGGAGAAATTCCACTCGGAGCTTAAGTTATTCCAATAATTAATTATTTTAATGGAGACCCTAAGTTTAACTTAGGGAAATTAAATAATTAAAGGGAATTAATTTAAACATGTGAGTGAGAATGTTCCGAGTGACGTGGATCTAGTATTTTATAATCTTAGCCATCGATTAGAGATTAGATCACGACCGTTGATTGTTCAACGAGAAAAGTATTAAAGGAAGGCTTGGGGTTAGTTGGAGAATACACACATAGCGATAGCACTTGAGCTAAGTCGAAATTGTGGGGTGCGGTTTGTTGAGAATTTTCGAGGGGCAGATCAACAAAGGGATTTTGGATCCGAGGCCGAGAATACAATTGTAGAGAGGTAGATCCATAACAGAGAGGCATCTCAGGTTTTGCAGGTGTGACGTAGAGGCAGCATAGGGCCAGCAGGGGCGATGCATAGGCAACATAGGCCAAACAGGGGTGACGCAGACCCAACTAGGCTCATGCAGAGCCAACGCAGAGGCTGATGCAGTCACAAGAGGGTGATGCAGGCCAGGAGGGGCTGACACATAGTCAGAGGCTGCAACGCTGGGGTTTCAGTGGGCCAGAAAGGGCTCGTATTCAGCAGATCAGACACAGTGATGTAGCCACACTGATGGGTGACGCAGTGATTGCGTAGGCACCTGTGGGGTTCCTCATTCTTAGCTAGATCAACCATATTTTCTGTCTCCAGAGATAGAGGTACATTTGCCAAGATTTCTGTATTGGGCAAAACACTACTGGTGCCATTATTTGTATTCAAAATTCTGCATAATAATAAAATCCTCAAGAGTTGTTGCACCGGTTTTCCCGCATTGGGTTTTTCCGGGGACATTTGTCCAAAAAAATATTATGTCCTTTGTCATGTGTGCTTAATTCTTCAGTACTTGATATGTATGTGTAGATCTGCATTGTGTTTAATTCGCTGTTTTCTGAATATTTCTGAAAATAACTTGTTAATGTAAAAACACAAGTAGGAGAAGTAAACCATATTTATGCAGTAGAAATTTTTGTTACGTAGATTCAAGAATTTTCACATGGTATCAGAACTATTACAGATTAGGGGGAGTTGAAGCCATCAGCGAAGTGACGAAGATTTTTGCTACAGGAAGGCGACTGAGACAACACAGATCCAGAAAGAGGCAACACAACACCAGAGGGACAACGCAGACCCAACAGGGGTGACACAGAGCCTGTCTAGCTCACGCAAAGCTGACGCAGGCCCAGAAGGGTGATGTAGAGCCTGTCTAGCTCATAGAGAGCTGACGCAGAGGTTGATGCAGGCCCAAGTAGGTGATGTAGTCCGAGAGGGGGTGACGCTGTGCCAGTTGCCCTGGGTAGAGGTGCAGTTTTGTTCTTCGAAGTTGTTGGTGAGGCATTGTTTCTACTAGTGCAGAATAGTGTCTAGCAGGGTTGACAAAGTAAGGGGAAACAATTCCTCAACAGAATTTCTAGCCAAGAAGTTTGAGATCCGATCAACGGAGTGGTTGGAGAGGAATGATTAGACAAAATTGGTGGAGGATTTCTGGGAAGGAAATCACTGGTTAGAGGGAGCGTATTCTCTAGAGGGTTTCTATCGCCAAGAAACCTAGATACTGTCTCTTGCTGAGAGCAACAACAGAAGAAGGGAGAAGAGCATCCATTTCGACATTTTTGAGCAGAGATGGCCTCGCATGGATTGAGGGATCAAGACATGTTAGATGGCGCATCTAACTTCGTCATCTGGAAGGCCAGGATCCTATCTGTCCTGGATGAGTATCGCATCAAAGATCATGCCGAGAGGGTTGTAGTTGTTTCGGTCGATGCTGATCCATTAAGGAAGTATGAGGAAAATCAAGCACGGGCTAAGTGCTTGAATATGGACGGAGTGAAGGATCACGTGGTCCCACATATTATCGAGAAGAACACGACAAATGACATGTGGACAATGTTGATTAAGTTGTATCAAGGCACCTCCGTCCAGAGGAAGAATGAAATGTGACTATTTTAGATGCACAAGGGAGAGGAAATTGACCCCTTCCTCATTAGATTGAAGGCAATTCGAGATCAGCTGGTTGCTATTTGGGAAACTCCTAATGATGGTCTCATGGTGAGCACTGCCCTGAATGCAGTCACTAATGATTGGGAGACCTTTGTCCAAAGTATTTTGGGCAGAGCACAACTTCCAAACTGGGAGGACATGTGGGCAACTCTTCGTCAAGAGGAGATCAGGAGAATGTCCAAGATGGGAAGAAGTAGCAGAGGAGCTAAGATCAAGGAGGAGGAAGAAGATGCGGCTCTCGCATCTAAGGGACAACGACAACAGCAAGGGAAGAAGAAAAAAGACCTCTCCAAGGTTCGGTGCTTTAGAGGTGGCAAATTAGGACATTTCGCCAATACTTGTCCTTAGAAGAAGAAGGGCAAGGAAGATTCTGATTCTAAGGTTGTGACAACCAAGGGGGATGATGGAAGTTGTGCCTCACATACGAGCTACGAAAGCCCTTAAAGACAATAGCAGGATGACTGGAGTCAGTTGGTGTAGAGGATTATGGAGGCACAGTGGCAATGAGGACGCTAAAGACTGGAGCAGCGCAGTGCCGAGGCAGGAGCGGCGCAAAGGTTGATGGGACTTCAACAATGCAAAGGGGTAGTGCAGAGCAGTAGCAACGCAGTTCAACAGCATAAGGTACTTAAGTATCGAGATGCAGCCAAAATGACTTGTCTGTCAGTGTTTTGGGTGATGTCCTTCAGTTGCTTACTCTCAACATTTGAGTTGCAGTGCAGCATTTAGCAGTGGTAGTGCTATGGGCAACATGATGCAACATTTGAGAGGGAGCTGTAGTACAGATGAGGCAGTGACTGTGGCAGAGTCATGGGTAGTAATACAAAAGACAACAACGCAGGGGATGAGGGGCAACAGGCCAAGCATCAACAGCGTAGGGGACTAATGCCATGGATCGGGGTGATGCTTCAGATTGAAGTATTGCTAGAGCACATTCCTCGGTAAGAGGGAGTGTTGATTTTTGGGTAGCATCGGATGTGCTCTAGCTCCGAAACTATGGAGGGGCTAGAACACCTGAGATCTCCAAGACCCCGAAATCATTTGGAGAAATTTCACTTGGAGCCTAAGTTATTCCAATAATTAATTATTTAATGGAGATCCTAAGTTTAACTTAGGGAAATTAAATAATTAAAGGGAATTAATTTAATCATGTGGGTGAGAATGTTCTAAGTGACGTGGATAAAGTATTTTCTAATCTTAGCCGTTGATTAGAGATTATATCACGGTTGTTGATTGTTCAACGAGAAAAGTATTAAAGGAAGTGTTGGGGTCAGTTGGAGAATACACACAGAGCAGTAGCACTTGAGCTAATTCAAAATTCTGGGGCGCTCTTGTAGTACAGTGAGGGGCAGATCGACAGATGGATTTCAGATCCGAGGCCGAGAATACAATTACAAAGAGGTAGATCCGTACCAGAGAGGCAACGTAGTCCAGGAGGGGTGACACAGAGGTAGCGTAGGTCCAACAGGGGTGACATAGACCTAACCAGGCTCACGCAGAGCCAACGCAGAGGCTGACGTAGTCACAGGAGGGTGACACAGGCCAGGAGGGGCTAACGCAGAGCTAGAGGCTGGAAGTATAGGGTTTTAGTGGGCCATAAAGGGTTCGTATTCAACATATCAGACAGATTGACGTAGCCACACCGAAGGGTGACGCAGTCACTGTGTAGGCACATGTGAGGTTCCTCATTCTCGGCTAAATCAACCATATTTTTTGTCTCTGGAGATAGAGGTACATTTGTCGAGGTTTCTCTGTTGGGCGAACCACTACTGGTGCCCTTGTTTGTATTCATAATTCTGGATAATAATAAAACCCTCAAGAATTGCTGCATCGATTTTCCTGCATTGGGTTTTTCCGGGGACATTTGTCCAAAAAATATTGTGTATCCTTTGTCATGTGTGATTAGTTCTTCAGTACTTGATCTGTATGTATGTGTAGATCTGTAATGTGTTTACTTCGCTATTTTTTGAATATTTCCGAAAATAACTTGTTAATGTAAAAACACAACTAGGAGAAGTAAACCAGATTTTTGCAGTAGAAATTTCTGTTAAGTAGATTAAGGAATTTTCACATAGCCATCCATTATATTTGCAAGAGAGGATCTCCAAAATAGAATAGCATCAATCCATACATCAAAATGCATCCGAAAATCTCCAATTTGTCCTCATTAGTTAATGTGAAATTCTCAAGAAGAGATACCAATCCAAATCCAAGTGTTGATCCAATGAAATGATCATCACATCAATATATATCCTCCTAAGGGGTTCCATTTGCCTAATTAGGCTTAATAATACCCCAACTAATAAAAGAATGTGCACGAATAACATTTATTGGTGACAAGCCCACTAAGATAGCTCCATAATACAAAAATAAGCCTCCCAAGAGGGTAAAATAATAGACACAATAGGCTGAAGGACCATTTAGGAGGCCTAGTGGAGTCCAATGTGTGCCAAGATGAATGAATGAGCTCCAAACATAGTGATAAATGGGGTGGCCCCATGATATCCAACCAAATAACTTGTGGTGCCCCCAAGTGGCTATGGGGGCACAAAACATCCTCATGGGTCTCCAAATGGATCGAACAAGCCTGTATCCCATTTGTAAGGAATGGAAGAATGATGCAAGCCCTCCCATTTTCTCTCATGGTAAGACACATCCTCATCTGGGCCTTGGATCAACTGCCAAGTGTATGGTGCAAGAGTGGAGCTGGCTGGGAAAGGTGGTCTAGGTACATCATCATTGTCCAATAGGTGGAACACGAGCAAGCAATAAGTGGAATTGAAGGGTCCCATGAAGTCACAATCTGCTCCCTGTTATGGTGGAGACTTGTGGCTTTTAATGCTCACCCTACAAATGCCAATATGACCCTCTGGAGGGCTTCGACCCTGTATAGGGACACCAAACCCAAGATGAAGACTCACTTGACTCACCTGCAATCCTGTATAAGATCCAATGCACACCTCACGTTCTATTACAACAAATCATTAGTGTAATTGAGTAAATGATCTTACACATCATGGAACCAAGTGGACAATTCATAGTGGCATGCCCTTCCATAGTTGGCTTTAGAATGTACAAGTGTCTCCAAGAACAATAAGAAGGTTAACCCAGGACTGTATTAGGTGGTTTCAGCATCTAAGGGGGTGACATGTCCATGGTACATCCATCAAATGGAAGGTGGTATGTGAAATAATGATGGAATGGAGTGGGGCATTAGGGGAAGGCTCCAAGCCACAGGCCACAATACAAGGGTAGCTAAAATAAGGGAAGCCCACACTTGGGTATATGAATGTAGGAGGGGGCAATTGTTGTCCACGAGTTGCCCAAGTATTATTTTTCCACCCTTTTTCCTTTTATAGATTTTTCTTTTACTAACTGCTAAGGGCTCCAAGGGATGAGATATATTTAAGTGAATACCCCTTTAGGGTGGGGCAGTTCATCGCCCACCAGGGGTTGGGACAATCACAGGTTCTTTAATGGTGTAAGAGGTAAATATGAGGGGCCCTTAGGAACCAGGGTGATGGCCATTATGACAGGGGTAGAGCTCATGTTTGGCTTTTGCCCATGTGCTAAATTAGTATGTCCCAACCATCTTTTGCATTTTATGGTACATTTCTTGTTGAGAATGGCCAAATTATGCTTTTTCTTTTCTTTTAGCTACATCAACCTTCGGGGCTTCATTCTAGACTCGACCCAATGTGTGGACAGGAGGAAGGGGAGGCTAACTCCTTGTGGAGCCAATGGACAAATGTGGACCCAAATGGGAAATATGGTGAATGGGGTTATAATGAGCGAATGGGAGTGATTTATATGGTGTCGAGAAGCAAGACCATGCAACCAAAATCGAGGTTTCCATGTAGTGCCACCCCTAAAGCTAGCAACCAATAAAGGAGATCCCATAGGACTAAGATACAACTTTAACAATCAAATTGGACAGAAGATACAAGAGTACAAACCAAGCCCACTCTTTTCGCTGAATCCCCCCACTAATCCATGCCCAAAATTGTCCATGATAAGTAAACAAAAATACCCAACTACACAATGAAAAGCCATACCTTCGGGGTTGGAAGGCCCACCTTCAAGCATGCGATCATAACAGATGGGTGAGAGAGTGTATGGCTGGCTCAGGTGGGAGAGATAGTGGCACATCAAGTTATCTGGTGACTGCAAGGGGCTGTAGGTTGCCGGCTGAGGACCATCTAGGAGAAATTTTTTCTCTTATGGATATTACCCACGGGTGGTGGATAATAGACCTGCCAGGAAACAATGGATTTTCAAGAGATTGATGCAATTCTGATTATCGTAGTAAACACTGGTCATCTCCATCCTATGCCTGAACAAGCTCACTAACAACTTCTGAAGCCATATAGCTTCGCATGTGGATGTGCTAGATGCCATATACTCTACTTTTGTAGAGCTTAGTGCTATTGACTTCTGCTTCCTGCTGCACCATGAAACCATCCCTAATCCAACACTGAAACATCCTTGTCCTTTGATGCGTTTATCTTCCTCTAGTTGGTGATCATGGGCATAGACATGGGTCTACAATCCTGCATCCTGAATCTCTTCAAAATCTCTGTAGCATATCTCCCTTGACCAAGGTAGATCTCCTCGTCCTTTTGCCACACTTCTAGGCCTAGGAAATAGTGCATCAACCTCGAATCCTTCATGTCAAACTCTACTGACAGGTTCCTCTTGCAGTCCTCTATGAGCCCTAATGACCTTGTCAAAAAGAGGTCATCCACATACAACACTAGGAGGAGGGGCTCATCCTCTACCATCAAATAGTAAAGGTTGGGATCTGCGTCACTCTTGACGAATCCCATCTGCTGCAAGTAGCTGTTAGACCATACCACACCCTGGGAGCCTGCTTGAGCTTGTATATGTTGGAAACATTGGGGGGGGGGGGGTTGAATCCGTATTTCTTTTCAATTGTTATTTTCACCAATTAAGATCACTTATAATTAGAACACAAAATGAATAATGATAGAATAATAATTTTATTAATCAATGATGAGGAATCCAATCCTCTTTACAATAAATCAAGAACAATATAGTGTAGGGCTCCAACCCTAAATGAAGACACAAATCTCCAATCCACCAGACTCCAACCTGTATTTTGCCAAAAACCGACTTGGACTTCACGAGGCTCCAACCTCTAGGGCTCCAACCCAATCTTCCCAAGGCATCAACCTTGTCTCTATGAGGCTACAACCTCTAAGGCTCCAACTTATATTTTTTCTCTCCTTTGACATCACTATCTCTCCTTTGACTTTGGTCGTCTTTTATTTCTTTTCTTGGCATAGAAATCGATGTGTTTTGTTGACGAGTGTATGTGTCTCCAAGAGGTCAAGTTGACTCATATATATACATGTCCGGAGGGTCGAATAACTGCCTTTAAGGCGGACTTGTCCAAGGAGGGCCGACTTGGTCTTGTGTTGACACTTTGACCCAAATAATTTTTTTTTTCTTTTTTCTTCAGAAAGTCCAAATGGGACTTGATTCAAATATTTTGACACATAATAAATTCTTCTTTTACTCTTTTGACTCTATAAGCATGAAGAACATACTTTGACCAAGAAATAAAATAATAATAATGAATATAATAAATATATCAATGATAAAAAATACATTTTATTACATTATGAAGACCAACACTAGTTACATTTTTCAACACAACTCTCAACTTATCTCTGAAAAACAATATCCCAAGGCCTTCGTCAAGATATCTGTAGCCAGCTCATCTATTGGAATGTACGGTAGCTTCACTATCCCTTTTTGCACACAATCCTTGAGATGATGATACCTGATTTCGATATGCTTGGAGTGATCATGAAACACTGAATTCTTAGAGAACTTAATGCAACTCTGATTGTCACAGTTTATCACAGTGGGCTCCATCCTCTGCCTGAAAACCCCACAAGCAACTTCCTCATCGAGATAGCTTCACACGTTGCCAAACTGGCAGCCATGTACTCGATCTCTGATGAACTGAGTTCAACTGATCACTGCTTCCTGCTTAACCAAAAAATAACAGCTCACCCAATGCTGACAACGCAACCTGAAGTACTCTTCTAATATGTAGAGCACCTGGCCCAATTTGCGTATGTGAATCCCTCAAGCCTCACTGCATCAACTTGGATGTACCATAATCCATAATTTGTCGTGCCACTGAGATGCCTCAAAACATGCTTCGCAACAACCTAGTGAACTCTCGTAGGATCCATCATGAATTGGCTCAATTGGTTCACTGCAAAAACATATGTCAAGCCATGTGTTGACTAAGTACATCAACGACCCGATGAGCTGCCTATACAATGTAGCATCTACTTGCTCTGCTTTGCTAGTGTCCACCTTCCTCCAGTTTGTGACTAGAGGCATTGTCATGGACCTACAATCCTGCATATGAAACCTCCTGACGATCTCTGTAGTGTACTTCCCCTGCCCAAGAAGCTTTGCCCATCACATTGCCATACCTCTAGACAAGGAAATAGTGCATAAGCCCTATGTCCTTCATCTCAAACTCTCTTGCAAGATCTGCCTTGCAATCCTGAATCAAGTTGTCTGCTCTAGTCAAGATAAGATCGTCAAAATAGAGCACTAGAGTGAGCGGAAGTCGTTCAACCATGATGTAGTATAGGTTGGCATCTGCCTCGGTCTTAGTGAAGCCCAATCCTTGAAGGTAGCTATCAATGTGTGTGTACCACGCTCTCAGTGCTTGTTTGAGCCCATAAAGAGTTGTCTTCAACTAACAGACATGAATGTCTCTACTGAAGATCTCAAACCCCTTTTTCTGATCCATATAAATCTCTTCCTCAACCACCCCGTTAAGGAATGTTGCTTCACGTCTATCTGGTGGATCTTCCACCCCGTTTGAGCTACAAGTGCCAAAATTTCCCTGATGGAGCCACTAGGGCAAACGTATCATCATCATCGATGCCCTCAACCTACGAGAAGCCCTTGGCCACAAACCTAGCCTTGTACTTCTCCACACTCCCATTTGCTCCATGCTTCACCTTGTACACCCAACGTGAGCCTACCACTGATTTGTCCTTTGGCCATGGCATAGTCTCCCAGACATCGTTCTTCATGATGGAGGAATGTTCCTCAACCATGTCATCCTGCCAAACCTGTTGAGAGGCCACCTCCTCATAACAAGAAGGCTTGGTGTCCAACAACTCAGTCATCAAAGCCATGTATCTGGTGTACCTATGTGGCTGCTTGCTCTATCTGAACATAGAGTTGTGAATCTCTACTCGCTCCTGGGCCTCTTGAATCAATCTCTCAACCCACTTGGCTCTCTTCCTTCCTATTTTGGGAGCCACTAATTGATTGGCTGCCTCCACTCGTCCTGGTCTCTCCTCCTCATCCTGCAATGACTCCTTGTCATCTTGTTGTACGATCTGCTTGCCACCTCGCTGAGACTCAATCTGTGATACTAGATCAGGGTCCTGCTTGGGAGCATGTAGCTCGTCCTTAGGTACTCCAACTCGCTCTCTCTCCAAGGACTCCCTCAGAGCTCTGTCGTCCTTAAACCTCACGTTCCACCTGATAACTGTCCTCTTGAGTGATGGTATATAGACCCTGTATGCCTGAGATGTCTCACTATAACCCAAAAAAAATCCCTTTTCATTTGTGGGCTCCAACTTATTCCCGCTCTCTTTGGACACATGGTAGTAAATTTTGGTGCCAAAGATGTGAAAGTGAGAAACATCAGGCTTCTTTCCTGTGAAAGCCTCCTCCGGTATAATTTGTATAAGCACCCTGTGTGGACTCCTATTCTTCAGAAATAGTATCGTGTTGTATGCCTCTTCCCACAAGAACATGGGTAGCCCCTGGTCATGCAACATGCGCTTGACCACTCTAACTATGCTGTGGTTCTTCCTCTCAACCGCCCCATTTTGCTACGGGTTGTGGGGTGTTGTAGGCTCCCTCCTAATGCCCTCCTTGGCACACACGTCCCTGAAAGCATTGGAGACATATTCCGCACCATTATCACTCCTCGATGCTTTGCTCTTCTTCTTGGACATGGCAGTAAACTTTGGTGCCAAATTTGCGAAAGTGAGAAACATCATGATTCTTTCCTGTGAAAGCCTCCTTTGGTATAACTCATATAAGCACCCTGTGTGGACTCCAGTTCTTCAAAAGTACTGTAGTGTTGCATGCCTTTGCCCACAAGAACATGGGTAGCCGCTGGTCATGCAACATACCCTTGGTTGCTCTAACTGTGCTGCGGGTCTTCCTCTCAGCCACCCCATTCTGTTGGGGTTGTGGGGTGTTGTAAGCTCCCTCCTAATGCGCTCCTTGCCACACACATCCCTGAAAGCATTGGAGACATTCCTCGCCATTATCACTCAATGCTTTGATCTTCTTCCCAGTTTGGTTTTCTACCAAGGCCTTAAACTCCATGAACATGGAGAAGACCTCCTCCTTTATAAAGAGGATCCATGTCTTTCGAGAATAGTTGTCTATGAAGGTGACATAGTACTTGTGTCTCATGAGGGATGGAGACGAGAAGGGCCCACATACGTTTGAATGTACCAGCTCCAAAATCCCTTTGGCTCTCTTGTCTCGACCTTGAAAAGATGACTTAGCATATTTTCCAAGTTTGCACCCCTTTCACACATCATGTTGGTCAAATGCACACCGTGGTCTTCTGCTGAAGGATCTTTATAACCCCATGATGCAAATGTCCCATGTGTATGTGCCAAATCTCCCCCACGTCTCTGCTCTGTGCACTTCTTACCTTGCTGCTCAAGGTTGCGCATGTCTGAACTTGTAGCTTGTAAATATTCTTCATCCTCACACCAATCTGCTTCATGGATCCATAAGCTAAGTGCTTGAGGTAAGCCTTACCTTTGCTAAAAATGACATCATAGTCCTTGTCCTCTAGGATAGCAACAAAAACAAGGTTCTTCTTATGGCATGGAACATAGAGGGCATCCCTGAGATGGAGGGAGCTACCATATTCCCTCTCAACATTGATAATACCTACTCCCATAGTCAAGTACTTGCCATCATCTACTAGGTCAATGTGAAATTGCATGTCCTCCTTCCGATGGTTGAAATATTCCTTGTTCCCGGTCATGTAGAAGGATGCTCCAAAATCAATCTACCATATGCTGCTGCCTATTGAGCTACCATACTCCCTCTCAAAACTGATAATACCTACTCCCCTAGTCAAGTACTTGCCATCATCTCCTAGCTTGTTGCTCAATGTGAAATTGCATGTCTTCCTTTAGCTGGCTGAAATATTCCTTGTTCCCGGTCATGTGGAAGGACGCTCCAGAATCAATGTACCATACGCCGCTGCCTACTGAGCTTGCCATGCAAACTATTAATGAGAAGTCTTTCTCATACTGAGAAGAAAACACATCTACGTCAGTTGATGCGGGCCTCATGGTCCTTACTGGACCCCTTCTTCCGGTTAGGACATTAGTGTCGTAGTGCCCGAACTGGTGGTAATGGAAGCATTTGATCTTGCTCAAATATTTCTTCTTCTTCTCGCCCTTCTAACTGGACTCGATCTTTCCTTGGCCCTTCTTGCCCTTGGCTTTGCCACGTTTTCCTGCCAAGGCAAAGTTCTCCTCGTCCTTTGTCTTTGCTGAAACTCCAGCTCTCATCCCCCTCCATATTTCTTGTTGGATACCTTCTCCCCACAACCTTTCCCACTTGGGAAGATTATCTCTACCACTATCTGCATCCTGGAAATTCTCCCAAGAATTATGAAGTCCCAGTAGTGCAAGACTCACAAGGTCTTTGTCTGCTACAGTCTCACTCACTCCAGCTAGCTCATATCGAACATGAATGAACTTGGAAAGGTATGCAATGATGCGCTCTTCTTTTTTCATCTAGATATTTCTTAGCTTGTTCTTTAGGGAAAGCTTCTTGGCGTTTCTGGATCCTTAATACAAATCCAAGATGACTTCCCACATCTTGTTTGCTGTAATCTTCCCATGGAGATGAGGGATAATGTGGTCTTTTATGCCCTCAAGAATGATCCTTCTGGCCTTGGTGTCATTCCTGTTATGTTGGATCAAATGTTGGGGATTTGTGGGCACTGTTTGTGGGTTCTTCGCAAAATCTAGCATCCAATTATCTTCCAGCACTGCTGAGATCTGCTCCCTCCATGAGCAGAAGTTAGAGACTCCCTCTAAACAATGATCTACCCTTAGTCCTTGGAACGACATATTGCTTGTCCAAAAACTGCTTTTCAAAACTCTAGTGCAAGCATACTAATTGATTTGCGCCCTTCACTTACTGAAAAATCTTGGTGCTTGGTTTTTATGCATAGCGTGGCTCTGATACCATGTTGATTTTCTTGAAACTTTGTGCACTACTTAGATGAATTACTGAAAACAAGGCAACTGAAAACTGAAACCAAGTTTAACTTTCACCATGAGACAGAGTTTCTTAACATTCAACATGCGACGGAAAATAATCGAGATAAAAGCACATGCAGACAAAATTGACACGCTTTTTTTACTCAGGAAACCCAAATGGGAAAAAACCTGCTTTCTTTGTTGTGGTCTTTTATGTGAATATTTCTGAATCTAACAAACATAAATCCTACTGTAATCAACTGATTTGCTTTCTTACTTGTGTTCTTTAATTAACAAGTTATTTACCGCATTCTTCAGTAAACATTAATGCAAATACACCGCAGTCTACACCAATATACAGATCAAGTATTGAAAAATAAGATGAGACAATCACACAAATGACACTTATTTTTGGACTAAACGTCCCCAGGAAAACCCAATGTGGGAAAATTGATGCAGCAGATATGAGGGTTTTATTATTAAGAAGATTTTTGAATACAACTATGGTGGAAAATTCGGCTCACCCAACAGAGAAAAATCCCGACAGAAGTACCTCTATCCGGAGACAGATATTTTGGTTGATTCAGTAACAAAATGATCAAACCCCACAGGTGACTACACTGTACCCAGTGTTGCACAGCAGTAGCTGCTCCCAGCTCTGTGCTGAGACTGTGTCACCCCTCTAGGAGCTGCGTCACCCTCCTCGTGAGCCTTCTTGGCTCAGAAATCGATCTGCTGAATTGCTACACGATCTGCCTCACAGAAACCCCAGTGTTGTCTCTTTAGTGATTGTGTCACCTCTCTCAGGCTCAACGTCACCCTCCTAGGTGCTACGCTGTCTCTCCTTGGTGTTGTGCTGCCTCAATGCTATGTATTCTCGGCCTTGGATTGAAGTCCCACTGCCGAACTGCCTCTCTTTGCACTAGAACTCACTCCGAAATTCTCAGCAAACCATGCCCCAAAATTTCAATTTAGCTCAAGTGCTGCTCTCCGTGTGTGTGTTCTCCAACTTACCCTCAAGCCTTCCTTTATACTTTTCCTATTGAGAGATCAACGACCATGATAAAATCTTTAATCAACGACTAAGATTAAAACAAACTTGATCCTTGTCACTTGGAAGCTTCTCACCCATAGTTACATTAATTCATTTTAATTATTTTAATTTCCTAAGTTTTAACTTAGGCGCCATTAAAAATAATTAATTATTTGAATAACATGCACTCCGGACGGAATTTCTCCAAACGATTTCTGGCTCTTGGAGATCTCATGTGTTCTAGACCCTCCACAAAATTTCGGAGCTAGAGCACATGCGATGCTACCCAAAAATCAACATTTTATTGATTGTTCTTTGAGAAAATGGATCTATTACAATTCACGCTGTTACTGCAACCAACAATTTGTCACTGAGAAAACACTAAGCTTCTCCTCACTAATCTCAACTCTACAATTGATCTCGGTCTGCCTTGATCACTGCTTTTGGCCCCTGAGAAGAAGCTCTTTGCCCTACTCTTGATCTCGGCCCTGCATGCAATTGTTCTCTTCTCGAGATAGTCTCGAGCTGCTTTGCGAATCCTAATCCCCTTGCGCCACAATCCTTGTGCACTTCTAATCCTAAATCTATGCACACTCTTGCTCCTCAATGAAGCGCATTCCACACAAAGAATGATTATTTTATCTTGTTCCTTCGTCCTTCTTTGCCTAGTAGAATTTGATGCATGCTAGGAGGCCAAGTTGAATTAGTAGTTCACACTAGTATAACGATATTCCTTTAGTTGTGATTGCGAGTTAATTGAGAGCTCAACCCATTCTCTCTCCAATCAACACTGAAGACTTAACTCGTTCTAACTAAACTTGCCACTGTCACTTCATCTTGTAGTCTAACTGAAGAAGACTCCAACGAACTGAATCTCCAACACTACGCATGCCAATCCGTACCAGTAAACTGGAAATCAACTCATCGTAACTGAAGTCTATCTCATGAATTCACACTCATGTGAGAGAAGGACTAATTCGTGGTCTTCACTGACTAAGGCATAGGCTAGAAGACCTTCCATCGCTACATTTTCAACATAGGATGAAAGATTAACCCCCCATTTAAGGTGAGGGAACAAAACGATGGTCAAAACCTACCTTCCTTCCAGGTTACCCCATAATCCATGCCAAATACCCAAGATACGAACAAGCTCAAACACCCTATCGGAAAATGAATAAAGTACCTTTTGATCAGAAGCCCACCTTCCAACATGCGCTCTTGCCAAATGGGCAAGGAACATATGACTGATGTAGGGGGTGGAGCTGTGAATGGCATATCATGATCAGCTACTAGTGGCTGTTAGGGGCTGCTGGCTGGAAGAGATGGTAGGAGAAAAAATTCTTCCATGGGGTCACCCACTTTTGGTGGGTAACACATCCATTCTGATAAGGTTGTTTTTTGCAATATTGGTAGCTACTTCTCCAAAGTTTATTCCAAGGCTTGTTTAGGTTGTATATCCATCACCACCATGTTTTTGCTGCCAAGGCTTCTTGAGGATGGTATCCCTTAGTCTTAAAGTTTGAACCTTCATTCTTCTCGGGGCTGCAAAGTTTGCTGCATGTCACCAGAGCTCCTTTCTGGCTGCAAGGTTTGTTGCATGCCACCAGAGCTCATTTTTTTTCTTTTCTTGCTCCTCGGCAAACAGCGAAGCATTAAAGATTTAGAACTTTTTTAACAATATTTTTAGGGGAAGTGAGTGCAAAAAACAGATACTTTGGCATTGCTTGAAGAATTGATTTGAGGAGGACAAGGTGGCTTGCAATATTAAGAGAGCTGAAGGTCGGGCTATAGCTAATTTCTGTTTTTATTTTTATTGTTATTGTTATTGCCTGAAGCTTATGCCTAATAGACCTAGTTGTCACTAGCATGATATGGCATGACCTTCATAGCAATATTTTGATTGGCACCCTTAGCCTTCTGCAGTAATTTTATGCTATAAATTTCTGTAAGATAAGGTCAATTTGTGGAATGTGTAGCAGTCCCTATACCTCACGTCCTCATGAATTCAACCTCTTTGATCCATACTTTTTTGACTCATTTGCTTGATGTTTGACTAGGCACATGGTCTTTGGGGTTTCCTTCATCTATTGTTCACGCCATTCATTATTTCCCTTATACTACTACCATTCATTTTTCCTAGGCTTATTCTTCCTCAAAATACCTTGTGCCTCCATTCTATAGCCTTGGCAATCCTATCCTCGGGGAATCCTCTCTTAGGTTGGAAAAGAGCCAACCAAAACTAAGAGAAAGAGCTATTGTGGTGATAGTGTGTAGCCTTCCTCAGTTGCACAAAACTAGCCCTGTGATGGTTGGGACCTTACATCATTTTGGGGTGCTAGATTTTGTTTAACAAATCCAATAATCATTTGGAATCAACTTATCTTGCAGCATAGTTTTCATCGTGTCTACAACTGTATTACTTTTTTTTCAACATTGCCTCTTTGCCTTTGCCTTTGGACTTCTTTCTTAAAAAAACAGTGAATATACCAAATTTTGATCTCCACTATAGAACTATAAAGCACTTATTTTCTTACGACATTTTTCATCCATCTTTGCCTTGAAGTTTAAACTTCATAATAGCATTTAATGCTTCTCTTTGTTTCATAAGAAAGAAGACCCATGATTTTTGCAAAAGATCATCGACAAGAAACATAACTGATTTTCACCTAATACTGTTAGTGTTTGAGATGTGCTCCAATGCTTTGCTTGCTCCGATTTAGGCAGCTTCTTCGTGCTGCTTTCCCTCTCATCATGTCTTGCATCTCCTTCTGGCTTCTCCATATTAGGTAGGTCATCAACAATCTTTAATCTACTTAGAAGGAAAATATATTGAAAAAACATGTCCATATCTTTAATGCAAAGATACATTGACATTAGACCCTTCAATTTCTACCATTCTATGTGAATTTACTCTTCTTTTGTCCTTCCTTTTGGTTTCGACATTCTCTAAAGACTGCTTTATCAGTGGATGGTTGTTCAATTCTGGTTTTTTCTGTTTGTGTAGCTGGTTGGATTCAAGAAATATTTGTCATTCCCAGCAAGCAATTTCTTTTTTTTTTTCAACTTATTTGTTGTGTAATTTTTTTCTAACTCTAGTAAATAGAACAGTGATTTTTAAAATCCATAATACTGGGGTAGCAGTTCCTTCCAATATTGGAATTCATAACACTTCTACATGTTGATTAAGCACATTTGTGCTGCTGGCGACCATTGAAGATCTCCCTAATGTGGCGTTTCAAACTCTGAACTTCTCTAATAGAAATCCTGAAAACTTCTCTCTCTGTAAGTGTGAAACATCTGTATTTGTTCAGCTTAGAAAATAGAATTGATTGTGAAAGAGAAAGAATTAGGCTTAATGTTTGTACAGACTAGCTTCAGATGGATGGTTTCTGTTTCTCTAAAGCACGCATTTTAGTTTCCATAGAGGCTTTGTCACTTTAAAAGTGAGACTAGAACATGATGCTTCGTTTCTTCATTATTAGAGTCAAGACAATACCGTCTTAGGGAAATAATACATTCATACAAAATGAAATGATATTATATTATATCAATGTCGACTAATGACCAAAACAGGTTAATGGGAGTTGAAAGTACTGTGATTTGTGAAAGCGTCCTTTATTTATAGTGTTGTCTCAATTCGTAGTTTGCTAAACTAAATCGGAATACAAGAAAAACTTAACTTTTTCATTTTCTGCCACCCACATCCAAAAAGTATACAGCATGCAGGAAGAAAACTGAGAAATTTCACTGCGCCATTGGTAGGGGCTACTTTTCATAAAATCATGATATATGGGGCAAGTGTATTACGGTTAGCTTAAAAGTACATAATATAGATGCTTTGGATAGAAAAAATATTTCCCCACAAGAGAAAGCCTGGACCGACATTCTGATGACCACCTTTTTGAAGAAAGATCAATGTACCCCTGTGCCCAAGTAACATAAATATCTGTTAATGATAAAATTCATTGATCGTGATTCTGACATTATGAAGGGTGTATCTTAAGTGAGTTGAGCATGATTATTTTGCAGGGAACATCAGACGAAGTTGTTGATTTCTCACATGGAAAACAGCTGTGGGAACTATGCAAAGAAAAATATGAACCGCTATGGTTGAAGGGTGGTGGTCATTGCAATTTGGAGCTTTATCCAGAATACATAAAACATCTAAAAAAGTTTATATCAACAGTAGAAAAGGGACCATTGCCAAGGAACGGTTCAAGGAGGAGTGTTGATCGCTTGGATCCTTCGAGGAAGAGTACGGACAGGCCAGAAAAATCAAGGACCAGTACGGACAGATCAGAGAAGGTAAGGAGCACAACTGAGCGTCCAGAAAAATCAAGAAATAGTACTGATCGGCAAGATAATAGAACTGAAAAAGCCAGAACTAGTACAGATCGACGTGAGAAGTCACGGAATAGCATTGATCGCTTTGAGAAGTCCAGAAAAAGTACAGATCACTTTGAGAAAGCAAGGGCTAGCATTGATCGTGGGGAAAGGACATGACAAGCTGGGACTGGGAGAGCCATGAATATAGTCATACTTAAATTTTAGCCTGGAGTTGTTTCAACCATTACATTTCTGCCTGTATGTTAACTAGCTAATTCATTTATTGGAGCTGCAGAATAGAAGTGTAACATCTCTCTCAGTGAAAGTTGCATTTGTGGCCTCTGATAGAGATAATACAAGCAATTTGAACTATTCAACTGTTCTGGTCAATAAGGAAGCACAAGAATTGCAGCGGAGTTATAGAATTATTTGTTGCTTTTCATTCAGCAGGTGAGTTTTTCAAGGATCTGAGGAATTAATTTTATGAAGCAGGTTTGCCTTGTTCAAGTTGTACTCACTTTCTGTAGTATATCCCAAATTTTTGTATATAATTACATGTTGTTTGCACTTTAATTTTAGTTTTGTTGAAAAATATGATTCAATATCAGGCTATTTCTGCCATACTAGATTATATTCTTAAGCCATTGTATTAAGGCTATAATTTGTGGATGGATTCTGTTTTCTGTGATAAATCAAAGCTTTCCAAGTACTGCTTTTGCTTTGGGTTATCTTTATCCTGCTTCTTGGGAGTTCATTACACACAAGGTTCGATAATATCAATTGTTGGGGATCCTTACGAATGATAGCTTTTCAAGGAAAATCTATATTTAACCCCTTTGTTATTTAATACAATGTGCAATAAATTAAATGAAAAATACAAATTAAATGATTTCTGGCACTTTATAGGTGCAGTGTTCATAGAAAGGGTTAAACAATACACAGGGTTTCATAGGCAGTAAAGTGATGGAATTTGCCAGTTACTGGTTCCTATACAGGGAAGTTAGTCATGCTTTTATAATGCAATAAAATGAAAGGTAAATATAAAATAATGTCCATTGCTTATCATGTTGCCTTCAGCATCTTGATCTCTAACTGTTATTTTAGAAGAAACTAATTTATTGTCCAGCAGTTCTATAAATCTAGATGCAAAATTTTGAGTCACCTACTCTGTATGAAGAAAATGATAATGGTAACCATTGCTAATGTTCAGTTATTCAGAAGTTGTCTTACCCTTAACAACTGTTTGCATTTCCTTTTTTTCAAATTATCTATTCATGCATAATTTGCCAGTTCGTTCCATGATCTCAACAGAGGCATCCTTTGTGCTTTGTGTTAACAAAATATTCTTTTGACATAACTCAGGATACAAATATTTCCCTTCATTTTGGAATTTGGTGCCATTGTTTTCACTTTGATGCTGCATGTATGTCTCTAAGATTCTAAGATTAATTACTCTCTATTTATTGATTACCAGTAGTTAGGACTTAGTATCACTATGTGCTTGATGACATGGTGGTGGTAGGAAATTTGCCAGGTTCAAGGCATAGGGGGGACACTCTTGATGTGTAAAATTGACGATCGACGATCCTTGTAAGATGCTTCGGGAAAAAACCTTTTTGGGACTATGTTACAATCTCCACCTCCCAAAAATGTGTCCCCAACATTCTGTCTCTAGGGGATGCCCTACCAATCTAGGGGTAGTTTCCTCTCCCTGATCAGGGGATGTCCCCAACATCCTCTGGAATGCCTAAGCCTCCCTTTACTAACTTGGGGATGGTTGGTGTTTCCTGTCCTAACTGTTGACTCTTAGGTGCTGAATCTAAAGGAGATGGGAATAAAAGACATCCACTTTCCCATCACTTTCTAACCATTTACCAACTCTATGATTTTTAGGTATTTTTTCTTTTATCTTATTCTTTATATTGGCTACCAACATTGCAAAACACGAAATCATAATAACAAGCTTGTAGCTGGTCTTAAGAGTGATATTTTGTGAGTTTGGAAGCTTCGGAGAGAGAATCATGTTTTGAAAGTTGTTTATACCATTGATTCAATATATAACAATAATTTTGGAATCACCCATTATCTGCATTTGGATTACTCCTTTCTTAGCAGCGAGCTTCGTCACCATCAGGCATTCAATTCTGTCAAATTGATCATTTCTTCAGTTAGGGCTGCTTTAGAACAAATTTATGATCCTCCTTAAGAAATAGTAGGACCCCTGTCCCACCTATCAAAGGAACCCCTTGGCATGCCCCATCAAAATAACCTTATGTATATGGTTTGTCCATGTTGGGACTTGTAACCACTCTTGGCTTTTTTTTATCAAACTCCAAACCTTCTCATACCCCCTCATAAGCACATTTGATTTGCTATATACCTTGAATAAGAAACTTTCCTACGGAACATCAATTCATTTCTTGCTAGCTACAGCTCAAAGTACTATACAATGAAAAGCTGTATGTATCCTAATTGATTTATGTTGATTTTTGTGTAGCATTGGGAGGTATTTCCGCATGCCAAGAGGCCTCCTAAGGCCTCCTAAGTCGGCCTAGAAAAATTATAGAAATTAAAATAAAATAAATTTTAGTTTTTGGGTCTCATGTATGCTCAAAAAGGGACAAGTAGGCCCCACCATGAAAGGGTGTGTCCCTTGGGGTAAATACACCCATTCGACTTGTATATATACACATGATGTGACATTTCATTTGTCTCACTCACTAATCATATCTCTTATATAAAAGACACTCGTGGGAAATGGCTAAAGTTTGGACTTGATTTTTGGCATAGATTTCTAGATATTTTTATTGCAAACCTTGCTGAAGAAGAAGGGTTGTTGGGTTTTCTCCTAATTTTGGGTATTCCAGGGAAAATTTGTTGTCTCTATTGTGCATGGTTGTATCTTTATGATCTTATTTGTTTCTACTATTTTCACTTCGTTACTGTTGAGATTTTCTGTATAATTGCTTAATGATATATGTGACACGAGAAATAAATTGAAGATCATTATAAGTAATTATCAGATCAGAAAATTGGTTTCTACTGTGTTTTTGGTAAAAAAATCAACAATTTATTATTGGACAAGATGTCCAACTAATTCTCAATTCTCCATAGTACATCCTCCCAAATTGTGGTAGTAAAAGGACAATCCATTAATAAGTGTGAAACAATGACATCATCGTTTTTGTATGGATACATCATCTTGTACCACCCCAAGTTCTCTTTTTGTGATTAATCCAGGTTGAATTTTATTTGCAATGGTTAACTGAAGATTTTTTGTTTCTGTTTTTGGTGATGCTTTTATCTTCTAGATAGACTTCCACCACCACTTGTATTCCCCTTCTTCATTTAGAAATGTTGCTTTGTATCCTGACTTAGCAATATATGTTTTAGATGAAATTGTAGTTCACCATTTCTTTGAACTTATTGTACTATGTTTGAGCCTTTGCACATATTGAGTCCAAGTCTCAACTTCCCTTGACGTCCTAGCCTATTTGCTTTTATTCATCATTGAATTGCTTTTATTCGTTCTTGATTCCATGTCGATGAGTTCACTGTTTCTGCTGCCTTTACCAAGAAAGGTATTCACTACACATATACAAAGTTTATCAAAGGCTTAGGTAATATAAAATTTCAAAAACTGCTGTCTCGAAGAGCCCCTCCTATCCTCACCTTGGATCCATTTCCCACTTTCAAACCGACCAATTGTCCACAATTAGGAAAACTTTTATTAAGGTCATTATTATGGAAGTTTCCACCAGAACTTTCATTGGGATTCCTATCCAATCCCCAAGGGATAGAGGAAAAATATATTTCTGCTTCATTACTTGCTTTCATAGACCCCCTTTCTGTATTAACTTGAGAGATTCTTACCCAACAAAACTTGGTCTAAATATTGTATATTCCTTGATCCCATCCCCCAACCTTTTTAGGTTTAGCTAACTTTTCCATTGTATTATATGAATTCCTATTATTTCTCATTTTCTTGTCCATTAAAGAGACAACATACCTATTGAGATATACCGTGTAGGAATTGCCTCTAAGATTGATTTCCCCAAAATCAATCTTTCCTTATCTTGAAAGCAACTACCTATAAAACTAATTTGTTATAATTGTTTTCTACCTTTTCATAGAGTAAATTCCAATTCTTAAAACATTTGTTCTTTCGATTTCAATACGAATTCCAAATACTTACACTGTTGAATAAAAGGATACTTTAAAAGAAAGCACTTGGAGAATCCTTCTTTCTTGTTATGTATCGAAATTATTAAATAAATATTTGATTTATTGATTTTTTTTTGGTTCTAGTAATGCACAAACCAAATAAGATAATGCCGCAAACAAATGCCACCAAATAAGATAATGCCACAAACACTCCTATTTTGCATATTTTACTATGTGTTAAGTCCTTAGCTACTAACAAGAATATAAGGAAGCCTTGTTTTAGACCCTTTGAGGGTGCAAAAACTGGAGAGGTTGACCCATTTACAAGGAGGGCAAAAGAAATTATGACCTTCTATTTGAAGCGAGATCGTGAGTTGGTCTCAAGAGATACCTTCCCCTATCCAATATTTAATTGATCAATTCCTCCATCACTGTTTGTCACAAGAAACCTTTCCAATCTTGTTGAACCCCTTTCATCTCTCAACCTGAGCTTTCTCCAAGTTGGCACCAATTTTAATGGTGTCACATAGACAATTCAGGTTTTGGTCTTGAACTCATGGAAAATTTTAAAGGCTAATATTCACAGGTGGGCTAATTTTCCATGTTTTTTCTAAAAAAAGATTCGCCAATTTCCATTTTTTTTTTTCTAAAATGATTTGCCCAAATTTTATAGTACACCATTGTTTTATCTTAAAAATCGCCAAAATATTTTATCGACTAATATAAAATCATTGGAAATCTAAATATTTCTACAAAAATATAACCAATATTTTTACAATTTGCATATTAGGGACTAGTAAGTTTTGCCAAGGTTTTTAAACTTTAAGATAAACTTATATCTTTACAATATTGTTCTTTGAACACATTAAAGAAGAGAGAAATAATTTATAACTGAATGAAAAACTGAAAGATAAGCACATATAGGTAAATGCACAAATATACGTGGTAAAACCGTGATAGGGTGTCAAGGAAACTGTCAAACCAGGAGGTAACTCCGCAAATCATAATTTGTGTATTAGCTGAAGAATGTACATGCATTTATACATGGAGGTGAGGCTATTGGGATTCATCTCCCAATGACTCTTGGCCTTCCTTATTTCCTAATATTAAAATAATATACAATATTACATATGCACACCCAACCCATAGGATTAGGTGTCAACATTCCCCCTTTAATCCGAAGGGATGTTGGTGAGGTCAAGCATCGATCTGAACTTTTCAAACTTTTCTCTTCCAAGTTCTTTGGTGAAGATATCAGCAGTTTTCTCATTTGTGGAACAATGATGTAGATGGATGGTTTTGGCCTGAACATGATGTCGAATTAGATGGTATTTTGTATTGATGTGCTTTGTTCGATCATGGAAATTTGGGTTCTTGGCCAACTTTATTGCAGAAGTGTTGTCGATCATGAGTGGTGTGGAGTACATTTGTTTCATCTGCAAATCTTCCAGGATTTTTCGGAGCCACACAATTTCCTTTGTTGCTTCAACTGCTGCCACATATTCTGCCTCGGTCGTGGAATCTGCTGGAACTGACTGTTTGCGTGATCTCCATGAGACGGCTCCTGATCCAAGGCTCATGGTGTAACCTGTAGTAGACACCCCTATTTCTTTGTCGCCATCAAAGTCTAAATCAGAGTATCCGATCAAGCTGAAGTCGCCTACCTGTGTATATTTGAGTTCAAAGTCTCGAGTCCCCTTCAAGTACCTTAACACTCTTTTTGCAGCAGACCAATGTCCTTCATAAGGTTTTTGCATGAACCTTGAGAGGATTCCAACATCAAATGAAATGTCAGGTCTGGTGGTGGTCAGGTAGATAAGACTTCCTACAAGCTGTCTATACTTAGTTGCATCCTCAAATTCCTTCCCTTCAATAGATGTGAGCTGCAAGTTTTGTTCCATTGGAGTGGTTAAGGGATTACATTCATCCATGCCAAACTTGTTCAAGAGATCTCCAATGTACTTCTTTTGAGAAAGAAATATGAATTAGGATGTTGAATTACTTCAATACCCAAATAGTAATGAGCATGACCCAAATCAGTCATTTCAAAACCTTTCTTTAACTCTTTCTTCATGGATGCAATATAGCTCTCATTGTTCCCTGTTATCAAAAGATCATCTACATATACCACAAGATATACAACCGTTTTTCCAACTTTCTTAACAAACAAAGTTGCATCATCAAGATCAAAATGTTTGAAGTCAAGTTTCAGAAGATGCTCAGTTAACTTCTCATACCAGGCTCGTGGTGCTTGCTTAAGGCCATATAAGGATTTTACAAGTTTGCAAACTTTGTGTTCTTGACCCTTTACCACAAATCCTTCTGGCTGGGACATATAAACTTTCTCCTTTAGATCTCCATTCAAAAAAGCTGTATTTACATCCATCTGATGGACTTTCCATCCATTCTGAGCTGCTAGGGCAAAGAGAGTCCGGATGGTGGTCCATTTTGCTGTGGGAGCAAAAGTTTCTTCATAATCGACTCCTCCTTTTTGTGCAAAACCTTTTGCCACAAGCCTGGCCTTGTGCTTGTCAAGTGAGCCGTCTGCTTTGTACTTGTTCTTGTAGACCCACTTATAGCCAATTGGTTTCGTTCCCAAAGGTGGATCAACCAGCATCCAAGTGCCATTCTTTATCAAGGCATCATACTCCTTCTGCATCGCTTCTTTCCATTCATCATGAGAAGCGGCTTCTTTGAAGGAAGTTGGTTCATGATCTGTAGACAAACTCAATTCACAGCTATAAGCAATATCCATATCAACAGGAGAATCAGAATTATCTACATCACCTTCGATTTGTTGAGTGGAACTTCTTGTTCCTGTTTTTCCAACCTCATCAGGATGAACATTCTCCAGTGTCTTTGTCAGCCATTTGGGAGGACCTTTCTGAGATGGCCCAGGCTGGTCATTTGACTGAGTTGGGATTGATTCAAGATTCAATCTCCCAATTCTGTCAATCGCATCATCCAATGTGTCATCCGTGGTTGTTTCTTCATGTGGGGGAGAGAGTGCTTCAGGACATGATTCCACAGTTTGATTCAATATCGGAATCCCCCCTTCAAGATGTGGAATCACATTATCAAATTATTGGAAGGACTTTGCATGTGTGAATCTATCCAGGCGATCAAGTTGCCGATCAACAACCTTGTCACTCTTGGAAGATTCAAGAAATATGACATCTCTTGCTATTACAAACTTCTTATTTGCTTCATCATAGAGACGATATCCTTTGGAGGTATTGGAGTACCCCAAGAAGATACATTTTCTGCTTCTAGCACTAAGTTTGTTCCTTTGACCCTTGGGTATCAAGGCATAACAGGTGGACCCAAAGACCCTGAGATGCTTTACCGAAGGAATGTGGCCATGCCACATTTCAAAAGGAGTTTTGTTTCTAATTGCACTTGAAGGACACCTATTCTTTATGTAAACAACACATAGAACTGCATCAGCCCAAAACATCAATTTTACATTCTTGAAAAATAACATGAAGCGGACCATATTTAAAATAGTTCTGTTCATTCTTTCAGCGACACCGTTCTGTTGGGGATTATATGGCACAGTTGTTTGATGTTTGATTCCATGTTGATGAAGATAATTTTCAAATTCGTTTGAAGTGTATTCTTTTCCATTATCAGTACGTAGAGAGCCAATATGTGTTTGTGCATCATTTTCAATCCATGCATGAAAATTCTTGAAAGTTTGAAAAGCATCAGACTTATTCTTCAGTTAGTAAATCCAACACATTCTGGTGTAGTCATCAATAAATGTCATCATGTATTTGTTTCCATTTGCAGAAGCAATAGGCATAGGGCCACATAAATCTGAATGAACAAGCTCAAGTTTTCTATGTGCTCTGGAGTGTGAATCATGAAATCGTTGTTTGCTATGCTTTCCTAGAATACAAGCATCACATTCCTTAGGTTTTCTAGGAATTGTAGGCAGTCCATTAACACCATTTTTCTTCAACAAACGAAGGCTTTCATAGTTTAAGTGTCCAAATCTAGCATGCCATAAAAGACTTGATGGGAATGTACCTTCATCATGATGTGAACTGAATGCAAGGTTTTGAGCATGAGTAGATGAACCTTTCAGCTTCAAGACCTTCTTCTATTCCCTCCATGACAAGTGAGTGATCTGATGCTTTTCTGACCTCTGCCTTGCCATCAAACAAGTGAATGGAGTGTCCTCGCTGGCGGATTTCAACCAGGGGCAACAAGTTTTTCCTCAACTCAGGGAGGTATAGAACCTCATGTAGAATATGATCAGGAAGACCAGACAGTTTAAGCTTGACTGTGCCAAGCCCTGATGGCTTGAGTTTGGATTTATCTGCGAAATATACTGCTCCATCAACTTTGTCAATGAATTCTTCAAAAAAATCTTTTCTAAATGTCATGTGACATGTTGCTTCTGAATCTAGCAACCAATCATCTCTCTATGAAGTAAATGAAACATCAAATAGGTTTTCAGTTACTCCATTGTTACAATGTGCTAGAACAGAATGAGCTGATTCAGGTGCCTTACCTTTGTCTTTGTCATTAGTTTTACCTTTGTCTTGATTTCTTTGCTGCTCAATTTTCTCCCATTGTGTGTCAGATTGTCTGTCCTCCTTTTTTCTGAAGTTTCTTCTTCCTCTTCCTCTTCTGCCATCTCTTGCTCTGGATGAATCTGAAGCATGTCTTTTTTCTCTATGTGTCAAGTATGAAGATGAAGGCACTGTCATCTTCTTTTGAAGGAGGAAAAAAAAATAAATTTGCTGGAGAATCTCTTTTGAAGGAGAGAAAACAAAAAACACTCTTTGCTGGAAAATATACTCAATTTAAAAAGACAAAAACTCTTTGCTGCAAAAACTGAATTTTGTACAAAAAAATATGTATTTTTTTTTTTGTTTGGAGAAATTTTTTTTATATGAAAATTGTGTTGAATGGGAGGTGGTATCATGAATGTATGAAGGGGCGGTATAGTATATGGTAATAGTGGGGAGGGGGCGCTATAAAATATGACAAGGGAGAGCTATATGATATATGTGGTAGGGAGGGATATTTAAAAGACAACGTATTGTATTAAGAGAGGGCGCTATAAAATATGGTGGGAGGAAGATATATTGAAACGACAGCGTATTGAACAGTAGTGACAGAGCGTATGAGCAATCAACGGAGGGTGGTATTATATATGAATGGTATTGACAATGGAAGAGGGGGGCGGTATTGAATAATGTAATAAAGAGCGTGGATGACAGCGCGGGTAGGGAGAGAAAGAGGCCGAGCGTGGATGACAACAGTGGTATTGAGGGCGTATTATACAGCGTTACATATATGGACAGAGGCAGCGTGTTATGAGGCGTATTATATGCAAAGGGCGTTGTTTATAAACTAAAAAATTACCACCAGAGAGCATTATATAAACATATGGGCGATGGGTGGTGGCGCTACAACGTGGAGGGCGTGATATATATACAGCTTGAAGGAGGGCGTTTTTATATATGTAGTGGTTTAATGGTGGGAGGCGGTGGTATTAAATGGGATAGTTGACAGAGCGGTATTGAATATGCAGTGGCAGCGTATTATAATGACAGCCAGCGCTGGAGGGCCGACAGGCCACGGAGAGGGAGGTGTTGTGTAGTGACAGCGCGTGTTACCATATATGCAGCGTTGATACCATGCAGTGGAGGGCGTATGACAACTTATGTATTGAACATATGAGAGAGCGAATTAAGAAGACGCTGTAAGACGAGGGGCGGTATTATGGTATTACAAACGCGTGGAGCAATCAACGTATTATATATGACAGTGTGTGAGCAGTCAACGGAGGGCGGTGAGCAATCAAACCAGCGTATTGAATAGATAGAAGGCGCTATATGCAGAGGGCGTATGACAGAGCGATGTATATTAAATGGGAGCAGTATATGCGTTGTATAGTGAGCAGTGTATGAGAGGAGGGACGTGAGGAGGTAGAGGGTGTGCGCAGGTATGAATGGGGAGAGATAGCAGGTAGGGGAAGGGGTGAGGGCGAACGCAGGTCGTGAGGGAGTGAAGGAGAAAGGGAGGCCGAGAGGCCATTACAAAAAAACTGGAATGGGATCTTTGCAGGACTGCAGAGGGGGGGCTGCAATTTGCAGTGTTTCAGGAACTGCAAGATTGCAGAATCTTCAGGAGCTGCAAATGTCAGAGCTATGCAGAGATAAAAAAAATGCAGAATAACAGTATAGCAATAAGTAGGAGCAGCAAAAATTATTATTAAAAAACTGACTGAGCAAAGGAGAGGGAGTTACACCACAGGCAAAAATGCCAATAGTGGCACTGGATTTGATACCATGTCAAACCAGGAGGTAACTCCTCAAATCAGAATTTGTGTATTAGCTGAAGAATGTACATGCATTTATACATGGAGGTGAGGCTATTGGGATTCATCTCCCAATGACTCTTGGCCTTTCTTATTTCCTAATATTAAAATAATATACAATATTACATATGCACACCCAACCCATAGGATTAGGTGTCAACAGAAACCTCCACGGGGCAAGGGATTGAAAACTCTATTAATCAAGAATGATTCTCCTCATCTTACAAGCCTCTCGGGCCATGAATTTAACCTGGGCTATTTCGTATTTCTAATTTCAATTCGTTATACAACCAACTAACATGTAATAAGTAAATTTGCCCAAAATTACATTATTTACATTTGTTGCCATATTTCAAGAAACTCTAGTTTGACAACAATTTTCCTAATCCCTTGCCCATGCACATTCATCATCTCTTCTGCCAGCCAAGAGAAGTGAGGCACCATCTCGACTTCTCTACTGTAACTGGCTTTGTGAATATATCTGCATTATTTTCCTGTGTACGGACCTTCTTGAGAACTACTTTGCCGCCTTCGATTACATGTCTCACAAAGTGATACCTTACATCGATGTGCTTGGTCTTGCTGTGATAGGCTGGATTTGTAGCCAAATGAATAACACTCTGATTGTCACAGAATATTTTCACTTTCTCCCACGTCCTTCCAATCTCATCAAGTAGACCTTTTAACCGGATTGCCTCTTTATAGGCATTTGAAGCAACGATATACTCTGCTTCAGTTGTGGACAAAGCAGCTGTCTCTTGAAGCTTTGACATCCCACTAATTGCTCCACCTGCAAGAGTAAAAACATAACCTATAGTAGACCTTTTTTTGTCCAAATCACCTACATAATCAACACCCACATATCCGCAAACTGAACCTTCATGACCATCAACGCTGATGCTATGGTCACTTGTGCCTCTCAAATATCGAAGCACCCATTTCACTGCTTGCCAATGTTCTTCTCCTGGATTTTCCATGACCCTGCTGACAACTCCAACTGCATGTGAAATGTCAGGTCTTGTAGATACCATCACATACATTAAGTTGCCTACCGCATTTGCATATGGTACACGAGACATATACTTCTTTTCTTCATTAGTTCTAGGACTTAAATCCAAAGAAAGCTTAACATGGAAAGCTAATAGAACATTAACATGTTTCTCATTGTTCATACCGAACTTTTCAAGTACTTTGTCCACATACTTCTGTTGTGATAACCAAAACTTACCATTTTCCTGTCTCTGTGTATTTCCGTGCCGAAGATATGTTTTTATGCTTCAAGATCCTTCATATCAAACGTCCTAGAGAGTTGAGCTTTTAACCTATTGATTTCTTCCATGCTTTTGCTTGCAATAAGCATATCGTCAACATACAACACCAAGATAATGAATATGCCATTGAAACTTTGAAGTATACACTATGATCATACTCATTTCTGATAAAATTCTGGCTCACCATGAAGGACAAACTTCTTGTACCATTGCTTGGGCAATTGTCTCAGGCCATACAATGATTTCCTGAGCTTGCAAACTAATCTTCTGCTGCGACCTTCTACAAAACTTTCAAGCTGATCCGTATATATCTCTTCATCCAAATCACGATGAAGAAAGGTTGTTTTAACATCTAACTATTCTAACTCAAGTGAAGTAACGCAGTTAGTGCCAACACAGTACGAATAGAAACAAGTTTAACGACTGGTGAAAAAATCTCATGAAAATTAATACCTTCAACCCGAGAATACCCTTTTGCAACAAACCTCGCTTTATACCTCTCAATACTTCCATCAACTTTTCTCTTCAACTTGAAAACCCATTTGCACCCAACAACACTTCTCCCTTCGGGAAGTTCTACAAGATCCCAGGTATTGTTCTTGGCTAAGGAATCCATTTCTTCTTCCATAGTCTTTTTCCATATCTCGCTATCTGCATCATCTACTGCTTCCAGATAACAAGAAGGTTCCCCATCTTCAGTAATCAATGCAAAAGATGAAGCATAATCTTCATACCTTTTAGGTGTTTTTCTTTCCCTCATAGACCTTCTTAGAGTGAGTGGTTGCTCAATTGGTTCTGTAATTTCTCCAGTTTCCTTTGCTTCTTCACCTTTTTCATCGGAAGTCTCTCCTTCCTTTCGACTTTCTGGAAAAAGTTGTCTCCAATTGAATTTGATGATTTGGCGATACCTATTCCTGTTCAACTTTTCCAACATCTGATTTTAGAAGAGAAGATTCATCAAATGTTACATTTCTACTAATGACTATCTTTCGTGAAGAAGGATCCCACAACCTATATCCTTTCACTGCATAATCATACCCAACAAAGACACAACATTTCGATTTTGGATCTAACTTGAATGTTGATTTCTAGGAATAAGAGCATAAGCATCACAACCAAAAATCTTCAAATAAGAATAATCACAAGACTGACCCGACCAAACTTCTTCAGGAGTTTTACAGTTTATGGCAACCGAAGGTGATCTGTTAACTAAATAACAAGCAGTAGATATTGCTTCTGCTCACAACTCCTTTGGAAGATTAGCATTGTTGATCATGCTTCTGGCTCTTTCCATAAGAGTTCGATTCATCCGTTCAACAACGCCATTTTGTTGAGGAGTATAAACAACAGTTTTATGTTTAACAATCCCTTCATCTTTACAGAATTGTTCAAATTCTAAAGAAGTAAATTCACTGCCATTGTCAGTTCTTAAACATTTAATTGATTTGCCTATTTTCTTTTCCACCATAGCTTTAAATTGTTTAAAAACATTAAATACATCAGTTTTCTTTTTCAACATATAGACCCAAACTTTCCGGGAGAAATCATCAATAGATGTTAGGAAATATAATGCATCTCTATAAAACACAGTAAGAGATGATCCCCACAGATCAGAATGAATGTAGTCTAAAATTTGTTTACTATTATGATTACCAGTCTTGAACCTTTGTCTACATTGTTTTCCATACACGCAATGTTTACAAAAATACAATTTCAAGGATTTCAAATTAGGAAGCAACTTGCGGTTCATCAGTACCTGAAGACCTTTCTCGCTCATGTGACCCAACTGCTAATGCCATAGACGAGAACCTTCTTCTAATTTTTCTGATACAATCACTGCTTCACTAACTTGAGTGCTTCCTTTGAGTCTTTATAGATTTCCGACCTTTTCAGCCTTCATAACAACCAAGGCTCCTTTTGAGACTTTCAGCGCTCTATTCTGACCTGTAACTTTATACCCATTCGAATCCAAAACTCCCAAGGAAATCAAGTTTTTCTTTAGTTCAGGTACATGCCTAACATCAGATAATGTTTTAACTGTATCATCATACATTTTAATTTTTACATTTCCTATCCCAACAGTCTCACAAGATGCATTATTTCCCATAAACACAAAACTACCGTTTACAGCTTCATATGAAGTAAACGAACTTCTGTTCGGACTCATGTGATGAGAAGCACCAGAGTCTAATAACCAATTTTCAGCGTCTTGAGAGACATTACAAACAAGGAGGGCTTCAACAGTTAAAACTTCATCAATCATACCTGAATCAACCTGATTTGCTTTCTTATTCTGGTTTAAAGATTCCTTTCGTTTCCAACATTCTTTCTTGAGGTGTCCAATTTTGTTGCAGTACTAGCACTTGACTTTACACTTCTTGCCGCCCTTTGATTTTGATATGGAAGAACCCCTTGCTCTCTCCCCTCTTCCCTTTGACCGACCTCTGCCTACCATGGCTTCTGGTGCAGATGTTTCAATACTGGATTTCCTTAGTACTTCTTCAGATAATAGAGCACCCACAACTGATTCAAAATTTCAAAGTATCAACAGTGCTCAAATTGATTGAAGTTACAAAGTGGTCCCATGACTCGGGCAGAGAACACAACAAAGTTATAGCCTTGTCTTCTTCCTACATTTTAACTTCCATATCTGACAACTGAAAAATAAATGTATTAAAAACATTTAAATGTTCTGCAATATTTGTAACCTCCTTCATCTGAACACTGTACAATTATTTTTTCAAATAAATTCTATTTGCCAAAGATTTAGTCATATACAAGGTTTCTAGTTTTTCCCACAACCCTTCAACGGTACTCTCTTCAACAATATTGAAGAGAACTTCATCTGCGAAACATAACTTAATGGTACTGAGGGCTCGAGCATCCAAGTCCTCCCATTCTGAATCTGTCATGCTTGCAGGTTTTTTCTTTACCCCGTCTAATGTTTTGTGCAACTCTTGTTGCACTAGCAAGTCCCTAACTTTCAGTTTCCACAATGCGAAATTGTTCTTCCCAATGAACTTCTCCACCTCGAACTTTGTATTTGTCATTTTCGCCATTTCTTCTTCCTAGTTTTCCCTTCTTACTTAAATTTCCAACTAGGGTTTAAAAAAAAATATTTCCCCTCTTTTGCTAGAGGTTTAAAAAAAAAAAATTCTGTTTTACTCCCTTTTCCACTAAATCATTTTTTTTTCAGAAATCTGAGCCCTTTTTTAACAAAAAAATTCTTCCAGAGTAACAGAAAAAATAAATTCCCTCTATCAATCTATTCCCTCTATCAAACTGTCTTAAAAAAATATTGTTGAGCCTTAATTTTTCTTTTGAAGGCAACATAATCCTTCATAAAAATAAAAATACCTCCCAGGGAGTCGATTTCAGTTGATTTTTATCATCTAGATGCCAACGTTAATCAAGAGACGGTTTAGATGAGCAGGGGCAGGATTTTCAATGAGCATACTCGAGCAGAATTTCTGCTACGACCCCTTTTTCTCCGGCGTGTATGCTTATCCTTCTGCAACCGGCTTCTCTAGTCTCCTTCGACGACCCCTTTTCTCTGAATATGACGTTGGCTATCTCTGCATCGCGCAGATTATTTATTTTGTCGGCTGTGTGTGCAAGACAATTTTTAACAACGCGCCTTGGCTCTTCTCCCTCGACGGGTCAATTGATTGACCCTTTTTCACAACCTCAACTTTCTTCAAGCACAGATAGGTCATTTTGCTGGAAATTATGCTCTTCTCCCTTGATGGCCGTTAGTTTGGTGGTTATGGCTCGCGGCCTCCACTTCTCAGATTAGAGCTCCAGTAACTGGTTGCGGTAACAATCAAATTGTTCTTTCACACAACGTCAATTCGGAATGACTGATCCATAGGTTCCTGCTTTGGTTGCTCTGATACCACTTATTGTTCTTTGAACACATTAAAGAAGAGAGAAATAATTTATAACTGAATGAAAAATTGAAAGATAAGCACAAATAGGTAAATGCACAAATATACGTGGTAAAACCTTGACAGGGTCATGGAAACCTCCACGGGGCAAGGGATTGGAAGCTCTATTAATCAATAATTATTCTCCTCATCTTACAAGCCTCTCGGGCCATCCAATTTAACTTGGGCTATTTCGTTATTCTAACTTCATTTTGTTATACAACCAACTAACATGTAATAAGTAGATGTGTCCAAAATTACATTATTTACATTTGTTGTCATATTTCAACAAACTCTAGTTTGACAACAATTTTCCTAATCCCTTGCCCATGCCCATTCATCATCTCTTTTGCAAGCCAAGAGAAGTGAGACACCATCTCAGCTTCTCTACTGTCATTGTCTTCGTGAATATATCTGCATGATTTTCTTGTGTACGAACCTTCTTGAGAACTACTTTGCCACCTTCGATTACATGTCTCACAAGTGATACCTTACATCGATGTGCTTGGTCTTGCTGTGATAGGCTGGATTTGTAGCCAAATGAATAGCACTCTGAGTGTCACAGAATACTTTCACTTTCTCCCGTGTCCTTCCAATCTCATCAAGGAGACCTTTTAACCGGATTGCCTCTTTACAGGCATCTGAAGCTGCTATATACTCTGCTTCAGTTGTGGACAAAGAAACTATCTCTTCAAGCTTTGACATCCAACTGATTGCTCCACCTACAGGAGTAAAAGAATAACGTGTAGTAGACCTCCTTTTGTCCAAATCACCTGCATAATCAGCACCCACATATCCGCAGACTGAACCTTCACGACCATCATAGCTGATGCAATGGTCACTTGTGCCTCTTAAATACGGAAGAACCCATTTCACTGCTCGCCAATGTTCTTCTCCAGGATTTTCCATGAACCTGCTGACAACTCCAACTGCATGTGAAATGTCAGGTCTTGTAGATACTATCGCATACATTAAGTTGCCTAACACATTTGCATATGGTACACAAGACATATACTTCTTTTTTTCATTAGTTCTAGGACTTAAATTCGAAGAAAGCTTAAAATGGAATGCTAATGGAACACTAACAGGGTTCACATTGTGCATACCGAATTTTTCAAGTACTTTCTCCACATACTTATTTTGTGATAACCAAAGCTTACCATTCTTCATGTCTCTGTGTATTTCCATACCCAAGATATGTTTTTCCGCTCCAAGATCCTTCATATCAAATGTCCTAGAGAGCTGAGCCTTTAACTTGTTGATTTCTTCCATGCTTTTGCTTGCAATAAGCATATCGTCAACATACAACACCAAGATAATGAATATTGCATTGAAACTTTTGAAGTATACACAATGATCATACTCACTTCTGATAAAATTCTAGCTCACCATGAAGGAGTCAAACTTCTTGTACCATTGCCTGGGCGACTGCCTTAGGCTATACAATGATTTCTTGAGCTTGCAAACTAATATTTTGCTGCGACCTTGTACAAAACTTTCTGGCTGATCCATATATATCTCTTCATCCAAATCACCATGAAGAAAGGTTGTTTTAACATCTAAATGTTCTAACTCAAGTCAAGTAATACCTTCAACCTGAGAATACCCTTTTGCAACCAGCCTCACCTTATACCTCTCAATACTTCCATCAACTTTTCTCTTCAACTTGAAGACCCATTTGCACCCAACAACGCTTCTCTCTTCGGGAAGTTTTACAAGATCCCAGGTATTGTTCTTAGCTAAGGAATCCATTTCTTCTTCCATAGTGTTTTTCCATATCTCGCTATCTGCATCATCTACTACTTCCTAATAACAAGAAGGTTCCCCATCTTCAGTAATCAATGCAAAAGATGAAGCATAATCTTCATACCTTTTAGGTGTTTTTATTTCCCTCGTAGACCTTCTTAGAGTGAGTGGTTGCTGAATTGGTTCTGGAATTTCTCTAGTTTCCTTTGCTTCTTCACCTTTTTTATCAGAAGTCTCTCCTTCCTTTCAACTTTCTGGAAAAAGTTATCTCCAATTGAATTTGATGATTTGGCGATATCTGTTCCTGTTCAACTTTTCCAACATCTGATTTTAGAAGAGAAGATTCATCAAATGTTACATCTCTACTAATGACTATCTTCTGTGAAGAAGGATTGCACAACCTATATCCTTTCACTGCATAATCACACCCAACAAAGACAGGACATTTTGATTTTGGATCTAACTTGAACGTTGATTTCTAGGAATAAGAGCATAGGTATCACAACAAAAAATATTCAAATAAGAATAATCACAAGACTGACTCGACCAAACTTCTTCAGGAATTTTACAGTTTATGGCAACCAAAGGTGATCTGTTAACTAAATAACAAGCAGTAGATACTTCTTCTGCCCACAACTCCTTTGGCAGATTAGCATTGCTGATCATGCTTCTGGCTCTTTCCATAAGAGTCTAATTCATCCGTTCAACAACGCCATTTTGTTGAGGAGTATAAACAACAGTTTTATGTCTAACAATCCCTTCATCCTTACATAATTGTTCAAATTCTAAGAAGTAAATTCACTGCCATTGTCAGTTCTTAAACATTTAATTGATTTGTCTATTTTCTTTTCCACCATAGTTTTAAATTGTTTAAAAACATTAAATACATCAACTTTATTTTTCAAGTGATCCAAACTTTCCGGGAGAAATCATCAAGAAGTATTAGGAAATATAATGCACCTCCCTAAGACACAGTAAGAGATGATTCCCATAGATAAGAATGAATGTAGTCTAAAATTTGTTTACTATTATGATTATCAATCTTTGTTTACATTGTTTTCCATACACACAATGTTTACAAAAATCCAACTTCAAGGATTTCAAATCAGGAAGCAACTTGCGTTTCATCAGTCCCTGAAGACCTTTCTCGCTCATGTGACCCAACCGCTGATGCCATAGACGAGAACCTTCTTCTGTTTTTTCTGATACAATCGCTGCTTCACTAGCTTGAGTGCTTCCTTTGACTCTGTACAGATTTTTGACCTTTTCAGCCTTCATAACAACCAAGGCTCCTTTTGAGACTTTCAACGCTCCATTTTGACCTGTAACTTTATACCCATTCGAATCCAAAACTCCCAAGGAAATCAAGTTTTTATTTAGTTCAGGTACATGCCTAACATGAGATAATGTTTTAACTGTATCATCATACATTTTAATTTTTACATTTCCCATCTCAACAGTCTGACAAGATGCATTATTTCCCATAAACACATAACTACCATTTACATCGTCATATGAAGTAAACCAACTTCTGTTCGGACTCATGTGATGAGAAACACTAGAGTCTAATAGCCAATTTTCAGCATCTTGAGAGACATTACAAATAGGTAGGGCTTCAACAGTTAAAACTTCATCAATCATACTCGAATCAACCTGATTTACTTCCTTATTCTGGTTTTCTGACTCCGTTTGTTTCCAACAGTCTTTCTTGAGGTGTCCAATTTTGTTGCAGTACCAGCACTTGGGTTTACACTTTTTTCCGCCATTTGATTTTGATCTGGAAGAACCCCTTGCTCTCTCCCCTCTTTCCTTTGGCCGACCTCTGGCTACCATGGCTTCTGGTGCAGATGCTTCAATACTGGATTTCCTTCGTACTTCTTCATCTAACAGAGCACCCACAACTGATTCAAAATTTCGAATTATCAACAATGCTTAAACTGATTGAAGTTACGAAGTGGTACCATTACTCGGGCATAGAACACAACAAAGTTATAACCTAGTTTTCTTCCTACATTTTAACTTCCATATCTGACAACTCACAAATAAGTGTATTAAAAACATTTAAATGTTCTACAACTTTTTTATCCTCCTTCATCTGAAGACTGTACAATTGTCTTTTCAAATAAATTCTATTTGTCAATGATTTAGTCATATATAAGATTTGTAGTTTTTCCCACAACCCTTCAACTGTATTCTCTTCAACAATATTAAATATAACTTTATCTGCCAAACATAACCTAATAGTACTGAGGGCGCGGACATCCAAGTCCTTCCATTCCGAATCTGTCATGCTTGCAGGTTTTTTCTTTACCCCGTCTAATGCTTTTTGCAACCCTTGTTGCATCAGCGAGTCCCTAACTTTCAGTTTCTACAATGCGAAATTGTTCTTCCCGATGAACTTTTCCACCTCGAACTTTGCATTCCTCATTTTGGCCATTTCTTCCTCCTAGTTTTCCGTTACTTAAATTTCCAACTAGGGTTTAAAAAAAATATATTTCTCCTCTTCTGCTAGGGGTTTAAAAAAAAATTTCTATTTTACTCCCTTTTCCACTAAATCATTTTTTCAAAAATCTGAGCCATTTTTTAACAAAAAAAATTCTTCCAGAGGAACAGAAAAAATAAATTCCTTCTATCAATCTATTCCCTCTATCAAACTGTCTTAAAAAATATTGTGTTGAAAATGCAACAAGATGATGGAGCTTAATGAAATGAAGTCGCCTTCACTAAGTGGGCCCGCAGGCTATTTTTGGCGCAAAGTCTATTTTTAGACATATGGATCATGGTCTATGAGTTGCAGGATGCTATTTATGGATGATTGGTCGAGTTGGTAAAAATAGACGGACCTCTATTTTTAGACATTGGGCGGTTTCTATTTTTAGACTGTCGGGCTAAAAATAGAACAGTCAAATATTATTAACCCTTAATAATATTTAGACTACAAACATTATCTTATCCTCTTGGAGCACTTCAGTTTGATGCTTGGATGTGGCACATGCAGCTGACAGAAGGAAATATGCTTTTCCTAAGGGTTAGTTGAGCTATTGCATGGTTGACTTCAGTTAGAACTCATGTGGCATAGTTTGGTGGAGTTGATGAGACAGTTGGTGGAGTTGTGTTCGGTTTAACTTAGTTGAACTAGTTGTATTTAGTCTAACTGATAAATACACTAGTGATGAGTGGTGTGAATTAATTATTAATTAATTCACTAATTATTAACTCATAAATAAACTAAAGAACACATCATTTAACTGCAATGCATGGACAGTTCAGTGGAGACCAGTGTTAGAGGTGGGTGAAAGGGTGAGTCTACTATCAGTTGTGACTATTGGCTGTGCATGAGATTTGCACACACATTGATGGAGATTGCCAATGAGGATTGCGCAGTTGGAGCTAGTGGGATTCGAACTTGGATCTCATCATTACTCATCTTGGATTGCGCAGTAGAGGCAGGCAGACTTGTGGAGGAGATTTGAACCTGTGACTTGTTCATCTCAGAGCTAGTTTGTGTGTAACTTTTGGAGATAGTACTGAGTACTTGTGAGGAGTATTGTACTATGATTGTTACATGTTCTCTATCATTATAATATACAGATAGTTGGGGGTTTTCAGCTATTGCTTTCCCCATTACATCCTGTGTTGATATGTGTGCTTGATTATGTTTTAATGTGCACATGCGACTGATTCTAATTTCCGCATATTGATGATCAATAGTAGAAGAGGTTATGTATTATGCATGAAGCTTAAATAGTGTGTAATTAGGATAATCTCGGTGAATACTTCAACTATTATTCAAATTTCTACATGGTATCGGAGCAGAATTGATCATCGGATTTATTACAGTGATTACAATTTATTTCGGTAGACAGAGTCTGTAAGCGGGCCAGGTAGCCTCTGGATCCATCCTTTCTCTGAAAGGTGATATATCCAATAAATTCCCCTGTAGTCTATCTCTGTGCTAGAAATAACTTGTTCTCACATTAGATCGTAAGCGGTTGAGTTTTGAGCTGGTGGAATTCGAATTTGCAGCAGTTTTCTTGGTGTCGAAGTCAAAATGTCTTTCAACGGATTGCGACTGGAATATGCCCTTGAGGGCAGTTCGAATTATGTTGCATGGAAGGACAAAATGGAGGCGATATTAGATGATAACGGGCTGAAGGAGTTCATAGAGGCTGAGGTCCCAAAGCCTACTGATGCTGCTCAAGTTGAGGCTTGGCAAAAGAAGATGGCGAAATGTCGAAGGATTCTGTTGGAGGGCGTGAAGGATCACATTGTATCCAACATGCATGTAAAAGCTTCTCCATACTTGATGTGGAAAGCGTTGACAGGTTTATTCCAAAGCAAGAGCGACCAGAGGAACTTGGCGCTCAAGGATAAACTCAGACATAAAGATGGAGAAAGGGGACAGTATGCCCAAGTACCTCACGAAGTTCATCCAATGCAGGGATGAGCTGGGAAGTGTGGGGGTGACTGTAGATGATGATGAATTGGTGAGCTTGGCTCTCCTTGGTCTTCTGAAGAGTTGGCATGCCTATCAGGATTCTGTCAATGGTCGGGAGAAATTGCCAGGATGGGAGCGACTTTGGTCGGATCTTGTGCAAGAGGAGATAAGGCGGAATACCAGGGACGGATCTTCATCAAAGGCACTGATGAAGAAAATTGCGTTTGGTCGCAAGCAAAGAAGGGGAAGAGCAAGAAGCATGCTTCTCAATCCGGTGCGAAAGGCAAGAAGCAGGACATGTCCAAGGTGAAGTGCTTTCACTGTCACGAACACAGACATTACGCCACTAGTTGTCCACAGAAGAAGAAAAATAAGCAGGCTGTTGGATCTGCAGCTGGAGAGGCCTTAGCCTCGCAGTTTGAGCTGGATTTTCGCTAATCGCATGCTTGGTCTCAAGTGTGATGGCTTCAGTGTGGTTTCTTGACAGTGGTGCGTCTTTTCACATGACATGAGATCGAGATTTGTTTACTGATTTGGATGAGAAAGATCTTGGAGTGCACATCGAGATGGGCGATGATGGTAGATACAGTGCGACCGGTATCGGTACCATTTCCTTTGAGAGGGAGTCTGGTAAACCCTTCGTATTGAAGGAAGTGATGCATGTTCCAAGATTGAAGAAGAATCTGATCTTTGTGGCGATGTTAGAAGACAAGGGGTACGATGTTGTCTTCAGCGAAGGAAAGGCTTTCCTGCGCAGTAAGACAACTGGAGAAACCCGGAAGATAGGGGTTCGAGTCAAGAACCTTTATCAGTTGCAAGTAGATGGCTGCGCAACAATGGCATGCAAGGCGGGAGAAGTGGTGAGCCGGGATGATGAGGGCGAACTGTGGCACAGGAGATTGGGCCACCTTCACCATGGAGCTTTGAAGATTCTGCAGCAGATTTATATTGGGCTTCCTAAGGGCACTCTTGCGCAGTCAGATCAGTGCAAGGGGTGTACTTTAGGGAAGTATGTGAAAGCCACCTTTCACGAGAAGGATAGTCGCGCCACGACGATTCTTGAGAGAGTTCACACAGACGTGTGTGGTCCTTTCTCAGTTGCTTCGACAGCAAAGCACAAGTATTATGTGATCTTTGTTGATGATTTCTCTCGAAAGTGCTCGATCTTCTTCATGCAGAAGAAGAGTGATACATTCGCGAAGTTCTGTGAGTTTAAAGCACTGGTCGAGAAGGAGTCGGGGAAGAAGGTGATTGCTCTAAGGAGTGATAACGGTGGTGAATTCATCTCGGCTGAATTCAAGGAGTTCTGCAGCGCAGAAGGGATTCGGAGAGAGCTCATCGCACCCCACAACCCACAGCAGAACGGGGTGGCTGAGCGGAAGAACAGAACGATCGTGGGTGCTGCACGGGCGATGTTGCATGATCAGGGCCTACCCCTTCACTTGTGGGCTGAGGCATGCAATACTGCAGTGTATGTGCAGAACCGTTGTCCTCACAAGATACTTGGCATGAGTACATCGGAGGAGGCGTTTTCTGGCAAGAGGCCTGATATTTCCCATTTGAGGATTTTTGGTTCACCTGTCTACATGCATGTGACGAAGGATGCCAGGAAGAAGCTGGATCTGACCGCAGAGGTTGGAATATTTGTGGGGTACACTGATACACCCCACAACTATCGTGTGTACTTTTTAGACAGTCGCAAGACTATTGTGCGACGGGATATCAAATTTCAGGAGGAGAAAGCCATGAAGTGTTCGCTTGAGAGGGAGCCACACTTGCATGCAGATGAGGAGCTAATAGTTCCTAAGGATGAGCTTCAGGATGTGGATCAGCCACAAGAGGAAGTTCATGGAGTGGAAGAGACCACTCATGCAGCGCCAACCATCAGAGGGCGGAAGCGCACTACAGAAGCTGAGCAACTGGCTCAAGATGCAGAGAAGGTTGTAGGACCACCTACAGCACAGCGCAGACAGAGACAATCACCGGACCGGTACACTGGATACATGGCTCTTGTGAGAAAATGTGTCGTGACAGAGCCATCCTCTTTCGGGGAAGCTGTGGAGGACCCCGCATGGGTAGATGCCATGGTGGAAGAGTATGATTCGATTGTCAGAAATAGTGCATAGGAGATTGTCCCGCGACCGGAAGGGAAATCAGTGGTGGGTTCGAGATGGATCTACAAAGTGAAGCAAGCGGCTGACGGGAGTGTGGAGAAGTACAAGGCAAGATTTGCTGGCCGAGGCTTCTCACAGATAGAGGGGATCGATTATGAGGAGACCTTTGCACCTGTTGCAAGGTACTCTTCCATATGGACGATCCTAGCTCTCTCAGCGCAGATGGGATGGCACATCCATCAGATGGATGTGAAGACTGCGTTCCTCAACGAAGTCATTGAGGAGGAGGTGTACATAGAGCAGCTCGAAGGTTTCGAGATCTTCAGTAGTGAGTCACATGTGTGCAGACTCAAGAGAGCACTGTATGGGTTGAAACAAGCACCTCGTGCTTGGTACACACTGATAGACAGTTATTTCACCGGACTTGGATTATTCTCCAAGAGTGAGGCGGATTCTAACTAGTACCAAATTGTGGTGGAGGGGAAGTTGCTAATCATTGTACTGTATGTAGATGATCTGATTTTGACGGGTGATGAGCTATTGATACTTTCATGCAAGGAGGATCTTGCCAGAGAGTTTGAGATGAAGGACTTGGGCCTCCTTCATTATTTCCTGGGATTGGAAATTTGGCAGCGCAGTGATGGACTGTTTGTTTCTTAGGGTAAGTATGCCCGAGAAATATTGGAGAAGTTCAACATGCATGGCTGCAAGCCTGTTGATACTCCTCTTCCTGGAGGTTGGAGGAAGGAGGATGCTACTTCAGCAGAGGTAGTGGATGCCACTGTTTATCGACAGTTGGTAGGGTCGCTTATGTATCTGGTCAATACACGACCCGATATATGCTATGCTGTTAACCAGCTTTCGCAAGCTATGGTTAAGCCTACCAAGCTCTTCTGGAAGGCATGCAAGCATGTATTGCGTTATCTTAGAGGCACATCGGGATATGGATTGTGGTACAGACAGGAGGATGAGGTGAAGCTATGTGGCTTCACGGATGCAGATTGGGCAGGGAGCCCAACGGACAGAAAGAGCACATCTGGAGGGATCTTCAGTATCGGGTTGACAACAGTTTCTTAGTACAGCAGGAAGCAGAGATCCGTGGCACTCAGTTCAACAGAGGCCGAGTATATGGCAGTAAGCTTGGCTGCATGCGAGGCTATATGGATGAGGAAGATCCTGGTCGAGTTGTTCGGGTCACACTTGGAGCCTACCGTGATTTATTGTGATAACCAGAATTGCATTAAACTCTCAGCTAATCCAATATTTCATGATAGATCCAAACACATCGACATCAGGTACCATCATATCAGAGATTGTGTGCAGCGGAGGATCATGTTACTTTCATACATTCCTACCTTATAGACTGTGATGTCATATTCACCAAGGTGTGACCGTATAGAATTCGAATACCGTAAAGAGGTTAGGATAGGGAATAGGGGTTGCATATAATCCATATCTTGTTGAGAGGGAGTGTTGAAAATGCAACAAGATGATGGAGTTTAGTGAAATGAAGTCGCCTTCACTAAGTGGGCCCGCAGGCTATTTTTGGCGCAAAGTCTATTTTTAGACTATGTCTATTTTTAGACATATGGATCATGGTCTATGAGTTGCAGGATGCTATTTATGGATGATTGGTCGAGTTGGTAAAAATAGATGGACCTCTATTTTTAGACATTGGGCGGTTTCTATTGTTAGACTGCCGGGCTAAAAATAGAACAGTGAAATATTATTAACCCTTAATAATATTTAGACTATAAACATTATCTTATCCTCTTGGAGCATTTCAGTTTGATATTTGGATGTGGCACATGCAGCTGACAGAAGGAAATACGCTTTTCCTAAGGGTTAGTTAAGCTATTGCATGGTTGACTTCAGTTAGAACTCATGTGGAATTGATGAGACAGTTGGTGGAGTTGTGTTCGGTTTAACTTAGTTGAACTAGTTGTATTTAGTCTAACTGACAAATACACTAGTGATGAGTGGTGTGAATTAATTATTAATTAATTCAGTAATTATTAACTCATAAATAAACTAAAGAACACATCAGTTAATTGCAATGCATGGACAGTTCAATGGAGACCAGTGTTAGAGGTGGGTGAAAGGGTGAGTGTGACTATCAGTTGTGACTATACTTGTGCATGAGATTTGCACACACATTGATGGAGATTTCCAATGAGGATTGCGCAGTTGAAGCTAGTGGGATTCGAACTTGGATCTCATCATTACTCATCTTGGATTGCGCAGGAAAGGCAGGCAGACTTGTGGAGGAGATTTGAACCTGTGACTTGTTCAAATCTGAGCTAGTTTTGTGTGTAAATTTTGGAGATAGTACTGAGTACTTGTGAGGAGTATTGTACTATGATTGTTACATGTTCTCTATCATTATAATATACAGATATTTGGGGTTTTTCAGCTATTGCTTTCCCCATTACATCCTGTGTCGATATGTGTGCTTGATTATGTTTTAATGTGCGCATGCGACTGCTTCTAATTTCCGCATATTGATGATCAATAGTAGAAGAGGTTATGTGTTATGCATGAAGCTTAAATAGTGTGTAATCAGGATAATCTCGGTGAATAATTCAGCTATTATTCAAATTTCTACATATTGTTTAGCCTTAAATTTTCTTCTGAAGGCAACATAATCCTTTTAAAAATAAAAATACCTCTGAGGGAGTCGATTTCAGTCAATTTTTATCATTTGGATGCCAACGTTAATCAAGAGACAATTTAGATTAGCAGGTGCAAGATTTTCGATGAGCAAACTTGAGCAGACTTTCTACTACGACCCCTTTTTCTTCGGCGTGTATGCTTCTCTCTCTGCAACCGGCTTCTCCAGTCTCCTTCGACGACCCATTTTTCTTCAGCGACCCCTTTTCTCTGAATATGGTGTTGGCTATCTCTGCATCGTGCAAATTATTTATTCTGTCGACTGCGTGTGCAAGACAAATTTCAACAACGCGCCTTGGCTCTTCTCCCTCGACGGCTCAACTGATCGGCCCTTTTTCACAACCTCAACTTTCTTCAGGCACAAACAGGTCATTTTGCTGGACGTTATGCTCTTCTCCCTTGACAACCGTTAGTTTGGTGGTTATGGCTCGCGACCTCCACTTCTCAGACTTAATGCTTCAGTAACTGGCTGCGGTAACAATCAAATTGTTCTTTCACACAGCATCAATTCGGAATGACTGATCCACAGGCTCCTACTCTAGTTGCTTTGATACCACTGATTGTTCTTTTAACACATTAAAGAAGAGAGAAATAATTTATAACTGAATGAAAAATTGAAAGATAAGCACATATAGGTAAATGCACAAATATACGTGGTAAAATCTTGACAGGGTGTCAAGGAAACCTCCATGGGGCAAGGGATTGGAAACTCTATTATTCAAGAATGATTCTCCTCATCTTACAAGCCTCTCGAGCCATCCAATTTAACTTGGGCTATTTCGTTATTCTAACTTCATTTCGTTATACAACCAACTAACAGATAATAAGTAAATTTTCTCAAAATTACATTATTTACATTTCTTGTCATATTTCAACATAAATTTTCCCTGCTTGAACTCGACCTTAACACCGACCTCAATAATTTAACTTCCAGATCTTCATCCACAAGTACTGCGCTTTCTGCTCCAACTTCCTCCTCTGATCCGCTGTGATATCCAGCCTCAAGGTCTCACTGCCTACTTGTCTCCATGTCCTCTAAACGAGCTTGCAACATCTGTATCTCTTCTTGGAGTTTTGCATTAGTTACGGGTCTCCCTCCTCGACCTTGTGTTCTTCTTGCATGCATAGCCATCTCCCTATGTTATAGACAACAACCCAATGTCAGAGATGGCTTCGATACCACAAAATGATAGCAATGGGCAGGCCAAAAGGAAAAATGGATGCCAAAATGCAGTGCAGAAATTTCTGGTTGTAGGCGCTACAAAATGATTTCGTAGCGATATGAAAAACTCCGTTTTTGAATTTTGGAAGGTGAAACGACGTAGTCCTCTACAAAATCGATTTCTCGACAATCTAACTCATCTCCCAACTTAGGGGATGTTCCCCTCCCACATCTCGTCAATGATTTCTCCATCACTCAAGTAAATGGCCCGAGTTCCAATTGAAGGAACGAGTCAATGCCTACAAAATCAGAGGCATTGCAAAATAATTTGAAGGTTACAGTAAATGGAACAAATATAGATAAGCATTGCTCAAAATCAAATTTTGACAGACATATAACAATTTTGTGGCCGCCCCCCCGAACCCCCTTGACAGTAATAGTGGGGTGGAGGAGGTGGGATTCAACCACGGCTGAAACAAAAAACTTATAAACAATCAAGAAGATAATCAGACTCCACACCCAACACTTGTTTCATATTAAGAAAAGATTTTAGAAATCACATCACAACCCGCGCCCCCACCTCCATCATTGGAGACACAATAATTGAAAGAAAATTTCAGAAGAGCAAGAGGCTGAGAGATGCAATCCGACTAACTCACCCTGAACAATTTGGTTCTTGCTTTTGACAATGTATCCTATAATGCTTGCAAGTGAAGCAAACGTTGTTGAGAATCCACAGTTCCAATCGGGGGTTGAGGAGTTGTGGGTGGACGAATGTGTGAAGTTGAAGAGTGTACACTTCCACTTCGATTGGGAATCATTTCTTTACTATTACGAAACCTCCCCTCTCGCGGCAATAAAGACAAATCTTGCTTTGCTTCTTCATTGGATGATGCATAACTTAGGCTTCTCAGCTCGTAGACCAGTTCCATGTTCCTCCCGCACTGCCCATCAACCTCAGCTGACTCTCCGTGGCCATTCTGTTTATCTCCAGTCGACTTCAATTCACATTTTCGTTCCACAACTCAAAACCATAAATATTTCTAGCTCAAAATGATCCTTTAAAATATTGAAGGATTCCAGGACTTGTACTTACCTGAAATTGCCGACTTCAAAACCGACCTCAAAACAAGAATAGGATAATAACAAACATATTACGAACAACTGTAGAAATATCTGAAAAAATAGAAACCCACCTCGAAGTTGATTCCATAACGAAACTTGGAAACTTCTTCAAAGGCCTTCAGGCTTCCTGGTTTACCTGCAAGTTGTATGCTGGAAGACACAAAATCCCTTATTAAAACAAGTTGAACCCGAGCACGACGAAAATTCGAGATAGACATCTGGAAGACATAGACGATAGTGGTTGAGGACATGTCTCGAATCTCTACAGTGGACGATGTGACGAATCTCTACAGTGTCGCTACAAAGTCTCCACCCTACATAGTCGCTACGAAGAACCTCATAATAGAACGCTAACCTCGAGTGATCAGTTTGAATAAAAAAACATTGTACAACAAAACTACAAATAAATGTGATAAAAAAATGTCTATTTACAGAAATCATTAATAAATTAATGAAAATATTAAAAGCATTGAATGTTTCACCGAGCAAATTGTAAATGATAGACTCTGCTTTTGTTTAGATTATTCCATGAGGAAATTTTCATAAAATTGATCAAAATATTAAAAACATAGAATGTTAAGCCGAGCTAAATGATGCAGTCTACTTTGGGTTAGATTATTCCATAAGAAAATTTTCATAAAATTGATAATAAAGGCACAAAGTACAATTTATAAAAAAATAATAATAATGAATATATTGTAGTTGACTTGAATTTATTTATTTATTTATTTTATTTTTTAGTTGATTTTTTTCAAAATTTTATAAAAATGTGTTGGAATTATAAGTTTAAGTTGTGAACTATTCAAAATCTAAGGGTTTTAGGAATTTTTATATATGCAATAAAAAACACATTTTAAATAACAAAAGATCACGATTTGACCAAAAAATGTTTCCCTATAATTTGAGCAAAAAATGGTTCTCTATATTTGAGCCAAAAAGCCATAGTCTATAAATTCTACTTTTGGAGGATTTTTCGACATATTTTCTAGTCTAATTTGTCTATAATCCAGAAAGAATTCCTTTTCAAGTGCCCAAGGATTTTCCTAGAGTGATGAATCTATATATGCATGCAGTCAAAAGCCCATTTTAAACAACAAAAATTAAGATTTGTGACCAAAAATTGTTTCTGTATATTTGGGCCAAAAAGCCATAGTCTATAAATTCTACTTTTGGAGGGTTTTCCGACATATTTTCTTGTCTAATTTGTCCATAATTCATAAATAATTCATTTCCAAGTGCCCAAAGATTTTCCTAAAGTGATAAAGGTATATGCAGTCAAAAGCCATTTTCAGCAATAAAAATTAAGATTTGGCCTAACAAAAATTTCACCAATCAAATTTCAAAACATAACATATTTAAATAACACTCCAAAAAAACATAACATAAAAAAATTCCAAAATATATAATAGTTAAACAACACTAATAAATATTAGCATACTATATTTAAACAATACCAACAAAAAAAACTAATAAATATCTCAGATTTGTGAACAAATAAATGGAATAAAAAAGAGTAACATTATTTTTGTCATTGAAAACCATGAAAGCCAAGGACACTTTATTTATTTATTTTCAAAAAATTTCATGTAAATCCTTTAGCAAATATATTTTTATACATAAAATATATTAAATTCTTAATTTCGGTAAATGTATGATTTATTATGAAGATTTCATAAATATTATCTTTGCTGATTTGTATGAAGTGAAATAATATCTTGAATGTAAAGAGTGGGTACAGTGTGGGAGAATTAAGGAAATAGTGATGGTGCTGGAGAATTAAGAAAATAATGAGATTAAAATGTTCCTTCAAATTATAATTATATTAAAATTATAATATAATGAGATTAAAATGTTCCTTCAAATTATAATTATATTAAAATTATAATTATATTATTCATAATTTTAAGTAAAAAATTTAGTAATTTATTATTATTATTATTAATTTTAATTAAAAAAATTGTTCTTTATATTTTTTTAATAAATGTAAATAGATGCACTACATATATACATTAGATTTAGTTATAACAATGTTAACCATTCACCCTAACACTCTAATCACCATAACACTCCTATACGGTTCTACCATAACACTCCTCTGTGGTTCTATTTTAATAGATATTATTTATGTGGGTCACCATAACACTTTTATGTGGCTCAATAGATATTACTTATGTGGCTATTATAATAGGTATTGTTTAAGCATATTTTTATATAAATTTTATAAATTTTTTTATCAGTTAGGAATTTTAGAGTTAGGAATTTTAGAGTTAAATATTTTTAAATGTTGTAATTTTGTGAAAAGATGTTATGATATTATAAATAAATTTGCGTAATAAATATATTTTCATATCATATAATTTGAAAATGAATATTTAACAAGGTAGACTTAATCACAATAGCAACTCATTTTAAATGATATTTCTTTTTTAAGAAACAAATGTTTTTTAAGTCTATACCAACCTTAGTGTCACATTAGATTAACATAATATATTTAATGAGTGAAAATTTTTGCATAATAAGTTGATGGTGTGATGATAACATTTTCATAATGGTTGGTTATAGAAAATAATTTGAATAATTGACATGAATTGTAATTGAATGTTGGTATTGGGTTATCTTGTTTGTCATATTAATTAATTTTGATGATCCTAATGATGATTTAAATTTGGTGTGATAATGTTAATGGATGTTTCAATTGCAATATGGTAATTGTTGATATTGACATTGTTTGCAATAATATAAAATATGGTTAGATTGAAGATGATTATGATTGTAATAGATGATTAATTGGATTGCCCAATATTGAGGATTTTTTATTGATATTTATGGATGATGTCCTTAAATTTGGATTTGGATTATGGATTTTTGATGTTGTTCTACAATTGAGCATTCTGGTTATGGATTATGAATACTTGATAATTGTTTCTTAATAATTGTTAAATTTATGATCATGAGCTATGGAGATTAACACTTAATTGATAAGATATTCTTTATTTCTAAACTATGGACTATAGGATGATATGTTCATATTATACTTGTGGGGTGTCACATTACATTTAATTAATGATGTTTGATTCCTTCATAGAATTGATATTGGAGATTTTAGTTGTTCTAGTTGTCTATTGAGACTAATTACAAATTTTTAATGATTAAATGCCCCCAAAATTTATTGGATTGTTCATTTTGTATTATTGACGAAAGTTGAAATTTTATTTATTTGGATACGTAGCTACTTGATTAGTGTAGTTGATTAGAATAGACTACCTTAAATGCATTGGTTTATTATGAATGATGATGATACCCAAATTTGAATAGTTGTTGATGAGTATTATCCTTGTGTGCTCTACAAAAAAAATGATCTTATTTTGATTTCAATGGTAGGGGGACGTTGGACATTGAAGTATCCAATAACCAAAGGGATGGCATATGAAATGTTTCTTGGGTATTAATATTTGAATGATTAGAATCTCATATATTTATGGGTAAGTTTTACCATAGAATGATTATTTTGTAATTTTAATAATACAAGAGTGATGTATTGTCTATGAATTTGATCATGATTTTCCATTGTGGAGTTGGTCCTTGTGTAACTTGGATGATCCGTGTGACACTTATTTCCTTTGCTATATGATTTATACTTGTTTGTTTATGCTTAATTCTCTATGTTTTATGATATTATTTGAGAAATAATTTATCATGATTTTGGGGTCAATAGATAACTTTTGATTTATGTTCCACGTTGATGCTATTTTTGTAACTTCAATGATTTAAAATAAAAATTGTTGTTTTAAATCACACTTCAAATCTATTAAATACTTAGTTCCTTGTTTTGTTGAGGAATAGTGCAACATTTAGATTTACCATGTTTTTTAATGTATGTGTTTATTGATTGATGATTGGCATGTGTTGTTTATTGAACACACCTTGTGATTCTTGATTGAATTTTCTAAGAAATGAACCTTATTTTGATGAGATTATTGTTTACATAATGTATCGTTTATATGGAGACATTTGGAAATGATCGTACTTTCATTACAATGGTATTACTACTTAGATAGAGAGATTGAATAGGTGATTATTTTTGTGAATTGTATTTATTTAATTAATAGTGGGAGATGTAACTCAACTTCAAGTATGAAGTTTCTTTGAAGTAGATGGGATTTTAACACCCCACCTTGCACTTTACATTCCATTACTTAACTCCATTGGTTTAACATTGGCTTTGATTATTATAAGATAACATTACATTTATAGTCATATGTTATATCATGTTTATGATCTAGTCACTCTTTACTATATTATGTTAATTATAGCATGAAGGGTGAATGCAATAATTGCTATGATGTGTTAAGTTTTATTTCACATTAGTATATCACTTGAATTGGAATTAAATCCCAGGGATGTGTTTATTTCTATAGGGAGGTGGATGTAACACTCCTCCTAAGTACATTAGAGGGACTGTGTGATACCTTATGTTTAATAAATATGTATATGGGGTTAATTTTATGTGTGTGTTGTGTAATGAATTGATTTATGATTTGTTTGTTACCATAAATAATTTTGATACCACCTAATAATATTTACACGGTATCCATGGAATGAAATATTCAATATGATGTATTTTTTTGGAACTAACAGTAGATTGAGAAATGATGAGTTGCAAGTTGATGATTCTTGGACACACATTGATCTAGGTTAGACATTGGGAGCATCCATAAGAATACTAATATTATGGTGGAAATCACATCCTAGGAAAGGATTTATATTCAATAAGGATAACTAACCTAGTAATTATGGACCTTGGTGAGGGATGGAATGAGATATACTAGCATAAACTTGTAATTTTGGACCTTGGTGAGGCATGGAATGGAACATATTAGCATAAAATAGTAATTTTGGATCTTGGTGAGGCATGGAATGGGAGATATTGGCATAATTACTTAAAAATATCTTTTGTAAGTTTAGTTAGGGTTTGAGGCCCAAGGGGGGGCTTGGGTTAAACCTAACAAATGCTTATCAAATGGCCTGTGATTTTAACCCTAACCCTAATTTCATCGTAATTGCATTTAAAAACACTAATTTCTCTTGGAAAGGAGTTGGAAGGTTGAGCAACGTAGAAGTGAGATTAGGAAGAAAATATCAAGGATAATAAACCATTGCTTTGGATCTTGGGAAAAGGGAAAATAAAGGACACCATTAAGAGTCTTTTTATGGCGTTTAAATGTATTTCTATCTTGGGAAAGGAGAATTTGTGAATCGCCATGTCAAAAACCTTACCATAATTGGTTGCCTAAACTATATACATACAAAATAAAAGAAGGGGCAATAGGCTTATGTGCAAGCATTAAAATATAGAAGGTTTTAAATTGTGAATAAAAATGAAGAAGGCACTAAACTATGGTTTCATTAATTTAAATGAGATTCAAATACAAATATTTTAGGGAAAGCGGGGTGGGGGAGTGTTGTGTGAAGCAACACTTGATTTATAGCAATAGATAAATAAAAAACAATGCAAAAATTAGGAATATTTTGTAGTAGAAATTGGGCTCCTAGATCTCCTCAGGATGGCTTCCTTACCCCTATATGCTTTATCTCTAAATTCTGAAGTTGATATTATGGTGGCCCTCAGGAATGCCCCAAAATAGAAGAAATAAAGAGGGAAGAAACTCACAAAGGAATGATATGGAAGTGAATTCTTATCTTTTCCAATGAAATTTGGTAGTGTAAAATCTATTCTCCCCTTTTATGAAATGCATCCCCATGTTTCCTTATATAGATGAACAACGGAAACCAAATCTTGAAGCAACTCCATATGATTTCTTCACATTCATCAGTTAGATTTCATATGCGTAATTATTATTAGGGAAGTTTATGTGATTGTAATTTATGGAGATGAGGTTCCAAATTATGTTAGAAAATTACATATTACAGAGCAATGAAACACATAAAATATGCAGAAAATACAAGCACACAAAACACATAAAACCAGAGAGACACAGATATACGTGGTTCACCCAGTTTGGGCTACGTCCACCCCGAACAGCCAGTCCTTCCTTTATATTATCCAAAAAAAATGAAGAGACAAAACCTACAGCAAATCCGCTGTAATATCCTCTGTTCTCTCTCACAGTCTCCCTCTCTGTTTCTCGCTCCGAGAATACACTCATAATACACAACCGCAATACAATGCCCTCATATATACAAGGGGGTTGCCTTCTAGGGCAAAAAACCCTAATCTAAACATAACTTCTACCGTCAGATCATCTGCCTAATGAACGCTTCCTGGACATATCGTAGTGATTGTTTCGGGCGGCGTTGCCGCCCCTTTTTAAGGTACAGGGGTCTAATGCTGTGATACAAAGTAAACAAGATAATCAGGCTCCACACCCAACAATCTCCCACTTGGAGACTGATTGTAGCAACTCCACCGTTGCTTCATTTGTTGGACAATGACTCCTCTTTGGGCCTGGCTATTCCTCATCTTCATCGTCATCCTTGAAGACCAATTTAAACTGAGCATGTTCTCAGTTTCTCCCTGGTTACAACTTTTGTTAGCATCTATGCAGGATTCTGGCTAGTGTGTATCTTTTCCATCTTCAACTCTCCATCTTCCAATACTGACCGTATGAAATGGTACTTGAGATGTATGTGTTTAGTCCTGGAATGAAATGCTGAGTTCTTTGCAAGATGAATAGCACTTTGGCTATCACTGTATAGTGTGCCCATATCATGCTTCTTACCCAATTCATCCATAAACCTTTGTAACAAAATCATTTCTTTACTAGCCTCTGTAGCAGCAACATACTCGGCTTCTGTTGTTGAAAGTGCAACAACACTTTGGATTTTTGAAACCCAACTGACAGCTGTTCCACCTACAGTAAATACATATCCTGTAGTGCTCCTCCTGTTATCTCTGTCACCTGCCATATCTGCATCAACATATCCTTGTAGAGCAATGTTTGAACCACCAAAGCATAATTCTTGATTTCTGGTACCTCTCAAATATATGAGAATCCATTTTATTGCCATCCAATGTTCTTTTCCTAGATTTTTCATGTACCTGCTTACAACTCCCACTGCATGTGCAATATCAGGCCTTATGCACACCATTGCATACATTAAGCTTCCAACTGCAGATGCATATGGAACTTTAGACATATAATCCATGTCTTCTTGGGTCTTTGGGCACATCTCCTTACTAAGTTTGAAATGGCTAGCAAAAGGTGTACTAACTGGTTTTGCATTCTGCATATTAAATCTTTTCAACACCTTTTCTATGTACTCATTCTGAGACAGTGTTAATTTGCGATTTTTCTTGTCTCTAGTTATCCTCATACCAAGGATTTGTTTTGCAGCTCCCAAATCCTTCATTGCAAATGAATTTTCCAATTTTCTTTTGAGCACATTTATTTCCTGCATGTTAGACCCTGCAACAAACATGTCATCTACATACAATAACAATATAATATAGCTGCCATCATTTTGCCTTTTTAGATAAACACAATGATCAGAGTGACATCTAGTATAACCTTGTTCAGACATAAACTTGTCAAATTTTAGATACCACTGCCTTGGAGCCTGTTTTAAGCCATATAAGCTCTTCTTTAACCTGCACACCAATTTTTCTTTCCCTTTTACCTCATATCCTTCTGGTTGCTGCATGTATATCTCTTCCTCCAAATCTCCATGGAGAAATGTTGTCTTTACATCTAACTGTTCAAGATGTAAATCTTCCGCTGCTAAAAGACTTAAAATAGTTCTGATTGAATTCATTTTAACAACAGGAGAAAATATTTCATCAAAATCAATACCTTTCTTCTGTGCAAACCCCTTCACCACAAGTCTAGCTTTGCACCTCTGTTTTCCTCCATCTTCTTCCTTCAGCCTGTAAACCCATTTATTCTGCAATGTAGTTTTACTTGCAGGAAACTTGACTAAGTCCCAAGTCTGGTTATGCATTAAGGAGTCCATCTCTTCTTCCATGGCTAGCTCCCACTTCTTCCTGGTTTCAACCTGCATTGCTTCTTCATAACATTCGGGTTCACCAAAATCAATCAACAATAAATAATATAATGAAGGAGAGTATCGTTCAGGGGGTCTACTTATCCTGGTAGATCTTCTAACACCACTTTCAGGTGTTTGAGGTGCCTGTTGCTGTTGTGGTAGTTGTTGCTGCTGTGGTTGTTGATTATTATTATTTTTAGGCACCTTTACTTTTTCAGTTATCTCATCAAGAACTGTGTATTCCTTGCTTTCTTTTTCCTGTTTCTTTTCCTGCAACTGATTCTTATACAAGACCTTTTCATTGAATATTACATCTCTGCTCCTAATGATTTTATGATTTTCATAATCATATAAGCGATAACCAAAATCATTAGCACCATATCCAATAAAGGTACATTTCTTTGATTTTGCCTCAAGCTTTGTTCTATTTTCTTTATTAATATGGGCAAAGGCCTCACAACCAAAAGGCTTTAAAAGTGATTTTAATATCATGCTTTCTCTGGAAATACCATAATCATGGGAACTTGAAGGATCTCTTGTTTATGGATAAACAACGAATATCTACTGACATCACACTTAATTGTAAACGCAAATCTTGCATGCAATCATGCACCTTACCCACGCTCCATAGTTGTTCGGTATTATTTCGACACACAGGCTTTGTGTTGTTCTTGGGCAATCTTCTCACAAATTCCATGCTACGATGAGAGCCTATCAAACTCTTTGCTGCAATATTCACCTCCATTGTCTGATCTGAGACACTTCAACTTCTTTCCTGTCTCAATCTCAACCAAAACTTTCCATTTCTTAAAAGTATCAAATACATCAGATTTATTCTGAATACAATAAATCCAAGTTTTTCTAGTTGCATCATCAATAAAAGTAACATAATAACGAGAGCCACCGAGAGATGATACCTGAGCAGGTCCCCATACATCTGTATGCACAAGCTCCAATTTTTCGCTCTTCTTTTCTTTCTCAACTCTGAGAAATCTGACTCTCTTCTGTTTTCCATAAATGCAATTCTCACAGAAATCCAAATCAACATTCTTCAAACCTGGCAACAAATTTCTTGAGTGAAGAATCTTTATTCCCTTCTCACTCATGTGTCCGAGCCTATGATGCCATAATGCTGCATTTGCTCCTTTGGAAGTTAAAGCATTAACAGAGTTAGAAATACCATTGCATAAATACAATGTACCAACCTTTTCACCTTTTGCTATTACCAGCGCTCCTCTGGTGACCTTCCAAGTTTTATCTGTGAAAGTTGTCACACAACCTTCACTGCCTAACTGCCCTGTTGAAATCAGATTTTTCTTCAGATATGGAACATGCCTTACCTTTTTTAGTAGCCATTGGTTTCCATTCTGTTGTTTTACAAGAACTTTAACCATTCCAACAATTTTACAGGGTTTATCATCACCCAAACGAACTTGTCCAAAATCTCCTTGAACATAGTCATCAAAATATTTCCTATCAGGTGTGGCATGGAATGAAGCCCCTGAATCTACAACCCAAGAATCATTAACATTTTCGAAATAAAGAATCAAAGCATCTTGTAACACATCACCTGTCACATTTGCTTCATGATTGTTTTCTTGCTGTGTGTCTCCTTCTTTTCCCTTCCGAGATCTACAGTCTTTCTTTAGGTGTCCTTTCTTTCCGCAATTCCAGCACACTATCCCCGATCTGGACTTGGATCTGCCTTTCCTTGATTTACTGCGATATCCAGAGCTCTTTCCTCTTTCCATTCTTCTTCCCCTAGACTCTGCACTCAAAGCATTACCTGATGTCTCACCAGAGCTTTTCCGTCGCATTTCCTCGCTAAGGATAGCACCAGCAACATCATCAAACTTTAAAGTACTAGATCCAGAGACAGAGTTACTAATGGCCATTACTAAACCATTCCAACTCTCTGGCAATGAGCACAAGAATAACAGAGCTCTAACTTCATCATCAAAGTTTACCCCTACAGAACTTAGCTGACTGGTAGCTGTATTAAATTCATTTAAATGGTCTGCAACAGATCCACCTTCCGACATCTTCATATTAAATAGTCGTTTCATAAGAAATACCTTGTTTGAGGCCGAGGGTTTTTCATATAGTTTCGCCAACGTTTGCATCAAACCCTCTGTTGTTGTTTCCTTCGAAATATTGAAGGCGACTGACGCCGCAAGGCACAACCGTACTGTTCCGAGTGCCTTTCTATCGAGAATGTTCCATTCCGCGTTTGTCATGGCTGCCAGCTTCTTTGTTTTTCCGCTCAATGGTAGGTACATATCTTTCTGATACAGATAATCTTCCATCTGCATCTTCCACAATGGGAAGTTTTGGCCGTTAAATTTCTCGACCCTAAATTTACCATCTTCCACCATTTCTCCCACTCGAACCAGGAACCTTTTTCCTGTGAGTTTTATCAGCCAAATACCTTTGGCTCTCATTATTTATTTAGAAAATTAAATATTACAGAGCAATGAAACACATAAAAATATGCGGAAAATACAAGCACACAAAACACATAAAACCAGAGAGACACAGATATAGGTGGTTCACCCAGTTTGGGCTATGTCCACCCCGAACAGCCAGTCCTTCCTTTATATTATCCAACAAAAATGAAGAGACAAAACCTACGGTGCTGTCGCTATCCTCTGTTCTCTCTCACGATCCTCCCTCTGCGACACAATAGAGCCACACTCGCAATACCCGGCCACAATACAATGCCCTCATATATACAAGGGGGTTGCCTTCTAGGGCAAAAAACCCTAATCTAAACATAACTTCTACCGTCAGATCATTTGCCTAATGAACGGCCCCCCCTGGACCCCCCACGGCAGCGATTAATTTCGGGCGGCGTTGCCGCCCATTTTTAAGGTACAGGGGTCCAATGCTGTGATACAAAGTAAACAAGATAATCAGGCTCCACACCCAACAATAGGACACCACTTGTAAGGATTCTGGACACCAGATATCTCCACAATGGTATGATATTGTCCACTTTGGGCCTAAGCCCTCATGGCTTTGCTTATGGGCTTTACCCCAAAAGGCCTCATACCAATGGAGATATTTGTCCATCCTTATATACCCATGATCCTCCCCACTTCTAGTCAATGTGGGACTTTGGTCGTATACCCAACAATCCTCCCCTCGAACAAAGGACCATCGAGCCTTCCCTCAAACGATTATCCATCCGTCCACTCTCTACCAACCAGGATTCTTCGCTCCAATGCGTTGGAAGCACACGCCTTACATGGAGCACCACCTGCCTCGAGAGCTTGCTCTATCCCAGTGCTCTCTTGCCAGGTGTTGGGACCGGGGACACGTCCGCAGAGAATCAGGCATCTGCTTTGTGCTTAGAGCTCATCCATGGATCCCTTCATTGATATTACGCAGGTCCACTGCCTTCAGCATTCGACATTCGAGGGAATCATCACTTAGCTAACTTTTGGGGCATGGCTCTGATACCACTTGTAAGGATTACATGGACACCGGATATCTCCACAATGGTATGATATTGTCCACTTTGGGCCTAAGCCTCAGCTTTGCTTATGGGCTTTACCCCAAAAGGCCTCATACCAATGGAGATATTTTTCCATCCTTATATACCCATGATCCTCCCCACTTCTAGTCAATGTGGGACTTTGGTCGTATACCCAACAAACTAGTCCACAAGTAACTACTACTTCATCTAAATAAGCATGTGTATTTATGAGACCATTGTTGAGTTTACAAGGGTCACATGGTTCTTGAAGAAATTATTGCAGGCATGGTAAATAAACATTAAGTTGTGCCACCCTAGAAATGGTCAATTCATGGTTTGACTAGTGTTGATTTGCTTTCATGTCACCCATCAATTAGGAGATTTCAACCTATACTTGAACTTATATATATCTCAAATGGAGACAACATTTTGAAAACTTGAAAGTGTGATATGATCCTCAACTTATTGACCATGAATACCTCACAAGTTTTAAATAATTTAGAATTAGTTTGATGGTTTCTCTTCTGAACTAAAAAAGAAAAAGTAAAAGGATACAAAAAAAAAAAAAACGAAATTAGTTGTGTTCATTCTCCCATTGGATAGCCTATGTGTCAAATTCATCCAACATTTTACAAAATAAATAAAAAAGGTCACATGCCTTAGACATTTCAAATTTGTCCACACCCTCTACATTATATTCTCAATCTCCACTCCAAGCTAAGTCTTCCCATGCATAATGCAAAGCCTCCTACACCTCTGCATTTTCTTATATTTCACACTCCTTATTTCCTCACACCCCACATTTCTTATCCTAAGTCTTACCTGATGAAACCTTAGTTAAACTGATAAGGGGTGGGGTGGGGGGGGGGGTGAATCAATTTAATACATTCATGGACATTTAAAACTTTTTAATTCAACTCATTTACACCTTCATTTTATAAGCAGCTTAATACATAATGGATCAACAAAAATAATGTGTGGACAACCAGTAACTAAACAAATTAAAACATCACATCAACACTTAATCATCAAGCACATAGACAAAATATATAAGTGGAAACCCATAAAGGGAGAAAACCACATCTTATTATTGTTGTGATGCAAAGTCAAGCTCCAAATCCCTCTCACAACTGATTTTATGTAGGCTCCAACCTACAGGAGGCTACTACCCAAAATTCTGCAAGCTATAACTTGCAAGGAAGCTCCAACTCCCATCTGTTTTATGCAGGCTACAACCCACAGGAGGCTCCTACCTCAACCAACTACAACTGGACATCTATCAAGCTACAACTTGATATGGAAGCACCAACTTCCTCACTCTACAATAAAATTATATGCTTATTTACTTGGATATCAACTCTATTTTACTCCTTCATTGCTGCTCTTCCAACCTTCAAATCTGCTTCATATTAGCTCCAGATGTGCACATCATCTCTATCTGCTCTCTCTCATTCTTCCACTCTCTAACCTCTCTATGCATATTACAATAAAATCATTTATAGAGATCACTTCATGGCTGTTTGCATTCTATATGGGAATATGGAGTGAACATGTATGACTCTTGCCTTCCACCCACTCATTTCCTCACTCAACATATTCAGGATGTTACAAAAATATATACACTCATTTCGGTATTAAATTGGAGTTTTTCTTTGCCTTGGAGACTTTCCTTTGCATCAAAAACAATATAAAATAATCAATACATTTACAGTTACAATCAAATATTTCACTCAGCCCTTTCAACTTCTTAGATTTGCTGTGTGTTTGTCCTATTCTGCTTGTTGTCCCTTTGTCTTTTATGTTTCTGCAGTTATATTCCAACTGTGCTACATGACCGCCTTTTTGCCCGACTCGACCCATGCTGTTGCACTGTTCTACATGAGCTTCGGGTCCTTTTTATTCCCTGAGCCTTTTCTTGCTGTGTTCAGTCTTTTCTTTTGTTACCTGAGTCTTTTCTTCCACGTTCAACCTTTTCTTTTAACACACAGCCACATCTACATGACACTTTTCATCTTGGTCGACTTCTTTACACAAACCCTGCAGACCTGTGGGTCATGGCCCACATAAAATCCCTTTTAATGCATCAGATTATAAATTTTGAGTTTTATTTACATACATATGTTTAGCAATCAAACAACATATACTTCATAACAAAAATCACATAAAAAAAATCTCTTACATATGCACGGAACATGGGTCATTGAGTCCCACTTGACCAATTATAATACATCGCACTTCGCTTGCCCGCAACTTTTAACGTTTAGCAATAAGCGTATCTCTTGTCTTGTGTGATATGCGATCGCATCACATCGCATCCAACATAACTTACCGTGCGAACCTTAAGCACAAAACATAAAATCTGTGATGTGTGTTAATGCGTAGTGCCGACACATGGCTCCTTCCTTTCACCGCACCACATCCAACATAACTTACCGTGCGAACCTTAAAACATAAAATCTGCGATGTGCGCAAATGTGTAGTGCCGACACGTGGCTCCTCCCTCTCACTGCATCGCATCCAACATAACTTATTGTGCGAACCTTAAAACATAAAATCTGCAATGTGCGCTAATGTTAAGTGCCGACGCGTGGCTCCTCCCTTTCACCGAATCGCAATTTTCTAACCTTACCGCATCACAAAAAAATTAACATACCTTGTGAAGCCTTAGCGCTATCCACTAACATTTGCGATGTGCGAACTCACGATTCACCGTCCGCTGTTGATCTTCGTCAGATCCGACAGTCCACGCTTGTCTCCTTGCCGATCCACTTCGCATCGCAAGTTAAATGAATTAACTTGCGAAGTCTTAACCGTAAACACTGTACCTTGCGATGTGTGATATCTTCACGGTTGCGATGGAATTGTCACTGTTGATTTGCACCAGATCTATGGTCCTTGCTGCTACTTGCAAATCCGATTGTCCTTCGCTCTTTTGTTCTAAAACCTCAGAGACTTTGGGAAAAAAAACACAGTTGCGACCCTCTACAACCAAACATCACTCCATGCTACTTTGCACCTCCGCTATCCTTCCTGAGATTTATTTAGTTTTTAAAAGTGTTGATCTCTCCCGAGCTTGTTCTTCTGTTTGTTATTCACTCTGACTTGGAATTATCACGCTTGTTGCACGTTCATGACTCTGCCCAGCATGTTCACGATTCTGCCTTTGCTGCCTTTGCATTTTTGCTACCTTTTCCGCCTTTGCCTTTTTGTTGCCTTTGCTCCTTTAGTGCCTTTTCTGATGGTCTAATGCTGCTCCTTTCCTCTCTGTCACTCCTCTGCCTCTCTTTTATGTTTTCTTACTGCATTATTGTCTGATTTGCTTCTTTACCTTATTTTTGCTGCTTCTTTGCTCCTTTGCCTTAATGATAGTTCAGGTGCTACTCCTTTGCCATCAATGAAAATATTTCCAATAGCCTCCCCTTTTGGCATTGATGGCAACAATTCCTCAAAATATCCAATACTTCCTCCCCCTTTCATTCTGAGAGGTGTCTTTTTCCTCTTCTTGCTTTTCAGAAGAACCTTTCTTTTTTTGCTTGCCTTTCCTCCCTCTTTGACATCAATGGAAAAGGGTTGCACATTTCCTAGTGTAGTTTCTATCCTTGCATTACTTCTCTCTGAGTTGTGTTTAGGCATTCTTCTTCTAACTTTATACTTTGCTGCTCCAGGTTGGTGTATAATAGTTTTTGGGAGAACACTTTGAAAATTATTGAGATTGCATGAATGGAGGGTATGTCACCATTGAAAGTTGTATACTTATATCCCTTACTGCTTGATAGAGGTGATATGTGCTATACTTTTGATGTACTTCTGTCATAATACTCTGATCTTGAGGACCTGTACCATACCACACTTTGTAAATCTTTACTAGTTCATAGATCTAGCTCTTCTGTGACAACCTTTATGGGCTGATCTCCCCCTGGAATGATGCTTTCTTGTCTGATAATGACTATCACTTTTCTACTGCACGGTTTATGTTCCTTATATTGTAGCCTTTGCTAGTGTATTTCCATCAAATTTTTTGTTTTCATTTTTTTTTGTTTTTTGTTTTGTTTTTGTTTTTGTTTTCTGATCATATAAGAGAGTATCATCTACAGAAACTACCCCTAGTTTGTCTCTTATATATTCAAATGGTTCTCTAGAAATATTTTTTGTGAATATGTATGCTATTTGTTCCTTTGTTGGTACATACTCCATCTTTACTGTTTTCTGTACTACTTGTTCTCTGAGGGAGTGGTACTTTATTGGGATGTGCTTGGTTTTCGAATGAAGTACTAGATTTTTTGATATAATTATTGCACTTGTATTGTCACATTTGATAGAGATAGGTTCAGTGATGATTACCTTCATGTCTTGGAGATTTTGTTTCATCCTCATTACTTGTGTGAAATAATCTACTACTGTTTGTTTCAGGAATTTTACAGTTTATGGCAATCGAAGGTGATCTGTTAACTAAATAACAAGCAGTAGATATTGCTTTTGTTCACAACTCCTTTGGCAGATTAGCATTGTTGATCATGCTTCTGGCTCTTTCCATAAGAGTTTGATTCAACCGTTCAACAACGCCATTTTGTTGAGGAGTATAAACAATAGTTTTATGTTCAACAATCCCTTCATCTTTACAAAATTGTTCAAATTCTAAAGAAGTAAATTCACTGCCATTGTCAGTTCTTAAACATTTAATTGATTTGCCTATTTTATTTTCCACCATAGCTTTAAATTGTTTAAAAACATTAAATATATCAGTTTTCTTTTTCAACATATAGACCCAAACTTTCCGGGAGAAATCATCAATAAATGTTAGGAACTATAATGCATCTCTATAAAACACAGTAAGAGATGATCCCCACAGATCAGAATGAATGTAGTCTAAAATTTGTTTACTATTATGATTACCAGTCTTGAACCTTTTTCTACATTGTTTTCCATACACGCAATGTTTACAAAAATACAATTTCAAGGATTTCAAATTAGGAAGCAACTTGTGGTTCATCAGTACCTGAAGACCTTTTTCGCTCATGTGACCCAACTGCTAATGCCATAGACGAGAACCTTCTTCTACTTTTTCTGATACAATCACTGCTTCACTAACTTGAGTGCTTCCTTTTAGTCTGTATAGATTTCCGACCTTTTCAGCCTTCATAACAACCAAGGCTCCTTTTGAGACTTTCAGCGCTCTATTATGACCTGTAACTTTATACCCATTCGAATCCAAAACTCCCAAGGAAATCAAGTTTTTATTTAGTTCAGGTACATGCCTAACACCAGATAATTTTTTAACTGTATCATCATACATTTTAATTTTTACATTTCCCATCCCAACAGTCTCACAAGATGCATTATTTCCCATAAACACAGAACTACCATTTACAACGTCATATGAAGTAAACAAACTTTTGTTCGGACTCATGTGATGAGAAGCACCAGAGTCTAATAGCCAATTTTCAGCGTCTTGAGAGACATTACAAACAGGGAGGGCTTCAACAGTTAAAACTTCATCAATCATACCTGAATCAACCTGATTTTCTTTCTTATTCTGGTTTAAAGACTCCTTTCGTTTCCAACAGTATTTCTTGAGGTGTCCAATTTTGTTGTAGTACCAGCACTTGGCTTTACACTTCTTGCCGCCCTTTGATTTTGATATGGAAGAACCCCTTGCTCTCTCCCGTCTTCCCTTTGATCGACCTCTGGCTACCATGGCTTCTGGTGCAGATGTTTCAATACTAGATTCCTTCGTACTTCTTCATCTAACAGAGCACCCACAACTGATTCAAAATTTCAAAGTATCAACAGTGCTCAAATTGATTGAAGTTACAAAGTGGTCCCATGACTCGGGCAGAGAACACATCAAAGTTATAGCCTTGTCTTCTTCCTACATTTTAACTTCCATATCTGACAAATGGCAAATAAATGTATTAAAAACATTTAAATGTTCTGCAACATTTGTAACCTCCTTCATCTGAAGACTGTACAATTATTTTTTCAAATAAATTCTATTTGCCAAAGATTTAGTCATATGCAAGGTTTCTAGTTTTTCCCACAACCCTTCAGTGGTACTCTCTTCAACAATATTGAAGAGAACTTCATCTGCGAAACATAACTTAATGGTATTGAGGGCTCGGGCATCCAAGTCCTCCCATTCCGAATTTGTCATGCTTGCAGGTTTTTTCTTTACCCTGTCTAATGTTTTGTGCAACTCTTGTTGCACTAGCAAGTCCCTAACTTTCAGTTTCCACAATGCGAAATTGTTCTTCCCAATGAACTTCTCCACCTTGAACTTTTCATTTTTCATTTTGGCCATTTCTTCCTCCTAGTTTTCCCTTCTTACTTAAATTTCCAACTAGGGTTTAAAAAAAAGATTTCCCCTCTTCTGCTAGAGGTTTTTAAAAAAAAAATTCTGTTTTACTCCCTTTTCCACTAAATCATTTTTTCAGAAATCTGAGCCCTTTTTTAACAAAAAATTTCTTCCAGAGTAACAGAAAAAATAAATTCCCTCTATCAATCTATTCCCTCTATCAAACTGTCTTAAAAAAATATTGTTGCGCCTTAATTTTTCTTCTGAAGGCAACATAATCCTTCATAAAAATAAAAATACCTCCCAGGGAGTCTATTTCAGTTGATTTTTATCATCTGGATTCCAACGTTAATCAATAGACAGTTTAGATGAGCAGGGGGAAGATTTTCAATGAGCATACTCTAGCAGAATTTCTGCTACGACCCCTTTTTCTCCGGCGTGTATGCTTCTCCCTCTGCAACCGGCTTCTCCAGTCTCCTTCGACGACCCGTTTTCTCTGAGTATGGCGTTGGCTATCTCTGCATCACACAGATTATTTATTTTGTCAGCTGCGTGTGCAAGACAATTTTCAACAACGCGCCTTGGCTCTTCTCCCTCGACGGCTCAATTGATTGACCCTTTTTCACAACCTCAACTTTCTTCAAGCACAGATAGGTCATTTTTCTGGAAATTATGCTCTTCTCCCTTGATGGCCATTAGTTTGGTGGTTATGGCTCGCAGCCTCCACTTCTCAGACTTAGTGCTCCAGTAACTGGTTGCGGTAACAATAAAATTTTTCTTTCACACAACGTCAGTTCAGAATGACTGATCCGTAGGCTTCTGCTTTGGTTGCTCTGATACCACTTATTGTTCTTTGAACACATTAAAGAAGAGAGAAATAATTTATAACTGAATGAAAAACTGAAAGATAAGCACAAATAGGTAAATGCACAAATATACGTGGTAAAACCTTGACAGGGTCAAGGAAACCTCCACGGGGCAAGGGATTGGAAACTCTATTAATCAATAATTATTCTCCTCATCTTACAAGCCTCTCGGGCCATCCAATTTAACTTGGGATATTTCGTTATTCTAACTTCATTTTGTTATACAACCAACTAACATGTAATAAGTAGATGTGCCCAAAATTACATTATTTACATTTGTTGTCATATTTCAACAAAATCTAGTTTGACAACAATTTTCCTAATCCCTTGCCCATGCCCATTCATCATCTCTTTTGCAAGCAAAGAGAAGCGAGACACCATCTCAGCTTCTCTACTATCACTGGCTTTGTGAATATATCTGCATGCTTTTCTTGTGTACGGACCTTCTTGAGAACTACTTTGCCGCCTTTGATTACATGTCTCACAAGTGATACCTTACATCGATGTGCTTGGTCTTGCTGTGATAGGTTGGATTTGTAGCCAAATGAATAACACTCTGAGTGTCACAAAATACTTTCACTTTCTCCCGTGTCCTTCCAATATCATCAAGGAGACCTTTTAACCGGATTGCCTCTTTACAGGCATCTGAAGCAGCTATATACTCTGCTTCAGTTGTGGACAAAGAAACTATCTCTTCAAGCTTTGACATCCAACTGATTGCTCCACCTACAAGAGTAAAAACATAACGTGTAGTAGACCTCCTTTTTTCCAAATCACCTGCATAATCAGCACCCACATATCCGCAGACTGAACCTTCATGACCATCATAGCTGATGCAATGGTCACTTGTGCCTCTTAAATACGGAAGAACCCATTTCACTGCTCGCCAATGTTCTTCTCCAGAATTTTGCATGAACCTGCTGACAACTCCAACTGCATGTGAAATGTCAGGTCTTGTAGATACTATCGCATGCATTAAGTTGCCTAACGCATTTTCATATGGTACACAAGACATATAATTATTTTTTTCAGTAGTTCTAGGACTTAAATCTGAAGAAATCTTAAAATGGAACGCTAATGGAACACTAACAGGGTTCACATTGTGCATACCGAGTTTTTCAAGTACTTTCTCCACATACTTCTTTTGTGATAACCAAAGCTTACCATTCTTCATGTCTCTGTGTATCTCCATACCCAAGATATGTTTTTCCGCTCCAAGATCCTTCATATCAAATGTCCTAGAGACCTGAGCCTTTAACCTGTTGATTTCTTCCATCCTTTTGCTTGCAATAAGCATATCGTCAACATACAACACCAAGATAATGAATATTGCATTGAAACTTTTGAAGTATACACAATGATCATACTCACTTCTGATAAAATTCTAGCTCACCATGAAGGAGTCAAACTTCTTGTACCATTGCCTGGGCGACTGCGTTAGGCTATACAATGATTTCTTGAGCTTGCAAACTAATCTTTTGCTGCGACCTTGTACAAAACTTTCTAGCTGATATATCTCTTCATCCAAATCACCATGAAGAAAGGTTGTTTTAACATCTAAATGTTCTAACTCAAGTCAAGTAACACAGTTAGTGCCAACATAGTACGAATAGAAACAAGTTTAACGACTGGTGAAAAAATCTCATGAAAATTAATACCTTCAACCTGAGAATACCCTTTTGCAACCAGCCTCACCTTATACCTCTCAATACTTCCATCAACTTTTCTCTTCAACTTGAAGACCCATTTGCACCCAACAACACTTCTCTCTTCGGGAAGTTTTACAAGATCCCAGGTATTGTTCTTAGCTAAGGAATCCATTTCTTCTTCCATAGTGTTTTTCCATATCTCGCTATCTGCATCATCTACTGCTTCCTGATAACAAGAAGGTTCCCCATCTTCAGTAATCGATGCAAAAGATGAAGCATAATCTTCATACCTTTTAGGTGTTTTTCTTTCCCTCGTAGACCTTCTTAGAGTGAGTGGTTGCTGAATTGGTTATGGAATTTCTCCAGTTTCCTTTGCTTCTTCACCTTTTTTATCAAAAGTCTCTCCTTCCTTTCGACTTTTTGGAAAAAATGATCTACAATTGAATTTGATGATTTTGTGATACCTGTTCCTGTTCAACTTTTCCAACATCTGATTTTAGAAGAGAAGATTCATCAAATGTTACATCTCTACTAATGACTATCTTCTGTGAAGAAGGATTTCACAACCTATATCCTTTCACTACATAATCACACCCAACAAAGACAAGACATTTCGATTTTGGATCTAACTTGAACGTTGATTTCTAGGAATAAGAGCATAGGCATCACAACAAAAAATATTCAAATAAGAATAATCACAAGAATGACCCGACCAAACTTCTTCATGAATTTTACAGTTTATTGCAACCAAAGGTGATCTGTTAACTAAATAACAAGCAGTAGATACTTCTTCTGCCCACAACTCCTTTGGCAGATTAGCATTGCTGATCATGCTTCTGGCTCTTTCCATAAGAGTCTGATTCATCTGTTCAACAATGCCATTTTGTTGAGGAGTATAAACAACAGTTTTATGTCTAACAATCCCTTCATCCTTACAAAATTGTTCAAATTCTAAAGAAGTAAATTCACTGCCATTGTCAGTTCTTAAACATTTAATTGATTTTTCTATTTTCTTTTCCACCATAGTTTTAAATTGTTTAAAAACATTAAATACATCAACTTTATTTTTCAAGTGAACCAAACTTTCCGGGAGAAATCATCAATAAGTATTAGGAAATATAATGCACCTCTATAAGACACAGTAAGAGATGATCCCCATAGATAAGAATGAATGTAGTCTAAAATTTGTTTACTATTATGATTATCAATATTGAACCTTTGTTTACTATTATGATTATCAGTACTGAACCTTTGTTTACATTGTTTTCCATACACACAATGTTTACAAATATCCAACTTCAAGGATTGCAAATCAGGAAGCAACTTGCGTTTCATCAGTCCCTGAAGACCTTTCTCGCTCATGTGACCCAACCGCCGATGCCATAGACGAGAACCTTCTTTTGTTTTTTTTGATACAATCACTGCTTCACTAGCTTGAGTGCTTCCTTTGAGTCTGTACAGATTTCTGACCTTTTCAGCCTTCATAACAACCAAGGCTCCTTTTGAGACTTTCAACGCTCCATTTTGACCTGTAACTTTATACCCATTCGAATCCAAAAATCTCAAGGAAATCAAGTTTTTATTTAGTTCAGGTACATGCCTAACATCAGATAATGTTTTAACTGTATCATCATACATTTTAATTTTTACATTTCCCATCTCAACAGTCTGACAAGATGCATTATTTCCCATAAACACATAACTACCATTTACAGCTTCATATGAAGTAAACCAACTTCTGTTCGGACTCATGTGATGAGAAACACTAGAGTCTAATAGCCAATTTTCAGCGTCTTGAGAGACATTACAAACAGGTAGGGCTTCAACAGTTAAAACTTCATCAATCATACCCGAATCAACCTGATTTACTTCCTTATTCTGGTTTTCTGACTCCTTTCGTTTCCAACAGTCTTTCTTGAGGTGTCCAGTTTTGTTGCAGTACCAGCACTTAGGTTTACACTTTTTTTCGCCCTTTGATTTTGATCTAGAAGAACCCCTTGCTCTCTCCCCTCTTTCCTTTGGCCGACCTCTGGCTACCATGGCTTCTGGTGCAGATGCTTCAATAATGGATTTCCTTCGTAGTTCTTCATCTAACAGAGCACCCACAACTGATTCAAAATTTCGAATTATCAACAATGCTTAAACTGATTGAAGTTACGAAGTGGTACCATTACTCGGGAAGAGAACACAACAAAGTTATAACCTAGTTTTCTTCCTACATTTTAACTTCCATATCTGACAACTCACAAATAAGTGTATTAAAAACATTTAAATGTTCTGCAAATTTTGTATCCTCCTTCATCTGAAGACTGTACAATTGTCTTTTCAAATAAATTCTATTTGTCAATGATTTAGTCATATATAAGGTTTCTAGTTTTTCCCACAACCCTTCAGCTGTATTCTCTTCAACAATATTAAATAGAACTTTATCTGCCAAACATAACCTAATAGTACTGAGGGCGCGGGAATCCAAGTCTTTCCATTCCGAATCTGTCATGCTTGCAGGTTTTTTCTTTACCCCGTCTAATGCTTTGTGCAACCCTTGTTGCATCAGCGAGTCCCTAACTTTCAGTTTCTACAATGCAAAATTGTTCTTCCCGATGAACTTCTTCACTTCGAACTTTGCATTCCTCATTTTGGCCATTTCTTCCTCCTAGTTTTCCCTTACTTAAATTTCCAACTGGGGTTTAAAAAAATATATTTCCCCTCTTCTGCTAGGGGTTTAAAAAAAAAAAACTCTATTTTACTCCCTTTTCCACTAAATCATTTTTTCAAAAATCTGAGCCCTTTTTTAACAATTTTTTTTTCCAGAGGAACAGAAAAAATAAATTCCTTCTATCAATCTATTCCCTCTATCAAACTATCTTAAAAAATATTGTTGAGCCTTAAATTTTCTTCTGAAGGCAACATAATCCTTTTAAAAATAAAAATACCTCTGAGGAAGTCGATTTCAGTCAATTTTTATCATTTGGATGCCAACGTTAAGCAAGAGACAATTTATATTAGCAGGTGCAAGATTTTCGATGAGCAAACTCGAGCAGACTTTCTACTACGACCCCTTTTTCTCCGGCGTGTATGCTTCTCTCTCTGCAACCGGCTTTTCCAGTGTCCTTCGATGACCCCTTTTTCTTCAGCGGCCCCTTTTCTCTGAATATGGTGTTGGCTATCTCTGCATTGTGCAGATTATTTATTTTGTCGACTGCGTGTGCAAGACAAATTTCAACAACGCACCTTGGCTCTTCTCCCTCGACGGCTCAACTGATCGACCCTTTTTTCACAACCTCAACTTTCTTCAGGCACAAACATGGCATTTTGTTGGACGTTATGCTCTTCTCGCTTGACAACCGTTAGTTTGGTGGTTATGGCTCGCGGCCTCCACTTCTCAGACTTAATGCTCCAGTAACTAGCTGCAGTAACAATCAAATTGTTCTTTCACACAACATCAATTTGGAATAACTGATCCACAGGCTCTCGCTCTAGTTGCTTTGATACCACTGATTGTTCTTTTAACACATTAAAGAAGAGAGAAATAATTTATAACTGAATGAAAAATTGAAAGATAAGCACATTTAGGTAAATGCACAAATATACGTGGTAAAATCTTGACAGAGTGTCAAGGAAACCTCCATGGGGCAAGGGATTGGAAACTCTATTATTCAAGAATGATTCTCCTCATCTTACAAGCCTCTCGAGCCATCCAATTTAACTTGGGCTATTTCGCTATTTTAACTTCATTTCGTCATACAACCAACTAACAGATAATAAGTAAATTTTCTCAAAATTACATTATTTACATTTCTTGTCATATTTCAACATAAAATTTTCCCTGCTTGAACTCGACCTTAACACCAACCTCAATAATTTAACTTCCGGATCTTCATCCACAAGTACTGCGCTTTCTGCTCCAACTTCCTCCTCTGATCCGCTGTGATATCCAGCCTCAAGGTCTTGCTACCTACTTGTCTCCATGTCCTCTAAACAAGCTTGCAACATCTGTATCTCTTCTTGGAGTTTTGCATTAGTTACGGGTCTCTCTCCTCGACCTCGTGTTCTTCTTGCTTGCATAGCCATCTACCTATGTTATAGACAACAACCCAATGTAAGACATGGCTTTGATACCAAAAAATGATAGCAATGGGCAGGCCAAAAGGAAAAATGGATGCCAAAATGCAGTGCAAAAAATTCTGGTTGTAGGCGCTACAAAATGATTTCGTAAATTTTGGTTGTAGGTGCTACAAAATGATTTCGTAGCGATATGAAAAACTCCGTTTTTGAATTTTGGAAGGTGAAACGACTCAGTCCTCTACAAAATCGATTTATCGACAATCTAACTCGTCTCCCAACTTAGGGGATGTTCCCCTCCCACATCTCATCAATGATTTCTCCATCACTCAAGTAAATGGCCCAAGTTCCGATTGAAGGAACGAGTCAATGCCTACAAAATCAGAGGCATTGCAAAATGATTTGAAGGTTACAGTAAATGGAACAAATATAGATAAGCACTGCTCAAAATCAAATTTTGACAGACATATAACAATTTTGTGGCCGCCCCCCGAACCCCCTTGACAGTAATAGTGGGGTGGAGGAGGTGGAATTCAACCACGGCTGAAACAAAAAACTTCTAAACAATCAAGAAGATAATCAGACTCCACACCCAACACTTGTTTCATATTAAGAAAAGATTTTAGAAATCACATCACAACCCACGCCCCCACCTCCATCATTGGAGACACAATAATTGAAAGAAAATTTCAGAAGAGCAAGAGGCTGAGAGATGCAATCCGACTAACTCACCCTGAATAATTTGGTTCTTGCTTTTGACAATGTATCCTATAATGCTTGCAAGTGAAGCAAACGTTGTTGAGAATCCACAGTTCCAATCGGGGGTTGAGGAGTTGTGGGTGGACGAATGTGTGAAGTTGAAGAGTGTACACTTCCACTTCGATTGGGAATCATTTCTTTACTATTACGAAACCTCCCCTCTCGCGGCAATAAAGACAAATCTTGCTCTGCTTCTTCATTGGATGATGCATAACTTAGGCTTCTCAGCTCGTAGACCAGTTCCATGTTCCTCCCGCATTGCCCATCAACCTCAGCTGACTCTCCGTGGCCATTCTGTTTCTCTCCAGTCGACTTCAATTCACATTTTCGTTCCACAACTCAAAACCATAAATATTTCTAGCTCAGAATGATCCTTTAAAATATTGAAGGATTCCAGGACTTGTACTTACCTGAAATTGCCGACTTCAAAACCGACCTCAAAACAAGAATAGGATAATAACAAACATATTACGAACAACTGTAGAAATCTCTGAAAAAATAGAAACCCACCTCGAAGTTGATTCCATAACGAAACTTGGAAACTTCTTCAAAGGCCTTCAGGCTTCCTGGTTTACCTGCAAGTTGTATGCTGGAAGACACAAAATCCCTTATTAAAACAAGTTGAACCCGAGCACGACGGAAATTCAAGATAGACATCTGGAAGACATAGACGATAGTGGTTGAGGACATGTCTCGAATCTCTACAGTGGACGATGTGACGAATCTCTACAGTGTCGCTACAAAGTCTCCACCCTACATAGTCGCTACGAAGAACCTCATAATAGAACGCTAACCTCGAGTGATCAGTTTGAATAAAAAACATTGTACAACAAAACTACAAATAAATGTGATAAAAAAATGTCTATTTACAGAAATCATTAAAAAATTAATGAAAATATTAAAAGCATTAAATGTTTCACCGAGCAAATTGTAAATGATAGACTCTGCTTTTGTTTAGATTATTCCATGAGGAAATTTTCATAAAATTGATCAAAATATTAAAAACATAGAATGTTAAGTCGAGCTAAATGATGCAGTCTACTTTGGGTTAGATTATTCCATAAGAAAATTTTCATAAAATGGATAATAAAGGCACAAAGTACAATTTATAAAATAATAATAATAATGAATATATTGTAGTTGACTTGAATTTATTTATTTTATTTTTAGTTGAATTTGTTCAAAATTTTATAAAAATGTGTTGGAATTATAAGTTTAAGTTGTGAACTATTCAAAATCTAAGGGTTTTAGGAATTTTTATATATGCAATAAAAAACATATTTTAAATAACAAAAGATCACGATTTGACCAAAAAATGTTTCCCTATAATTTGAGCAAAAAATGGTTCTCTATATTTGAGCCAAAAATCCATAGTCTATAAATTCTACTTTTGGAGGATTTTTCGACATATTTTCTAGTCTAATTTGTCCATAATCCAGAAAGAATTCCTTTTCAAGTGCCCAAGGATTTTCCTAGAGTGATGAATCTATATATGCATGCAGTCAAAAGCCCATTTTAAACAACAAAAATTAAGATTTGCGACCAAAAATTGTTTCTGTATATTTGGGCCAAAAAGCCATAGTCTATAAATTCTACTTTTGGAGGGTTTTCCGACATATTTTCTAGTCTAATTTGTCCATAACCCATAAAGAATTCATTTCCAAGTGCCCAAAGATTTTCCTAGAATGATAAAGGTATATGCAGTCAAAAGCCATTTTCAACAATAAAAATTAAGATTTGGCCTAACAAAAATTTCACCAATCAAATTTCAAAACATAGCATATTTATATAACACTCCAAAAAACATAACATAAAAAAGTTCCAAAATATATAATAGTTAAACAACACTAATAAATATTAGCATACTATATTTAAACAATACCTAAAAAAAACCTACAAATAACACTAATAAATATCTCAGATTTGTGAACAAATAAATGCAATAAAAAAGAGTAACATTATTTTTGTCATTGAAAACCATGAAGGCCAAGGGCACTTTATTTATTTATTTTCAAAAAATTTCATGTAAATCCTTTAGCAAATATATTTTTATACATAAAATATATTAAATTCTTAATTTCGGTAAATGTATGATTTATTATGAGGATTTCATAAATATTATCTTTGCTGATTTGTATGAAGTGAAATAATATCTTGAATGTAAAGAGTGGATAACTTATAGTGTGGGAGAATTAAGGAAATAGTGATGGTGCTCGAGAATTAAGAAAATAATGAGATTAAAATGTTCCTTGAAATTATAGTTATATTATTCATAATTTTAAGTAAAATTTTTAGTAATTTATTATTATTATTATTAATTTTAATTAAAAAAGTTATTCTTTATATTTAAAAAAAAAATGTAAATAGATGCACTACATATATACATTAGATTTAGTTATAACAATGTTAACCAATCACCCTAACACTCTAATCACCATAACACTCCTATACGGTTCTACCATAACACTCCTCTGTGGTTCTATTTTAATAGATATTATTTATGTGGGTCACCATAACACTTTTATGTGGCTCTATTATAATAGATATTACTTATGTGGCTATTATAATAGGTATTGTTTAAGCATATTTTTATATAAATTTTATAATTTTTTTCATCTAGTAGGAATTTTAGAGTTAAATATTTTTAAATGTTGTAATTTTGTGAAAAGATGTTATGATATTATAAATAAATTTGCGTAATAAATATATTTCTATATTATATAATTTGAAAATGCATATTTAACAAGGTAGACTTAATCACAATAGCAACTCATTTTAAATGATATTTTTTTTTAAGAAACAAATCTTTTTTAAGTCTATACCAACCTTAGTGTCACATTAGATTAACATAATATATTTAATGAGTGAAAATTTTTGCATAATAAATTGATGGTGTGATGATAACCTTTTCATAATGGTTGGTTATAGAAAATGATTTCAATAATTGACATGAATTGTAATTGAATGTTGGTATTGGGTTATCTTGTTTGTCAAATTAATTAATTTTGATGATCCTAATGATGATTTAAATTTGGTGTGATAATGTTAATGGACGTTTCAATTGCAATATGGTAATTGTTGATATTGACATTGTTTGCAATAATATAAAATATGGTTAGATTGATGATGATTATGATTGTAATAAATGATTAATTGGATTGCCCAATATTGAGGATTTTTTATTGATATTTATGGATGATGTCCTTAAATTTGGATTTGGATTATGGATTTTTGATGTTGTTCTACAATTGAGCATTCTGGTTATGGATTATGAATACTTGATAATTGTTTCTTAATAATTGTTAAATTTATGATCATGAGCTATGGAGATTAACACTTAATTGATAAGATATTCTTTATTTCTAAACTATGGACTATAGGATGATATGTTCATATTATACTTGTGGGGTGTCACATTACATTTAATTAATGATGTTTGATTCCTTCATAGAATTGATATTGGAGATTTTAGTTGTTCTAGTTGTCTATTGAGACTAATTACAAATTTTTAATGATTAAATGCCCCCAAAATTTATTGGATTGTTCATTTTGTATTATTGACGAAAGTTGAAATTTTATTTATTTGGATACGTAGCTACTTGATTAGTGTAGTTGATTAGAATAGACTACCTTAAATGCATTGGTTTATTATGAATGATGATGATACCCAAATTTGAATAGTTGTTGATGAGTATTATCCTTGTGTGCTCTACAAAAAAAATGATCTTATTTTGATTTCAATGGTAGGGGGACGTTGGACATTGAAGTATCCAATAACCAAAGGGATGGCATATGAAATGTTTCTTGGGTATTAATATTTGAATGATTAGAATCTCATATATTTATGGGTAAGTTTTACCATAAAATGATTATTTTGTAATTTTAATAATACAAGAGTGATGTATTGTCTATGAATTTGATCATGATTTTCCATTGTGGAGTTGGTCCTTGTGTAACTTGGATGATCCGTGTGACACTTATTTCCTTTGCTATATGATTTATACTTGTTTGTTTATGCTTAATTCTCTATGTTTTATGATATTATTTGAGAAATAATTTATCCTGATTTTGGGGTCAATAGATACCTTTTGATTTATGTTCCACGTTGATGCTATTTTTGTAACTTGAATGATTTAAAATAAAAATTGTTGGTTTAAATCACACTTCAAATCTATTAAATACTTAGTTCCTTGTTTTGTTGAGGAATAGTGCAACATTTAGATTTACCATGTTTTTTAATGTATGTGTTTATTGATTGATGATTGGCATGTGTTGTTTATTGAACACACCTTGTGATTCTTGATTGAATTTTCTAAGAAATGAACCTTATTTTGATGAGATTATTGTTTACATAATGTATCGTTTATATGGAGACATTTGGAAATGATCGTACTTTCATTACAATGGTATTACTACTTAGATAGAGAGATTGAATGGGTGATTATTTTTGTGAATTGTATTTATTTAATTAATAGCGGGAGATGTAACTCAACTTCAAGTATGAAGTTACTTTGAAGTAGATGGGATTTTAACACCCCACCTTGTACTTTACATTCCATTACTTAACTCCATTGGTTTAACATTGGCTTTGATTATTATAAGATAACATTGCATTTATAGTCATATGTTATATCATGTTTATGATCTAGTCACTCTTTACTATAGTATGTTAATTATAGCATGAAGGGTGAATGCAATAATTGCTATGATGTGTTAAGTTTTATTTCACATTAGTATATCACTTGAATTGGAATTAAATCCCAGGGATGTGTTTATTTCTATAGGGAGGTGGATGTAACACTCCTCCTAAGTACATTAGAGGGACTGTGTGATACCTTATGTTTAATAAATATGTATATGGGGATAATTTTATGTGTGTGTGTGTAATGAATTGATTTATGAATTGTTTGTTACCATAAATAATTTTGATACCACCTAATAATATTTACACGGTATCCATGGAATGAAATATTCAATATGATGTATTTTTGTGGAACTAACAGTGGATTGAGAAATGATGAGTTGCAAGTTGATGATTCTTGGACACACATTGATCTAGGTTAGACATTGGGAGCATCCATAAGAATACTAATATTATGGTGGAAATCATATCCTAGGAAAGGATTTATATTCAATAAGGATAACTAACCTAGTAATTATGGACCTTGGTGAGGGATGGAATGAGATATACTAGCATAAACTTGTAATTTTGGACCTTGGTGAGGCATGGAATGGGACATATTAGCATAAAATAGTAATTTTGGATCTTGGTGAGGCATGGAATGGGAGATATTGGCATAATTACTTAAAAATATCTTTTGTAAGTTTAGTTAGGGTTTGAGGCCCAAGGGGGGGCTTGGGTTAAACCTAACAAATGCTTATCAAATGGCCTATGATTTTAACCCTAACCCTAATTTCACCGTAATTGCATTTAAAAACACTAATTTCTCTTGGAAAGGAGTTGGAAGGTTGAGCAACGTAGAAGTGAGATTAGGAAGAAAATATCAAGGATAATAAACCATTGTTTTGGATCTTGGGAAAAAGGAAAATAAAGGACACCATTAAGAGTCTTTTTATGGCGTTTAAATGTATTTCTATCTTGGGAAAGGAGAATTTGTGAATCACCATGTCAAAAACCTTACCATAATTGGTTGCTTAAACTATATACATACAAAATAAAAGAAGGGGCAATAGGCTTATGTGCAAGCATTAAAATATAGAAGGTTTTAAATTGTGAATAAAAATGAAGAAGGCACTAAACTATGGTTTCATTAATTTAAATGAGATTCAAATACAAATATTTTAGGGAAAGGGGGGTGGGGGAGTGTTGTGTGAAGCAACACTTGATTTATAGCAATAGATAAATAAAAAACAATGCAAAAATTAGGAATATTTTGTAGTAGAAATTGGGCTCCTAGATCTCCTTGTGTTGGCTTCCTTTACCTCCCTATATGCTTTATCTCTAAATTTGGAAGTTGATGATAGTAAGCCCCTTTGTGAATGGACAATAATAGAAGAAATAAAGAGGGGAAGAAACTCTTACAAAGGAATGATATGAAGTCAATTCTCTATCTTTCCAATGAAATTTTGGTAGTGTAAAATTTTATATTCTCCCCTTTTATGAAATGCATCCCCATGCTTCCTTATATAGATGAACAACGGATATCAAATCTTGAAGTAACTCCATATGATTTCTTCACATTCATCAATTAGATTTCATATGCATAATTATTATTAGGGAAGTTTGTGTGATTGTAATTTATGGAGATGAGGTTCCAAACTAGTCCACAAGTAACTACTACTTCATCTAAATAAGGATGTGTATTTATGAGACCATTGTTGAGTTTACAAGGGTCACATGGTTCTTGAAGAAATTATTGCAGGCATGGTAAATAAACATTAAGTTGTGCCACCCTAGAAATGGTCAATTCATGGTTTGACTAGTGTTAATTTTCTTTCATGTCACCCATCAATTAGGAGATTTCAACCTATACTTGAACTTATATATATCTCAAATGGAGACAACATTTTGAAAACTTGAAAGTGTGATATGATCCTCAACTTATTGACCATGAATACCTCACAAGTTTTAAATAATTTAGAATTAGTTTGATGGTTTCTCTTCTGAACTAAAAAAGAAAAAGTAAAAGGATACAAAAAAAAAAAAAACGAAATTAGTTGTGTTCATTCTCCCATTGGATAGCCTATGTGTCAAATTCATCCAACATTTTACAAAATAAATAAAAAAGGTCACATGCCTTAGACATTTCAAATTTGTCCACACCCTCTACATTATATTCTCAATCTCCACTCCAAGCTAAGTCTTCCCATGCATAATGCAAAGCCTCCTACACCTCTGCATTTTCTTATATTTCACACTCCTTATTTCCTCACACCCCACATTTCTTATCCTAAGTCTTACCTGATGAAACCTTAGTTAAACTGATAAGGGGTGGGGTGGGGGGGGGGGTGAATCAATTTAATACATTCATGGACATTTAAAACTTTTTAATTCAACTCATTTACACCTTCATTTTATAAGCAGCTTAATACATAATGGATCAACAAAAATAATGTGTGGACAACCAGTAACTAAACAAATTAAAACATCACATCAACACTTAATCATCAAGCACATAGACAAAATATATAAGTGGAAACCCATAAAGGGAGAAAACCACATCTTATTATTGTTGTGATGCAAAGTCAAGCTCCAAATCCCTCTCACAACTGATTTTATGTAGGCTCCAACCTACAGGAGGCTACTACCCAAAATTCTGCAAGCTATAACTTGCAAGGAAGCTCCAACTCCCATCTGTTTTATGCAGGCTACAACCCACAGGAGGCTCCTACCTCAACCAACTACAACTGGACATCTATCAAGCTACAACTTGATATGGAAGCACCAACTTCCTCACTCGACAATAAAATTATATGCTTATTTTCTTGGATATCAACTCTATTTTACTCCTTCATTGCTGCTCTTCCAACCTTCAAATCTGCTTCATATCAGCTCCATATGTGCACATCAGCTCTATCTGCTCTCTCTCATTCCTCCACTCTCTAACCTCTCTATGCATATTACAATAAAATCATTTATAGAGATCACTTCATGGCTGTTTGCATTCTATATGGGAATATGGAGTGAACATGTATGACTCTTGCCTTCCACCCACTCATTTCCTCACTCAGCATATTCAGGATGTTACAAAAATATATACACTCATTTCGGTATTAAATTGGAGGTTTTCTTTGCCTTGGAGACTTTCCTTTGCGTCAAAAACAATATAAAATAATCAATACATTTACAGTTACAATCAAATATTTCACTCAGCCCTTTCAACTTCTTAGATTTGTTGTGTGTTTGTCCTCTTTTGCTTGTTGTCCCTTTGTCTTTTATGTTTCTGCAGTTATATTCCAACTGTGCTACATGACCGCCTTTTTTCCTGACTCGACCCATGCTGTTGCACTGTTTTGCACAAGCTTCGGGTCCTTTTTCTTCCCTGAGCCTTTTCTTGCTGTGTTCAGTCTTTTATTTTGTTACCTGAGTCTTTTCTTCCACGTTCAAACTTTTCTTTTAACACACAACCAAATCTACATGACACTTTTCATCTTGGTCGACTTCTTTACACAAACCCTGCAGACCTGTGGGTCATGGCCCACATAAAATCCCTTTTAATGCATCAGATTATAATTTTCGAGTTTTATTTACATACATATGTTTAGCAATCAAACAACACATACTTCATAACAAAACTCACATAAAAGAAATCTCTTACATATGCGTGTAACATGGGTCATTGAGTCCCACTTGACCAATTATAATACATCGCACTTCGCTTGCCCACAACTTTTAACGTTTAGCAATAAGCGTATCTCCTGTCTTGTGTGATATGCGATCGCATCGCATCGCATCCAACATAACTTACCGTGCGAACCTTAAGCACAAAACATAAAATCTGTGATGTGTGTTAATGCGTAGTGCCGACACATGGCTCCTTCCTTTCACTGCACCACATCCAACATAACTTACCGTGCGAACCTTAAAACATAAAATCTGCGATGTGCGCAAATGTGTAGTGCCAACATGTGGCTCCTCCCTTTCACTGCATCACATCCAACATAACTTACCGTGTGAACCTTAAAACATAAAATCTGCAATGTGTGCTAATGTTAAGTGCCGACGCGTGGCTCCTCCCTTTCACCGCATCGCAATTTTCTAACCTTACCGCATCAAAAAAAAATTAACATACCTTGTGAAGCCTTAGCGCTATCCACTAACATTTGCGATGTGTGAACTCACGATTCACCGTCCGCTGTTGATCTTCGTCAGATCCGACGATCCACGCTTGTCTCCTTGCCGTTCCACTTCGCATCGCAAGTTAAATGACTTAACTTGCGAAGTCTTAATCGTAAACACTGTACCCTGCGATGTGTGATATCTTCACGGTTGCGATGGAATTGTCACTGTTGATTTGCACCAGATCTATGGTCCTTGCTACTGCTTGCAAATCCGATTTTCCTTCGCACTTTTGTTCTAAAACCTCTGAGACTTTGGAAAAAAAAACACAGTTGTGACCCTCTACGACCAAACATCACTCCATGCTACTTTGCACCTCCGCTATCCTTCCTGAGATTTATTTAGTTTTTGAAAGTGCTGATATCTCCCGAGCTTGTTCTTCTGTTTGTTATTCACTCCGACTTGGAATTATCACGCTTGCTGCACGTTCATGACTCTACCCAGCATGTTCACGATTCTGCCTTTGCTGTTTTGCTGCCTCTGCTCCTTTTTTGCCTTAACTTCCTTTGCTGCCTTTGCATTTTTGCTACCTTTGCCGCCTTTTCGTTTTTGCTGCCTTTGCTCCTTTGGTGCCTTTTCTGATGGTCTAATGCTGCTCCTTTCCTCTCTGTCGCTCCTCTGCCTCTCTTTTATGTTTTCTTACTGCATTATTATCTGATTTGCTTCTTTACCTTATTGCTGCTGCTTCTCTGCTCCTTTGCCTTAATGATAGTTCAGGTTCTGCTCCTTTGCCATCAATGAAAATATTTCCAACAACCTCCCCTTTTGGCATTGATGGCAACAATTCCTCAAAATATCCAATACTTCCTCCCCCTTTCATTCTGAGAGGCGTCTTTCTTCCTCTACTTGCTTTTTAGAAGAACCTTTATTTTTCTGCTTGCCTTTCCTCCCTCTTTGACTTCAATGGAAAAGGGTTGCACATTTCCTAGTGTAGTTTCTATCCTTGCATTACTTCTCTCTGAGTTGTGTTTAGGCCTTTTTCTTCTAACTTTATACTTTGCTACTCCAAGCTGGTGTATAATAGTTTTTGGGAGAACACTTTGAAATTTATTGAGATTGCATGAATGGAGGGTATGTCACCATCGAATGTTCTATACTTATATCCCTTACTGCTTGATAGAGGTGATATGTGCTATACTTTTGATGTACTTCTGTCATAATACTCCGATCTTGAGGACTTGTACCATACCACACTTTGTATATCTTTACTAGTTCATAGATCTAGCTCTTATGTGACAACCTTTATGGGCTGATCTCCCCCTGGAATGATGCTTTCTTGTATGATAATGACTATCAATTTTCTACTGCACGGTTTATGTTCCTTATATTGCAGCCTTTGCTAGTGTATTTCCATCAATTTTTTTTTTTTCATTTTTTTTGTTTTTGTTTTTGTTTTCTGATCATATAAGAGAGTATCATCTACAGACACTACCCCTAGTTTGTCTCTTAGATATTCAAATGGTTCTCTAGCAATATTTTTTGTGAATATGTATGCTATTTGTTCCTTTGTTGGTACATACTCCATCTTTACTATTTTCTGTACTACTTTTTCTCTGAGGGAGTGGTACTTTATTGGGATGTGCGTGGTTTTTGAATGAAGTACTATATTTTTTGATATACTTATTGCACTTGTATTGTCGCATTTGATAGAGATATGTTCAATGATGCTTACCTTCATGTCTTGGAGAGTTTGTTTCATCCTCATTACTTGTGTGAAATAATCTACTACTGTTATGTATTCCACTTCTATAGTAGATAGAGAGACAAATGTTCGCTTCTTTCTTAACCATGCCACTAGAATTTCTCCCAAATAAAATGCACCTCCACTTGTGATTTTCCTGTCATCCACACAGCTGGCCCAATCTACATCTGTATATGCTATCAATGTGAAGTCTTTTATTTTTGGATACCATAGGCCATAATGTGTAGTTTGTTGGAGGTACCTAAATATCCTCTTGATTACTAGAAAGTGACTTTGTTTTGGTGCTGGTTGATATCTTTCCACAAGTCCTACTGCCAACATAATGTCTGGTCTAGAGGCAGTTAGGTATAATAGACTTCCTATCATAGATTTGTAAAGTCTTTGATCTATATCTGCAGATCCATCATCAACACATAAATTTCATCCAGTGATCATGGGAGTTGACACATGTTTGCTGTCCTCCATTTGGAATATTTTTAACATATATCTTAAGTATTTTTCTTGTGAAATGAATATGCCTTTGTTATTTTGTAGAATTTGAAGTCCCAGGTAGTAGGTAAGCTCTCCAATCATAGACATCTCAAATTATGATTTCATCTCTTCTGAAAATCCTTTTACTAACTCATCCTTGTTGCTACAAAACATTTTGTCATCTACATATACTACTACAATTAAGAGTTCATTTTCATCAGCCTTTATATACAGATTTTTGTCTAATCCTCCCTTCTTGAAACCTTGTTTTGGAAAGTACTTGTCCAGCCTAGAATACCATGCACATGGTGCTTGTTTGAGACCATATAGGGCTTTCTTTAATTTGCACACATAGTCGTGTTTATGTTCTAAGGAAAAGCCTTCAGGTTTTGTTAGAATCCTGTAATTTATAGTATCACAAGGTGACCGTGTACTTTTTCTTTGCAATTTTTTCATATTTCACATAGATGTCAATGTTCAAATATTCAAAAAATTTTCCAAGGCAAGAGTCAAAGGAAACAAAGGCAACAAAGAAAGCAGTTATGGCAGAAAAAAAATGAAAAGGTAGAGCCTTGAACGTATTTGGGTCGAGTCGTGAAAGCGGGGAAAGTATTCTTTGAACAACTAAGAAATGAACAGGTGCAACCAAAAGCGGAAAACCACATCAAGGGAGTAGTGAGGACCATTGATTCGAGCATTGGTCAACGAAGAAGATTAAAACTGCAATCGAAAATTGCAAAGGATAAAGGATAAGTGCTAAGGAAAAGTTCAAGACATCAGGATGCAAAGTGCGATACGATGCGACTTCATCACTGAAATATAAACATTTTTAGGTCCGAGTAAATGAGTTGTTTACAATGTTTCGTGCAGAAAGGGTTGAGTCCAGCCCCACCTTACCTGCTATGTCATTTCCTTCTCCTCACCGCCCTCCACCTTTCCTCCATCTCCACTAACCCCCTCCTCATCTGACTGTCCTTGTTTCATTTCGCACTCCCCACAACTTTCGAAATTTAACCATGTGGGGGGGGGGGGGGGGGGTCGAAATGGGTGGTATTGTTTACCACCCTCCTCGCTACATGTCTCCATTCCGCTATTTCACACCCCCTTCTATATTACCGCTTACCACCTAAGGCCCCCTCCGAAAAGCTGTTTTCGCCGTCCTCCATTCCGTTAATGTCTGCCAACCACCATCCCTCCATGACCAAGCATATAAGGTTTGTGCGTCATTTATGAGAAAATAAGATACACACGGTAGAAAGACTTGGGTCATTCTCGACAATGGGCAAAAGGCAGGGCGAGGCTGAACGTCACAAGGAAAAAGACAGAAAAGGTTGAGTTGGGCATTGAAGCAGAGATATTACAATAGAGACTGAAGGGGCAGCAAGGCACATCAGCACTAGCATCAATAAATGAAAGTAGCTAGCGCTGCACTAGACTTAATTACCCAACATCGATCTTTTGAAAAGAAGGTGCATATGTCAGAGCCATCAAAGCGTTTAGATCCATAAAGAGCTGCTCAAAATTAATTTTACAGGCGGTATGTTGTCAAAGATATTTTTCTCAAGCCTTGCGTGGCCATGCCTATTTAATTTCAGTTTTTTTGTAATAAATGAAGTTTGGCCCAAGTATATTAGGGCAACCGACTCAAGTTTTAGTTAAATACTGCTCGGATTTTCATTATCAAAGGTTGGAACCTTGTTAAAATCTATGTTGTAAAAGGTCGTTGTATTGGAGCACTGTAACTGTTTTGAGCTGGACATCAATAATAAAGATACCATTCACAAGATTCATGAGATATGTTAATGGTGATTTTCTTTCCTCTGTGTTAATGTTTTCCTCTGTCTTTTCATGGTGTGCATCAATTTCTCTGATTACAAAAAAAAAGTTTTAGATTAAGATTTGCTGAGAGAGCACCTTAATTCTGTCTGTTTTTGTTATCTTAATGTTTTCCTCTGAAGTATAGTTAAAGAATTCTTAACTTCTCTTTAGCTATTATTGAACTCACTGCTTTATTCCATCTCATATTCACACTGCCAGTAAGATCCAGTCTGCATAGTTAGCTTTCCCTGTGAATGCCCCTTGAAAAAGTTGATGCACAATTCAACTTCTTATGACTCCATATCCCAATGGATTAAGCTTCACATCTCTGTTATGTCCAACCACCCAACCAATCAAAACCAAGAGTTCTCATAATCTCTATAACTAGACTAATATCAACAATTATAATAATCAAGCTAAATCATAAATCATAAAGAACAAAGAGATCCCTCTCTGAGTCTAGGGAGGCTAGGTATTGGACTCCAAAGTGGTTTGATGTTGTCCTATGTCATTTTTTCTTGCCAATATTAAAAATTACGGAGAGCTAACATAATGGCGACCATATTGGGGAGTTATTGAAAAGGTAACCATTCATCAGAACTCAGAAACCCCAGTCAAAATATTATATGATTTGAGTATTTTCCAAGATTGGTATCTGGTTGTTGATGGTGGACAATAACCCAGATACAAGAAAGTTGAAATTTTCCACCTGGAAAATCCCATTCAGATCAATTCCATTCAAATAATCCACTAGAGGAAGGACCTGAAACATGACCAGTCAGCCTAGAAAGAGAAAGTATTTAAGCCCAAATTGGATTCAAGAAATTGTTGTTATTATCTGTAACTATATTCTCAGTCCTACTTTAAGCCTGATCAAGGGTGCATTGCTAAGGTTTACATTGATCATTGGAAAATTGATGAGCCTAAAAAATCTAAGCCCCAAATTGTATACCATGTACATACTTGTACACCTGTTAATATCCCTGATGCACTTGTAGAAAGCCTAGTGGCATATGAGCCTTGTACTTCATCTCCTGCTCTTGCAAAAGCTCCAAATGGTTATAAGCCTCCTTCTTTACTCAATATACCTATAAAAGTCCCATACAGATGCAAGCCTCTGGTTTTTCCTCCTATCCTACATGACCTCCCTGCAAATTTTATCAATAACTACCTAGATTTGATGGAGAAAACACAAAGATCACTGCTGAAAAGCACATTAAAAATATTGAGGATTTCCTTGATCTGTTTGAGGTGGGAGAAGATGATGTTCGTATTAGAATTTTTTCCCTATCATTACAAGGAAAAGTTAAAAGTTGGTTTAAATATCTTCCAGCTGCAAGCATTAAAAATTTTCATCAATTCACTTAAGTTTTCCTAGATAGATGGGTGGTCGTGGGAATTTTTTTTTCTCATCATAGAAGAGTACAACCATTTAAAAAGACAGCCCGGGGAGATAGTACAAAATTTTTCAGCCAAGTTCAATAAGGTATACCATTCAATACCTGCTAGCAAGCCTCTGGTTTTTCCTCCTATCCTACATGACCTCCCTGCAAATTTTATCAATAACTACCTAGATTTGATGGAGAAAACACAAAGATCACTGCTGAAAAGCACATTAAAAATATTGAGGATTTCCTTGATTAGTTTGAGGTGGGAGAAGATGATGTTTGTATTAGAATGTTTTCCCTATCATTACAAGGAAAATTTAAAAGTTGGTTTAAATATCTTCCAGCTGCAAGCATTAAAAATTTTCATCAATTCACTTAAGTTTTCCTAGATAGATGGGTGGTCGTGGGAATTTTTTTTTCTCATCATAGAAGAGTACAACCATTTAAAAAGACAGCCCGGGGAGATAGTACAACATTTTTCAGCCAAGTTCAATAAGGTATACCATTCAATACCTGCTAAGATAAATCCACCCCCAGGATGGGCTCTCTTGCACTACCCAGATGCCTTTGATCCATAGATGGCATTCCAGTTAAGAGAAAGGGACCCTGAAACCCTGGAAGAAATGAAAAATGTGGCAGTTGATGTGCAAGCCAACCTGCTGAACATGGAAGAAAATTTAAAAGCAATGAAGAAGGACAAAATAGAAAAAGAGCAACTGGTATATTTAGGGATAAAATTAGATATGTTGACAAACACAATCAAAGAAATGATGCATATGACTAGCAGAAAAGAGGAAGTTGCTGTTCATACACCTCATGTTCCATTAGTTCCGGAAAAGACAAACATCAATGTACCAAAATAGTTTGTAGCCCATCCTAGACACCCTAAAATAAACAATGATTGTTTCATGTACTCTATCCACAATATAACCAAAGATGAAGTCCAAAATCAGAAGGAGGCAGGGAAACCCCCAACGACAATGTACATGATAGATTACCTTGCATACAGAAGCAACCATCTCGAATATGATTATCAAGAGGAAGAATATAAGGTTGAGACTGAGGCTGAGTGTACATAGCAACCAACATTGTCTCCATGGGAAGAAGAGGCCCGGTCACCACCATGCAAAGATGACAGTCAAAATCTGCATGCGGAGCAAGGTTGAAAAGAGGAAAATGTAGGAGATTTTCAAGTAAGTACAAAATGACTTCCTTTATCTTTTGCCTCACTCGTAAGAGATAATTACAAGTAGGTTGCAAATAGGAAGGAGGAGGAATGCTCTAATGAATCGATAAAGAAGGAGAGGGATGATACAAAACCTTTTTCAAATCCAGAAGTTCTCCTTCTAAGTCTTATTGAAACCAAAAAATATGAAATAGAGGAAGAACCAATAAATCTTGAGTCTTTACTCCTATGATGTAATTCATTTCAGATTGTAAAAGGAAATTGGGATCACATTCTGGCTGATAGTCATAAGAAAGAACACGAGGTCTCAGAAGAACCAGCGCTACCATCTAAAGCACCACATGACCCAATAGAAGACACGTTGGATGTCTTCTACTTTCAAAGAAAATCTTCCTGTGTTCATAATGCTCTCAAAAGCTGCTATGATATGGATATGATTACACAATCTTCCCCATTGTATGATTCAGTAGAAGTAGTGGCACAACCCTCATCTAGTAGCATGGAAACATGTTCTGAGTTGATTGTAGACCAGGAGAGAACATTTGCAGTACCAGGATATGACGTTGAGTTGTATGAGTCATAATACCCAAAAATAAATCAAGAATTCCTTGATCTAATGACTGTTTATATGGAGGAATTGTTCTTTACAAAGCCTGCACATATTCCTGGCATGACAGTGGTTTTTTAAGTATACAAAGATCCATGCAAACAAGGTCAGGCCGAGAATTTCTATCAAACACTATTTTCATGTTTTTCTCTGAACATGGTGAAGAGCAATGAAAGAATAAATATATTAGAACAATTACTTGACTGGCTGCAAAGGAATTATTGTATTGTTTAGAAGGGCAGCCATTTCAGTAGAGTAGGGTAGGTAGGGGTGAAAATAAGCTCAGCACTCTGAGCATCTTTCAAATCGTAGTTTTAGATGGATTTTCATTTTCAGATAAGTGTGTTTCAGACTTTAGTTTCAACACAGTTTTTGCCTCACCATTCAAGTTTTCAAGGTGGTCTACTTTTATCAACCAAAGTCAGGAGAAACAATAAGCTAGTTTCCAATCACAAAGTTCCTGACAGATCAAGGTACAAGTTGTGGGATCAACCCAATGGATTAGGTTACTAGTCTATGGTGTTCTTGACACCTCCTGAAGGAGCTTCCATCCCCAACTGGAGCCATTGTTAGAATCCTGTAATTTACAGTATCACAAGGTGACTACGTACTTTTTCTTTGCAATTTTTTCATATTTCACATAGATGTCAATGTTCAAATATTCAAAATATTTTCCAAGGCAAGATTCAAAGGAAACAAAGGCAACAAAGAAAGAATTTAAGGCAGAAAAAACAAGCAAAAGCAGAGCCTTGAACGTATTTGGGTCGAGTCGTGAAAGTGGGGCAAGTATTCTATGAACAACTAAGAAACGAGTGGGTGCAACCAAAAGCGGAAAACCACAACAAGGGAGCAGTGAGGACCGTTGATCTGAGCATCGGTCAACTACGGAGATTAAAATTGCAATTTCAAATCACAAAGGATAAAGGATAAGTGCTAAGGAAAAGGTAAATACAATGGGATGCGAAGTGCAGTACTGGCGCAGATGCGATGCAACTTCATCACTGAAATATAAACACTTTTAGGTCCAGGTGAATGAGTTGTTTACGATGTTTCGTGCAGAAAGGGTCGAGTCCAGCCCCACCTTACCTGCCACATCATTTCCTTCTCCTCACCGCCCTCCACCTTTCCTCCATCTCCACTCACCCCCTCCTCATCTAACGGTCCTTTTGCTGCTTCATTATCCTTTACAATGTTTAAAAAAATGATATTCTTGTTATCTTATGCCTTGGATTTGTTGGTTTCTCCTTCATAGCCTATCCCAACCTTTATATGAGGAGGTATTTGAGCACTTGGAATTTTTTCCAAATGTCCAGAGCTTTTCATTTGAAAAATATTCATAGTTAATTCAATTTGGGCCTTTTCTAATTTATTCCTCAGGCTTTCCACTTCTTCTTCCAGTGTTTCTCGCTCTTGATTTTTCTCCTTATTTATCTTCTCAGAATATCCTCTATTTTCCTTGATTCTTCTAGTTCAATCTTCAATTTAATAAGATCTTCTAAATCTGGTTCTGTCTTTGCATATTGCAGAAGAATCTATTTATATTTCTTACTCTTAAGTTTAAGTCTATCTATTTCCTCTAGGGCACTAATTAACTCCCCCTCAAGATCTACCTCACCTTCTTCTTCAAATTCCCGGAGATATTCCTCAAGCTCTTCCCTGGCCATCAAAATGAATTATGATGTCCCTTCTTCATTGGGGGATTGATCTGAGCTCTCAGATGCACTGTTGTCTTGTTGGGCATAGAATGTTCTTCTATTAAATATGTTCCCTTTCGGTCTATTGATGAAATTGGTTTTCTCTTTCCCTCTTCATTGATTCTCTGTTTTCTTATGAGGACATTTAGATGCATAGTGCCCCAGTCTTCCACAGCTAAAGCACTTAAATGGAAGTTTACCTTTATAATTACCTGTTCCTTTCTCCAATATTCTGAAAAATTTGGCCTCTTCTTCATCAGAGCAAGAGCATGTACCTTCCTTCTCTTCTCTGCACTTATCTGCCTTAAAGGCTACCCCCCTCACATTTGAATTCCCCTTTGGAAGTCTCATCTCATAGGCCATCAAGTTTCCAAGCAATTGGTTCATGGTCAATGTTTCCCAGTTTTATGTTTCTTCTATGGCAGAAACCTTAGGGTTAAACTTGGATGGTAAATATCTCAGTATATTTTGTACAATTACACATTCCTTAATGGTTTCTGCTAGAGCTTTCATGTTATTCACAATTTCCGCAAACTTTAAGAAGAAATTGGCTACATCTTCATATTCATTCATTTTTACATTTTCAAACTGAGCTCTATAGGCTTGCAGTTTGGCCATCTTCACCTTTTTATCTCCCTCATGGATATTTTCTAATGTATCCCAAATATATTTGATAGTCTCACTGTGCATTACTTTGATAAATTCTGACTCATACAGACCCCTCGAGAGTGCATTCATGGCCTTTCCATTAGCTATGAAATTTTGTTTGGATTCTTTCTCTGTGTCAGTATCCTTTGGATCATATCCTTCTTCCACAACAGCCCAAACTTCTATTCCTAGAGACATTATGTATGTCCTCATTCTTATTTTCAAGAAAGTATAGTTTGTGCCAGTAAACAAATGGGATTGATTTGTTGAGCATCCTTCTAGGCTAGCCATTTTTGGGACCTAGGATCTTCTTCCAGTTGTTAAACTGGTACAGAGGGAACTAAATCTGATACCAGTTGATGAACCCTTAGTTAAACTGAGAGGGGGAGTGAATTAGTTTAATACATTCGTGGATTTTTTTTTTTTTTTCATTCAACTCATTTACACCTTCATTTTATAATGTGTGTACATCAAGTAATTAAACAGATTAAAACATCACATCAACACTTAATCACCAAGCACATATACATCAGATATAAGTGGAAACCCATAAAGGGAGAACACCACATCTTATTATTGTTGTGATGCAAAGGAAAGCTCCAACTCCCTCTCACAACTGATTTTTTATAGGCTCCAACCTACAAGAGGCTACTACCCCAATTATACAAGCTGCAACTTGCAAGGAAACTCCAAATTACATCTATTTTCTACAGTCTACAACCCATAGGAGGCTCCTACCTCAACCAGCTACAACTGGACATCTATCAAGCTACAAATTGATACAGAAGCACCAAATTCCTCACTCTACAATAAAATCATATGCTGATTTACATGGATATGAACTTTGTTTTACTCCTTCTTCACTATTGCCCTTCCAGCCTTCAAATATTCTTCATATCAGCTCCAGATGTGCACATCAACTCTATATTCTCTCTCTCATTCTTCAACTCTCTAACCTCTCTATGCATATTACAATAACATCATTTATAGAGATCACTTCATGGTTGTTTGCATTCTATATGGGAATATGAAGTGAACAAGCATGACTCTTGCCTTCCAAGCACTCATTTCCTCACTTAGAATATTCAGGATGTTACAAGAATATATACACTTGTTTCAGTATTAAATTGGAGTTTTGCTTTGCCTTTGAGACTTGTCTTTGCATCAAAAACAATATAAAAAAATCAATACATTTACGGTTACAATCAAATATTTCACTCAGCCCTTTCAAATTCTTAGATTTTCTGTGTGTTTTTCCTCTTCTTCTTGCTGTCCCTTTTTCTTTTATGTTTCTGCAGTTATATTCCAACTGTGCTGCATGACTGCATTTTTTCTCGACTCGACCCATGCTATTGCATTGTTTTGCATGAGCTCCAGGTCATTTTTCTTCCCCGAGCCTTTTCTTGCTGTGTTCAGCCTTTTCTATTTTTACCTAAGTCTTTTCTTCCACGTTCAACCTTTTCTTTTAACATACAGCGGAATCTACATGACACTTTTCATCTTGGTTGACTTCTTTACACAAACCCCATGGACCTGTGGGTAATGGTACACATAAACTCCCGTTTAACGCAACGGATTATAATTTTCAAGTTGTATTGACATACATACGTTTAAAAATCAAACAATGCATACTTCATAACAGAACGCACATAAAAAACATCTCTTACATATGCGTGAAACAAGGGTTATCAGGTCCCACTTGACCAATCATAATAAATCGCACTTCGCTTGCCCACAACTTTTAATGTTTAGGAATAAGCGTATCTCCCGTCTTGTGCGATATGCGATCTCATCACATTGCATCCAACATAACTTATCGTGTGAACCTTAAGTACAAAACATAAAATCTGCGATGTGCACTAATGCGTAGTGCCGACACGTGGTTCCTCCCTTTACCACATCGCATCCAACATAAATTACCATGCGAACCTTAAAACATAAAATCTGCGATGTGCGCTAATACCCAGTTCTGACACGTGGTTCCTCCCTTTCACTGCATCACATCCAACATAACTTACTGTGCGAACCTTAAACATAAAATCTGTGATGTGTGCTAATGCTAAGTGTCGACACGTGGCTCCTCCCTTTCACCCGATCGCAAGTTTCTAACCTTATCGCATCGAAAATAAATTAACATACCTTGCGAAGCCTTAGTGCTATCCACTAACATTTGTGATGTGCGAACTCGCGATTCGCCGTCCGCCGTTGATCTTTGATGTCGGATTTGACGGTCCGCGATTGTCTCCTTGTCGATCCACTTCGCATCGCAAGTTAAATAACTTAACTTGCGAAGTCTTAACCGTAAACACTATACCCTGTGATGTGCGATATCTTCACGGTTGTGATGAAATTGTCATCGTTGATCTGCACTAGATCTACGGTCCTTGCTACTGCATGCAAATCCGAATGTCCTTTGCGCTTTTGTTCTGAAATCTCTAAGACTTTGGGAAAAAAACACAGTTGCGGCCCTCTGTGACCAAACATCACTCCATGCTACTTTGCACCTCCGTTATCCTTCTTGAGCTTTATTCAATTTTTAAAAGTACTAATCTATCCTGAGCTTGTTCTTATGTTTGTTATTCACTCTGACTTGGGATTATCACACTTGTTTCATGTTAACGACTCTGCCCAACACGTTCACGATTCTGCCTTTGCTGTTTTGCTGCTTTTGTTCCTTTTTTGCCGTAACTTCCTTTGTTGCCTTTGCTTCTTAGTTTCCTTTGCCTTTTTGCTACCTTTTCTGCCTTTTCCCTTTTGCTTCCTTTGCTCCTTTAGTGCCTTTGCTAATGGCCTAATTTTTTTCCTTGCCTCTCTGCTGCTCCTCTGCCTCTCTTTTATGTTTTATTACTGCATTATTATCTAATCTGCTTCTTTGCCTTATTGCTGCTGCTTCTCTGCTCCTTTTCCGTAATGATAGTTCAAGTGCTGATCCTTTGTGCTCCTTTTCCATCAATGAAAATATTTCCAACATTACCATGTGGAATGTGTAGCCTCCTCTTCTCTCTCATCCACCCCCACAATTCCTTGTCTTCCACAATCCTTATTTTTTTGCACCTTGCATTTCTTATCCTAAGTCTTCCCATGCAGAATGTGGAGCCTCCTCTCCCATATTATCCACTTGTTCATTTACCCCCACAAATTTTCTTATCCTAAGTCTTCCAATGAGGAATGTGAAGCCTCCTCTCTGATCTCCTCCACCTATGCATTTCATTGACTCTTTCAATCCTTATTTCCCTGAACTCTATATTTCTTAGCATAAGCATTCCCATGTGAAATGAAAATCCTCCTCTCCCATCTCCACCTATGCATTTAATTTTCTTCCACAATCCTTATCCATCCCCAGTTCATTTGGCACACACCACAATGCACACTCTAACCTCCTCTCCCATATCCTCCACCTCTACATTGTATTATCTCCTGTAATATTTACCCTTATATCGTTTTTCACACGTCCCATTGCACATTGCAACCTCCACATTCTCCTCCATATTGCCTTGTATTCCTCAATTCTTATTCTCTACTCCCCTCATTTGGCATATATATTAATGCACAATCCAACCTATGAATATATGACACATGGAAATACGTTGTCATTTTGAAATATGGTAGTGAATCGAAACTATATTTGGGTGACACATGAGAGGAATGGGTTGGACACATATGACTAGACAATGACTTGGCATGATGATTGGGTGGTTAGTTGATAGAGGCTAAAAGAAACACTATGCATAACCTATGCAAGGTTCCATGGTTCTCTCTACTTCCCACACAAATAATATGGGGAGAAAATATATTTATAAAATATTCTATGAGTACCCTCCCATAATGTGTGTGGGATAAATAGGGTGGATTTGTAAAGCAAGGGTCAAGGATTCATGTGGATAATAGATCAACACTTGCTAAGTCCCTATCTTCTAGAGGAAATAAATTGAGTTCCTGATGCCTAAATTGAGTAAACAAGAACTCATTTGAATACTAGATCCATGAATAATAACCTAGAAAATGTTTCCATGGTTTAAATGATAAAAAAATTCCCTAAAAATTAAAACACATGCATGGCTATTTATAAATTGGAAGAAAATTAAATTTGAAAAATGGAAATTTAAAAGAAATGAACGTCTAAAGTGGGCCCCAATTGGGGACAAGAATTTCCAAGTTCAAAATTATCAATGGATTTTAATGGTCATGGATCATGTGACCTAATATTTTGTTACATAAAAGGGAAAAAAACCTAACCCGAAATCAGTGGCGAGATGATGAAGAGAATATTACAAAAGAAGATGTAAATCACAATTAGGGGTAATTTTTGTTGGAAGCAAGTTTTTCGTTTTCAAAATTTGTGACTTAACCTACTTAACTTTATCACTTATCTTTCCTTTTATATATTTATTTCCATTAGGTTTTTCATGTATTCTTTGCAACATGATGGTCTAGGAGTAGTGAAATCTCTATATTCTTCTAGGAAATCCTCATGATATTGCTTGTCCAAAGGAGAAAAATCCTTGCTTGAAGAAAACAAATGAAATATTATTTCATTTTATTTAATTGTCATTGAGATTTTGTTGAGGTTGTTTCAACCTTTGTGTTTTATATATTGTTAAACTTGTTACATTTGAGCATTATTATTAATTTTTCTCCCAAAAAAATATTCAAGTATCATTTTGCCTTTACGAATTTATGTAGTTGGTGATATCAATGAATTCTTGAGCACATGATACTTTTCAAACTCTTTGATATTAACTGAGTAGTTCTCTAAATTTCTTTGATGACTTGTCCATTGCTATTTTATCTTGCAAAGTCATAGTTTATTCTCAAATTCACATTATTTTAAGAGGAATGAAAAATATATGTTGAGAGAAAACCTTGTAGATAAAAATATTGCAGTCATATAAATATACATATATGTATATATGAATGAATGAATTATATGATGTGATTAACAGGTAACTATACTATATGATAATATTATTGGAAAATTAGTTAGAGCTTGTTGTTTTTCACTCACCCATTGCATTCATCTATGGTCACAAGAAGAATCTCCCATATATCAAGAAAGGAGTACCACTCTATGAAATGGTAGGAGAATATTTATTGATTCCCACAATATTTTCTCTGAATGTTGGTTATTTTCTCTTGCAAAGAAAAAATGATTAACATTTTTGGTTCCCATGCTAGGGAAATATTTTTTAAAATAAATATCATACTTTTTTGGATCAAATATTATTGAAGAACTAGAAGTTGTATCATTCAAGTCTTGGAAATATATCTGGAAAATTTCTAGACAAATGGTTTTATATGAGTTGGGTTCTTAAAAACCTCGTGCAAGGAGCATCAAATCGACTTGAAGATATATTATTGGAGTTTCAGGAAAAATTCAATTATGTCAATTTATGGAGACACAAAAAACCATCCAAGATTCATGGGGACGAGCTCATTGACAACCCCATTATTAATCTTTTTATTTTTAAGAAAAATGCCCCAGTAACTACACTAAAAAGTGCTGTGTTAGACTCTTGCATTTCACAGTATCACAAGGTGACTGATTATGATTAGATTTTTCATACTGAAAATAATATTCTATGGCTATAATTTATTTTCAGAGAAAGAAAGGGAGAGCTTGATTTCCAAGAGCTTCAGAAGAGTTCATATGCCTTCTTCTTGCCTTCATTTCCCCAAACTCTAAACTCCAATGCTCTGATATCCTATTCATACCCCAAGATATTTTTGGACTTAGTCCTTTATAAACCCACTACATCTAAGTTCGAAGTCTTAATATTACAGCTCCACTCCCCATATTCGACCTCTTGATACATGCATATATATCACATAAACAACCACATTGTCTTTATATCCTAAGTCAAAACCTCTACCTTTATTCGAAATTGCACATCTCAAGATTCAAATTATAAGCGTCCAAAGATAATGTTAAAAGTGCCGAAGTGCAATATGCGGGATTGGCAGGATCCATAGTATCCTCGTATACTCCTCGAATGCTTTGAAATTCTTCATATCATGGTTCGGGCGACTTTCTTCCATTTATTAACTAAAATCACTTGTCCGCTTGGAAAAATTTATGGTGGGGTCCGTTTCCCGATCGCAATCGCAAATCGTAGTGTTTAAAGGATGGGTGTGGGAGGTAAAGGTTAAAGTCAGCGAAGTGCGATATTTGATGCCATGGTGGGACCTGATCGCAATCGTAAATCACAAAAATTAAAAGATAAGTTGCGAAGGTAAAATGATAAAACCGTGAAGTACGATATGCAATGCCATGGTGGGGCCCAATCGCAGATCACAGATTTTAGAAAACAAGTGCAAAGACAAATGTTAAATTTGCCGATATGAGATATGAAGCGATGTGGCAGGGTGACATGGTAGATGACGTGGTAGGTGACGTGGAAAGATGACATGGAAAGATGACGTGGCAGATGACATGGCAGGGGAAGAGGCAGATGACGTGGCAGGGTGACGTGGCAAGATGACGTGGCAGATGATGTAGCAAATGACATGGCCCTGGCCCACATATTGCACATCACAAGTTTTAATAAATAACTGTGGGAGATAAATGTCATAATTTCCGGAGTGCGATATGAAATGCAGTGGGACTAGATCACAAATCGTGTAATATCCCAAAATGGGAATCACACAGCAAGCCTGCTAAAATAACACACTTCTAGGAATTCAGTGCACTGAAATGAGTTTGCAGCTCCTGGATCCCTTAGATCAGCTCATCTAAGATCTAAATCCAAAAGGAGAGAAAAAACAAATCAAACTAGGTGGGTTAAACAGATCTCCCACAAACTAGTCTAGCTGAAAAACACCCAATGAGAGGGGCTACAGCTATGTGCAACAAACTGCTTCAGAAATAATGCAGTTTTGGAGAGAATGGGAAGGAGGCCATTAAATCAGATCAAAATTTGAATATACAACAAAAAATCATATTTATATTGAAGCTCTTACATTATACAACATAATATAGAAGACAAGAAAGAAGGAAATCTTCAAAAAAGAAGGCTGCAAAACATGTATTTACTGCAAAATTACTTAACAACGTTATTTTATGGAGCTACAACAGATGAATGTTACACTTCAGATATAGAGCAGATCTGTGTACAAAAGGTCAGATCTATTTCAGATCTGTACACTAGAAAGGCTCTATTACAAGATCCCCTTGGGGCTTTGATCAAGTCATGCAATACAAAGAGTAGATCTGAGTTTAAAGTAGCAGACCTGCAACATTATTCAAAAATTTATGAAGATGACTTTACATTAGAAACAGATCAAATCTATAAGAACATGGACCAACAAGCTAATCCATGGATCACCAAAGTGAAAGGCAAAGCCCAGCACCAGAGATATCTCATTAATAGGGGGATCAAAACACCCTCCAAAACCTCCACTGAAAATAACGCAGTTATGGAAGGTAAACTGTGTTGTAGCTTAATATACTGAGTTGGCCTGATGCCAAGATACAAATATGAAGCTTAGTGAACCAATTCACTCTTCTAAAAGGATAAAAGACTCACTTACTGAGAAGAGGCACTAATATGATCTAGATATGACTAGATCTAGATTCCACTTGCCGCGGCTTACAAAAGCAACCAAACCCTCACTGGATCTGTGTTGCAGTTGGAAGTAGAGCTTGGCCAACTGCTTGATAGTGGATGAAATGATCCGGATTTATGTAGGAACGCAACAGAATAAACATATAACCATAAATACAAAGATACAATGGAAATAACACTTCATTTCATTAATATCAAAGAACTGAAATTTGCTTGCAGACAAAATGGAAATAAAACTAGCTAGGGCGTTGGTAGCTATCTCTGAGAAGAGATGTGGCGGCTACAGGCCTCTGAACTGAGTTACAATGAGGCTCGAGGGCCTATTTATTATTTAGAAACAATGGGAAATCCTAAACAGCCAAAACCCAAACCTTAGGAGATGAAGCGCCAAAACTATGGGCCCCGTTTGGGTAAATTGGTGTTTCGACTTCCCGGGGACGTAACTTTGGCATACGATCTCCGTTTGATGCATACCATACCTCGTTAGAAAGATCTATCCGAGGACTAAAAAATTTGAGTGAGCAAAATTGATTTGGTCATGCCCCGATGTTGCTCCCCGTTTTCCCAAAAAACGTCGTTTAGGGCTTCAAAACGGCTCCGAAAGTTCAGAATCCAAACCCAAAGATGTTAGAAAGCCAGCCGAAAATGAACCGAAAGAGACAACAATGGTAGGTCCCCAAGTGGAATAGGTAGACCACCAATATCCACTCCGGATCATTCCTCCCCCTGGGAAGAAATGGTCCCCATCGCGTTAAGTTCCTCCATGAGATGAGGAAATTTCCACCTAACTTGGTCCCCGGTGAACCACTTTCCGTGCAGAGTTGGCCGCCTTGACAACCCAATACGCTTGGATATTTTGGCGAGAAAAATGTACACTGCGTCCATGATACAATCCGTGGTGGCCCTGCTCCATGAAGTCTGGGTTTAACTCTGTTGGTGTGAGTTGTTCTGTAATGTCAGAGGTGTCCAGTAGAGGTGGGAAGTAAGGACGAAGGCGGTCCACATTGAATACCGGGTGCAGACTAAGGAATGGTGGAATACTGAGCTCGAAGGAATTGTTCCCTCCAGCCTTGGTGATGGTGTATGGCCCGTATCGGAGTGGGTGAAGCTTTCGATGGGGTCCGGTGAGGCGCTCCTTCTGCAAATGTAGCCATACTTTTTCACCCACCTTGAAGTTGTGTGGCACCTGGTGTTGATCATGGCGTTGCATGTACTTAGCATTGGCTCTGTCCAATATGTCATGAACCTATTGGCGGATGTGTTGAATGTGCTCAATGAATCTATTTGCTTTGTCGACTTCAGACTGGACATGAGCCGAATCGGCCTGAGTAGCCACAAATGGCATGGCTATGTCAATGGGACATAGTGGCTGGAATCCCAAGCCCACCTGAAAGGGGCTATGGCCGATTGAACTGTGGAGAGCCTGATTATAACTATGTTGTACATAGGGGAGGCTCTCGTCCCATGTGCGTGGATGCTTTGAATTGTACATGCATAGAATGTGTACAATCATTCTGTTGACGACCTCTGTCTGGCCATCTATTTGGGGATGGAAAGCTGTGGACTTGGTGAGCTTGGTATCCAACATCGACCAGAGGCTGGACCAAAATGTGCTGAGGAACCTGCTATCCCGATCTGATATGATAGACTGTGGGATCCCAAAGTGCACCCACACTCGTTCAAAGAAGAGTTTAACAGTGGCTTCTGCTGTGATATTCTTCTTGCAGGCCGCCATAATGGCCATCTTCGAGAATCTGTCGACGACCACAAAAACACAGTCATTTCCCTGCTTAGTAGAAGGCAGGCCCGACATGTAATCCATGGAGATGGATTCCCAAGGTCGAATAGGGGTAGGTAGTGGAGTATATAGGCCTTGCTTCTTGATGGTCGGTTTGGCAATGGCACAAGCAGTGCAGGATTTGATGTGCTTCTTGACATCCTTTCGAAGGTTCGGCCAATAGAAATACTTCTGTAGTATTGCTACTGTTTTCTCAACCCTGAAATGCCCAACGACTCGACTGTAGTGTGCTTCCCATATCATCTTGGCACGCTCGCTTGAAGGAACACAAAGGTGTCCCAGGTGACATAAAAGTGCATCTTAGAGGTGAAAATTTGGAACTTGCGTACCCCCCAAGAGTGCCTTGTAAGTGTGGCCGAATTCTGGGTCACTCTCATAGAGAAGCGGCCAATCAGAAGTCTCGTGCCCACAAGAGTTGAGCATGGTGGTGAGCGCCACGATCGGTGGTCGGCTGAGGCAGTCTGCAACATTATTGGTGCTACCCTTCTTGTACTTGATGTTCAAATGAAACTGTTGCAGATATGTGGAACACTTCTGATGGCGATCATTCTGCAACTTCCCTTGTGTCTGTATGAACTGCAGGGGCCGGTGGTCTGTGTGGATGATTGTTTCCTTCCCCAAAATGTAAAGCTTCCATTGTCGACAGGCTTGCACAATGGAATACATTTCTTTGTCATAGGTGGGATACTTGCGAACTGTCTCAGACAATGTCTCACTGTGATATGCCACTGGATGTCCCTGTTGAGTAAGAACTGCCCCAATAGCATAGTCAGAGGCATCCGTCTCGATCTCAAATGGCTGCTGCAAGTCTGGTAAGGTGAGCACTGGGGCAGAACAGAGGCGATTTTTCAATTCTTTGAATGCCTTCTGTTGAGGTTCCGCCCAAAAGAATTTTGCTCTCGCTCCTCCTTTGGTGACTTGACTCAAGGGCCAAGTGATATGAGAGAATCCCAACACGAATCTACGGTAGAAATTAGCAAGACCCGGAAAGCTGCGAAGCTCTGTTATAGTAGTCGGGGCTGGCCAATCCCGAATGACTTGGATCTTGGCTGGATCCACATGCACCCCCCTTTCATCAATAATGTATCCCAGATATTGAACCTGGGTCATGCCAAACGTGCACTTCTCCAAATTGGCACACAACTTGTGTTGCCGCAATGTTTGGAGGACTTGTCGGATGTGGTGAAGGTGCTCTTCCCAAGTCTGGCTGAAGATCAGAATGTCATCCAAGTACACCACTACAAATGAGTTGGTGAATGGCCGTAAGATGTCATCCATCATCCTCATGAAGGTGGCAGGAGCATTCGTCAACCCGAAAGGCATGACCAGCCATTCGAAAAGGCCTTCCTTGGCTTTGAAGGCAGTCTTCCACACATCGGAGGGTTCAATTGGTACCTGGTGATACCCAGACTTCAAGTTGATCTTGCTGAAATATTTTGCACCTTTGAGTTGGTCCAGAAGGTCATCAATCCGTGGGATTGGGTACCTATTCCAGACAGTGATCTTGTTCAGCGCCCGATAGTCAATACAGAGTCTCCACATCCCATCCTTCTTCTGTACCAACACAATCGGGCTCCCACAGGGCGATGAACTTGGTCGGATGTGACCTTTCTGCAATAGCTTCTGAATCTGCCTCTTGATTTCATCATTCTCCAGAACAGAGTGCTGATAGATCGGTCCATTGGGTAGCGATGCACCTAGGGTTAGATCAATCGGGTGCTTGACCTGACAGTGCAGAGGAACCCCTATGGGTGAGGTGAAGATGTCCCCGTATTCCTCCACAACCTTATCCATTTGTTGTTGTCGTGCAGACGAGCATTGTTTGGAGGTCATGGCCATAGTCTTCTTCTTTCCCTAGGGGCGGATCATCAGGAAAACGAATTTCCTGGTTTGGGAAATGAGCTTACGACATTGTTTTGCAGTAACCAAAAAGACAGCGGCAGGAGGTGGTACCTTTGGTATCCTGTACAACTTATTTCCCAAAGTAACAATAACAGTGCGAGGCCGAGACTCATACACAACATGATGTTTCCACAAGTATGGTTGTCCTAATAATACATCAGAAACATCAATAGGAGCAACGTCACATAATACCTCATCCGTGAAGGGCTTGATGCTATAGGGAAGGCGACATTGCTGGCTGACGCGGAGATCTCTTCGTTGGTGAAGCCACCCGATGGTGTATGGATGTGGGTGAGATGTGGTCGACAAGCCCAACTGCTTCACGATATCTACTAAAATGAGGTTCTTTTGGCTCCCATTGTCGACAATGAACCATACTGGGGAGCCCTTTACCCACATCTGGGAGTGGAAGAGACGGTCCTCCTCCTATGGATCTTCCAGTTCCTCCTTCTGGATCTTCGTAGTGGCAACAGTGGTGTTGGGCTCCGCATCAATAATCTGTTTCCCTTTGTCAAGTTTTGATTCAGAGTCGGAGCATGCATCTGACTCAGAAGCCCTCATCTTGGCCACCAGCGACTGCTTGGCCCGACACTCAATTGTGTTGTGAGTGGAGCTCTTATGGAACTCACACCACTTTCCCGTGTCCTTCTTTGGCTTTGCGGTGTTTTTCTTTGCTTGTGGCTTTGACAGGTTGTCTTGAGTCGCCATGCCTTAGCTTTGTCATTTGTTCTGCGGTTTGGGAGGACCCTTCCCTTGCTTTTGATTCGCACATCCAAAGTCTCACTTCTTCTGCTTGGATTTTTTCTCAATCTTGGCAACATACCGGTATGCCGTACCAAGCGAGGAGATTTCAAAGAAGTCCATTTCCTCCTGAATGTATCTGTGCAGACAACTGCAATACTTTAGCACTAGATGTTTCTCTGAATCTTTGATAACCAACTTGGTGCGCAGGGTATGGAACAGATTCATCAGCTCATGCACATCTTGATCCCTTTGTTGTCGCAGCATGGTCCATTGTATGTACTTGTCCTCATAGCTCCCCACGGGATAGTATTGTTCCTTGATGGCATCTCGGAAAGAATTCCAAGTGGGTATGGTTGAGAACAGAGAGGGTTCTGTCTCGTCCTTTTTCTCATAGTGGGTTTCCCACCAGTCCTTGACATGGGGGGTAGCTTTGAGGAGTGCAAAAATAATCTTCTCCCTGTCGGAAAAGTCATGAACCGAGAAATATCCTTCTAATAGATTCAACCATCTATATACGACATCTGCATCTATTTGACCCTCAAATATGAGAATGTCAAAATTTACTTGTACCTTAAAAGGAGTCGCACCTCCAGAGTGGCTGCTGGATGCAGATGCGCCGCCGGTGGGCAATCGTTGAAGGATCTGGGCAAAGTTATCCATCATCGCGTTCCTTTGTTTTTCGAGGGCCTCCTTGAGCAATATTTTGATAGGATCTCCTGCTCCCTCATCTTTCTTTTCATCCCCCATGGGCGTCCGTCGAGGTTTGCAAGGCTGATCTTGCAAAGGTTTCACCAGATCAAGCCCTAACTCCTTATACCCCGACCTCTTTGGGGACATGCAAAGAAAGATCGAGAAAAAGCAGACTGCTCTGATACCACTGATCTGAATTTATGCAGGAACGCAACAGAATAAACATATAACCATAAATACAAAGATGGAGTGGAAATAACACTTCATTTCATTAATATCAAAGAACTGAAATTTTCTTGCAGACAGAATGGAAATAAAATTAGCTAGGGCGCTAGTAGCTATCTCTGAGAAGAGAAGTGGCGGCTACAGGCCTCTCAACTGAGCTACAATGAGGCTCGAGGGCCTATTTATTATTTAGAAAAAATGGTAAATCCTAAACAGCCAAAACCCTAACCCTAGGAGATGAAGCGCCAAAACTATGGGCCTCGTTTGGGTAAATTGGTGTTTCAAATTCCCAGGGGCGTAACTTTGGCATACGATATCCGTTTGATGCGTACCATACCTCGTTAGAAATATCTATCCGAGGAATACAAATTTTGAATGAGAAACATTGGTCCATGGACCAATGTTGCTCTCCGTTTTCCAAAAAAACGTCATTTAGGGCCTCAAACATTGGTACACGGACCAATGTTGCTCTCCGTTTTCCCAAAAAACGTCGTTTAGGGCCTCAAAACGGCTCTGGAAGTTCAAGACCCGAAAAATACTAAAAATAGTAAGTTGTGCAGAAACTGAAAAACTGAAAGAGACAATGGTGGGGCCCCAAGTGGAATAGGCGGGTGACCACCAATATCCACCTGGATCATGAAATCAACAAGACCCCTCCAAGAAATCCTCAAAGGAATAGGTGGAATCCCTGCATAGGCATTCCCAAGTGCTAAGCAACACTATTCTCAGCTAAACAACAGAGAATGGTATTTGTCTAAATAGACAAGATACTCAGAAACATATACAATCAACAACATTATCTTGCTGCCTTCCCCTTCCTTTTATAAGATGAAAGTCATGGCAAACCCTAAACCACCTTAATGAATTAGCTCCTTTCACATGAGGGGCTTCCATCTAGAACTGCGCTGTCCCTTCATGATGTACATTGTATCTAGACAATGCTGTAGATTTGGTCAAGGTTGACCCAGTCTCATAGCTCAAACCCCTTTCACACCTGCAAGTGATTTGTTTACATGTCCCAAGTTTATCTTTGTTCATATGGGCATTGATTTATTCATTCTTTTCAGGAGTTTTACATGTCCTCCTTTATTCATGCAGCAAAAAATGAGACAAAATTGTATATTCCTCTTAGCTCAGGCTAAGTAGGAATATTACAGTCCTCCCCTCCAAAATTTTGCTTGTCCTCAAGAAACTGATAGGGTGAGTGTTGCATTACTTCCCCTCCTCCATTGGTGACACCATCAAGGATCAAGTCCTCCTCATAAGCCAAGTGTTCACCAAGCCAAAACATCATGAATTGTTCCTCCAAGGTTATCATAAGGTGTGCATAGTCCATCCCACAAGGAGTGAAAAATTCAACAGAAATAAACATGGTTGGAGTAATGCCTTCTCTAAAACGTGTATCATGAGGCACATAGAGAAGTTCCAATCCATGTGGTACATACAAACTTCCCATCCTCCCTCCATACAATCCCATAAATAGTACAACTATGTTATCCAAGTATGGAAGCAACACTACATATATACAAACAGAAATTTGAGATTGAGGAGGTGGGTCAAAATCCCACATGTGATGCCAGCGCAGTGCATCTCCTGCCTCCATTAGATCAAGGTGTGGCAAGGGGAATTTCCACCACACATTTTCTACATGAGTAATCTTATCATAGCTAAATATGTTAGATATGTTTGGTACCTTTGGGAAGCACCCATCATGAAAAGGAATCTCCCTTTGCACAACAAGGGAGTGGCCAAGTTCAGAATTTTTATTGACCCATCCAAAGCCATGAGATCCACATGATCTCTCACTCCCTCTAGGAGTCAAAGCCTGCAAAAAAATGGTAAGATAATGTTATAAATCAAGAAATAAAACTTGCTTTGCATGATCATATCCTTTACCATCATAGTTCCTCATACACATGGAGTTATGCATGGGCATTCCCCTTCTCTCAAAAGAAGAAGAACTGACTGAAATGACTCTTGAATAGAGTCCATTAGCTATCCCAACTCCACATAGCTCATGCATCCTTGAAAGTAATGATGCAGTTCTTCTCTCAATCCTTCCCAATCGAAGCTCCTCATGATCAGGGTGTAGATCTTCATTGATTGCATATGGCTGAGAAAGAATTCTTTGTGTGCCCCTTGTAGTATCTTCTGCTTGAGCTTGGAATCTCTAGCCAAGAAGATCCTACCATGGTGATAGATGACTCCCCTTTGGAATAAGTAGCCCTATTCTTGTTGCATGTCATCTAGTATCATACATGTGTGGAGATCTTTGGAATATTCTACAAGCAATTTAGATTTACAGTATAGATCCACACTGCTCAACATTGACAACGCTGATGATACCTCCATGGGAGTGTTTTTCATGTTGCTGATCTCTTCTCTGAAATTTATCATGCCAAATATGTGTGTTGGAAGGCTGATTCTCCCATTCTCCTCCTCCCACAGCATAGATCTAAAAATGAGAGGGAGTGATAGTGATTAAGGGAGAAGATCCCTCTTACTCTTGAGCTATCCCAAGCCCCTCAACGCTGTAGCTTGGTCTTCCATTGCTCCAATCCCTCTTGGATCTAAGTTTGGAGCATCACTCTGTGAGGCCTCCCCCACAAGATATGAATCTGGTGGCCTCCCAGGTGGTTTTCCACTAGATAGGAATGTCCCCTCCAGGATTCTCATGAACATCAGAGAAGGGACTATGAGATCCTTGCTTCCACTGCGCAAATCCATCTCTATTGTTTGGGTGGAAGTGCTAGGTTAAGGGTAAGTATGCATGCCTTGGATCATTTGAGGTTTACCATTCTTCATGTCCACCCATTCCATTTTCAAAGCCTTCTAATCATTGGTGACTTTCCCCAATGTAATCAACCATTGGACACCGAAAATGATAGTGGTGTCTGGTATGTCAACTAAAAAAAAGTGATCCACCAAAGTTTAGGATCCCATAGTAACTAAAAGTGATGGGACATAGTGCATGCATTGCATTTTCCTATCTCCTGGGACCAAAACAGAGAATCCCTCAAAAGTATTAGTGGGGATTGCTCTCCTCTGCACAAGATGAGCATCAATAAAGTTGCGGGTTTCCCCACTGTCAATTAGTACATATACCCTATGATTCATGATTGAACCTTGTACTCTTAAGGTCGAGTACTTAGGTACTCCTCTCAAATATGCAAGAGTTCCTCCTATTGGAGAAAAGGCTCCATTCCCACCTCCAGATGGTGTTGGATCTCCCTCAACATTTTCATCGCTGTGGCCTCTTCTTGGTTCATCATCTTCTTCTTCCTCCTCAAAATCTGAGAAGACTTCTATGTAGTGTGCTTTCCCAACAACACATCTATGTCCAGGTGCCCATGACTCTTGGAAAGTGAAACATAGTCTCTTCTTTCTCAGCTCCCTCCTGACTTCAATATCAAGAGGCTTCTTGAATGATTTCTCCTTGGAAGGAGTAGCTTTCTCTTCCTTCCCTTTAGAAAGGTAAGGGGCCTTGTTCTGAAAAGTTGCCTTTTCTTTTAGCAAGCATCTTGGAGGTCTCTAGCCCTCTCAATGGCATCATGCAAGGTGATGGGCTTGGTATATTTAAACAACCCATGCAAAGTTTCATCCAAGTGATAGATGAACATGTACACCCTCCTTGCTGCAGATAGATCAGGAACCATAACAGATAATCTCAGAAACTTAGAGATATAAGTTTCTACATTTCTTGATTGCTTTAACTTTGCAAGGCTAATGAAAGGTGCTTCTGGATCCTTTCTATCAAACCTCTCCACCAGTCTTCTGGTGAATTCAGAATAGGTAGTCACATTGGCGTGGCCCAATGTAGACAACCCATGGAACCACCAATTGTGTGCTTCACCTTCAAAGTGCAGCGCCACAATCTTGTTGGATTCAATCTCAGGGAATTTGTTTAACTGAAAGTAGATGTCCAACTTTTCTACCCATGCCTTGGCAGAATTGGTGAATGACCCATCAAACTTGGGCAAAAAGAATCTTCCCATAGAGTGATGTCTATCATGATTATGAAAGAATCCAGCATCTCTATACTGATGCCTTGGTCTCCTTTTGTCCTTGAGGTGACAAAACTCTTGAAACATCAAGTGGTCCTTGAATCTTTGATTCTAAGATTCATATTCCTCAAAGTAGTATTCAATGGATGCTTGCTCTTGTGGCCCTTCATTCTCCACAGCCAAATAGGTAGGCATAGTAGAGCGTTGTGGAGCTTATGGCTGGTTCACTGGTTGACCATTCCAGTGGTGAGACATGCCAGAGCTTTCCCCAGGATGAAATATCCTAGGATATTCCTTCATCCTATCCATTCTCATCTCTTTTATCTCTCTAGCAAGATCTTGCATGGCTATCAAAATAGTTCTTGCAAACTCTTCTCCTTCTTTATCACTTCGAGTATCAGGGGCCTTACCCTTGTCTTGATCCTCAGTGGTGTAATCAAATTTTTTGTGGCCTCTATTTTGATACCTCGTCTCCCTCTCAGTAAGAGTCTCATCTTCTTCTGGCTGCAACATGGATGTGGTTCTTCAATGAAAGCACAGGCTGTGCCAAGAAAGGAGCTTCGATACCACTGTAATATCCCAAAATGGTAATCACACAGTAAGCCTGCTAAAATAACGCACTTCTGGGAATTCAGTGCACTAAAATGAGTTTGCAGCTCCTGGATCCCTTAGATAAGCTCATCTAAGATATAAATCCAAAAGGAGAGCAAAAAAAAATCAAACTAGGTGGGTTAAACAGATCTTCCAAAAACTAGTCTAGCTGAAAAACACCCAGTGAGAGGGGCTGCAACTATGTGCAACAAACTGCTTCAGAAATAACACAGTTTTGGAGAGCATGAGTAGGAGGCCATTAAATCAGATAAAAATTTGAACATACAACAAAAAATCAGATTTATATTGAATCTCTTACATTATACAGTAGAATATAGAAGACAAGAAAGAAGGAAATCTTCAGAAAAGAAGGCTGCAACACATGTATTTACTACAAAATGGCTTAAAAATGTTATTTTATGGAGCTGCAGCAGTTGAATGTTAAATTTCAGATCTATAGAAGATCTGTGTACAAAAGGTCAGGTCTATTTTAGATCTATACACTAGAAAGGCTCTATTACAAGATCCCCTTAGGGTTTTGATCAAATCGTGCAATACAAAGAGTAGATCTGAGTTTAAAGTAGCAGATTTGCAACATTACTTGGAAATTTCTGAAGATGAATTTACATTAGAAATAGATCAGATCTATAAGAACATGGACCAACAAGCTAATCCATGGATCACCAAAGTGAAAGGCAAAGCTCAACACCAGAGATCTCTCATCAATAGGGGGATCAAAACACCCTGCAAAACCTCCACTGAAAATAACGAAGTTATGGAAGGTAAACTACGCTGTAGCTTAATATAATGAGTTGGCCTGATGCCAAGATAAAAATATGAATCTTAATGAACCAATGCACTCTTCCAGGAGGATCAAAGACTCACTCACTGAGAAGAGGCACTAATATTATCTAGATCTAACTAGATCTAGATTCCACTTGCTTCAGCTTACAAAAGCAACCAAACCTTCATTGGATATGCATTGAAATTGGAAGTAGAGCTTGGCCAACTTCCTAATAGTGGATGAAATCAGCAATACCCCTCCAAAAAATCCTTAATGGAAGAGGTGGAATCCATGCATAGGCATTCCCAAGTGCTAAGAAAAACTATTCTCAGCTAAACAAAAGAGAATGGTATTTGTCTAAACAAACAAGATACTCAGAAACATATACAATAAAAAACGTTCTCTTGCTACCTCCCCCTTCCTTTTATAATATGAAATTCATGGCAAACCCTAAACCACCTTGATGAATTAGCTCATTTCACATGAGGGGCCTCCATCTAGAACTATGCTGTCCCTTCATGAGGTAAATTTTATCTAGACTGTAGAAATTATATAACTAATGCGTTATACATCCAAGATTCTCCTGATCACACACTATTTTACTTCATGCACAATACATAATCTCTTCTACTATTTATCATTACTTGCGGAAATAAAATCAATTGCATGCACACATTAAAACCATAAAAATTCACACATATGAACACAGTAATTTATGGGAAAGATTAAAACTGAAAACCCCCAACTATCTATATAATATATGTCATAGAGATCATATAAAAATCATCATACAAATCTTCTCACAAGCTCTCAGTACAATCTCCAATTGCTACACACTAATCAGGTCTGATCTAGCAAATCCCATGCATCGATATCTGCCACTTGCTATCTTGCCTCTACTGCACAATAATTGCTGAAGAATGGCTCTGAATGAACTCAAATTGGTCCAGCCTTGCTCACGCAATCATCATTGGCATCTCCAATCACTGGGTGTTGCAAATCATGCAACACTATAGTCACAACTGATTGTCAACCTGCTCTTTCACCTACCTCTCCACTGGTCTCCACTGAAACTGTCCATGCACTGTAGTTAACTGATGTATTCTTTAGTTGATTAATGAGTTAATAATTAGTGAATTAATTAATAAATAATTCACACCACTCTCACTAGTGTATCAATCAGTTAGACTAGATACAACTAACTCAACTATGTTTAACTCAGTTAAACTGAACACAACTCCACCAACTACCTCAATAACTCCACCAAACTCTGTCACATGAGTTCTAACTGAAGTATCCATGCAATAGCTCCACTTAACCCTCAGGAATAGCGTAATTCCTTCTGTCAGCTCCTGTGCCACATCTGTGCACTTAACTGAAGTGCTCCAAGAGAATAATATAATGTTTAGAGTCTAAATATTATTAAGAGCTAATAATATTCGACATATCTATTTTTAGACTGGAAATCTAAAAATAGATTCCGTCCAGTATGTCTAAAAATAGAAGTCCATCTATTTTCCCAACTTGACCAACCATCCACAAATAGCATCCTGTAACTCATAGAATATGGTCGACATGTCTAAAAATAGACATAGTCTAAAAATAGACTTGCGCCAAAAATAGCCTGCGGGCCCACTTAGTGAAGGCGACTCTTTTCACTAAGCTCATCATCTTGTTGCAATCTCAACATAGAAAACGTTGTATATTTGGTCAAGGTTGACCCTGTTGTAGTTCCCATGTTTTGGTTAGATTGGCAAGACCAGAAGATGAGACAACATCAGAACCACTTTGGGGCCCTAGGATCTAGCCCTCCTGGACCCAGAGAGGGATCTCTCCAATAAAACAAAGAATGGTATATCTTTGGAGCTCAAATGAAATGTTAGGCTAGTTATGAAGCACAAAGGGGGTTTTAAATGATTTGGTTGGTTGGTTTCTGGGTTGAGTCACGAGATCATAGACTGAGAAGGTAATGGGAAGAAAGAAGCAGAGCAGTAGGACGTTTCAGCAAAAGAGAATAGGTTAAGGCTATGCCATCCATTGGGCTATGGATTCATGAAAGGTAATTACGTGAAAAAAACTAGCCAAGGATTTCAAAGGGAAAGTCATCTACACAAAAGGATATTTTTAGATAGATGATGGAATGGAACATTAAGGATTGAAAGTGAAAGAAGGAACGACACCCAATTTCTGTCTATAGATCAGGTCAGAGGTCATTTAACTCCAGACCTGCTTGGACATACTCAAAGGAAACTTTCAATGGAGGGAAAAAGGGGTAGCTTATAGATCGGACCAGAGGTCATTTAACTCCAGGTCAGCTTTAGCATGCTCCAAGGGAAAAACAAAGATAAGGTTTAATACAGAGCTAGGGTCTATAGATCAGAGAAGGACTTTTAACCTTCCCTGCTTTGACACCAACAAGAACATCCAAGCAACAAACCCTGAATTCATACATCAGTTAGCAACATATGGAATCGCTACACTGGTTAAATTAGTTAAATTTACTCTTAGATTCACAATCGGAAGAAAACATCGAAGGCAGGGAGAGCAGAAACATAGGGTATCTAACAAGGGTAAATCCTATGCCAGACTTCTGATGCATGCCCAGAAGACCAATGAATAACATGAAAATGTAATAAACCAATATGATAAGAGAAACATCACCTGTAGTAATAGACAAGGATCCTGTGAAATTGCTTGATTAATTGATGTGCAAAACCAGTCACATACACTGAGCTCAATGGTTGAATACAATCCAAACTTCTCCTCCCAACCTACTAGATTACAAGCTACTCTGTTACTCTCTCCCAAAAATGTTTCTAACAGTTGAATGAATCCCACTAATAGAAACAACACAACAACCACCCACCCTTTACAATATGTTCTCGGGGACTATTATAGCTGAAAGAGAGCACAGGGGGTAGATGAAAAACTAAATGCAGCATTAAAAATCAGAAGCAGCAAGAGGGCCAAGGCTCCATCCCGTTTAAATTCTGGGCATTCATCTTTAGTACTCTTTGGAAGAAAGAGTAGTCTTTGTCAGGCTGCAATTTACTCAATGTATGTCTCTGATGTACTTGCTGCAACACTCTGGTGAACTGAACAAAAACAAATCGATGACTTAAGTCTGCCATACTGTGTAACAAATGCTTCTGATGGCATAGGACTGCTGTCAGGGGGGAAAAATTCACTTGGACACAATGTAGACTGAAACAATAATGTGTACCGTGTCCTTTCTCAGGAGGAAACATTCTGCTGATTTAAACACCCTAATGATATGGTCTTCTGAGCGCTGGACCTTCTGAGTGATCCACGGGATTTCGATCTAGCACCCTGCCTTTAAATTTTTAGGTTAAGGCTCAAAATATTCAATTACACGCCTTTAAACTCTCTGCTTTTCAATGATACTCTCTGTCTGCAAAGGCTACGCTTTAAATGGTTCTGAAAGGTTGGACAAAGTTTAGCTCCGTTCTTTGAATGCACATCCTGTCAAGGCTCCTTCCTAGGCTTTCTTCATAAATATGATCTCTGCGCATGCTCTTCCCTGCATTCTTTGCCACTGTGACAGTGACTGTGAACAGAGGAGATTTTCACCACCTAAAACCTTGCAAAACACAAAAACACGTTAAGAAAACATGCACGGGGAGGGTGGCGCGGATGACTATGAAAATGGCAGCGTGGCACAGACGAGGACGATGAATGCAAAGGATGCTGTGGCAGGACATAGTGGATCAGCTGGATATGCATTCGAAGGTGGCGAGAATGGAAATTTAAATGCATAACCTTAGAATTTGACCTTAGAACGGAATATATATAAAGGGACGGGCGAAAAATGCGATAAAACACGTGGAATGGTGACGTGGCGGGACCCGATCAAAGGCAGGACATGTGTTAAATCTGGACCGTCCGATCTTAGGAGGAGATTAACGGCTGAGGATGCATCGGGGGGCGATGGACAGTGTGCCAGGGGTCACGTTTGCCTTGGTTATCGTTCGAGCACCTTGGGGGCGCGAACACTGTCAGATGGCTGGCCACAGATCGGACGATGTACAACAATATCGCGCCGGATCTGTGGACGAACATTAATGCACGATGGAGGGAGGTTTATGAATAGTGCGCAGAGCCACGCGTCATGCGATGAGTGGAATCGCTCCGAAATGAAAAATACCGCCCACCTCCCAAAGGCGGTGCGATAGATACCGTCGGTTTCTGCACAGTGTTTTGGTGCGGGGGCCACTGGGGTGGATGAATATGGACCGTTGATTTAGCGGGTTAAATGGAAGGTTGTGATGCGATCGGGCGGTGAAAAGGGGTGGGGACCATGGGCGTGATGGGATTGTGAAGACCGTCGAATCTGTGTAGATCGACGACGGACCTTGCCCCCGATACACATTTGTGATGAGCTCTCTTCGTGCTAGTGCCAGGTTCTAGCGCCCGGGTCACGTGGGGGGGGAAATTAAAGGGGCTGGCCTAAAGGGGTTGGGCCTTAATATAAGGTGGAAAGTGGGTTTTTGGCCCGTTTTCAATGAAATTAAAGGCCAAAAAGGGGTAACGATAGAGGGAGAAAGTGGTTATTTGGCCAAACGAAGGGATATCATAAGGCTTAAGCAGGGTTTAGGGAGGATTTAGAGGGTTAATGAGGGAAATTTAAAAGGGGAAAAAGGGGGTGGAAAGTGGGGTTTAGTGGGAATAAAATAGGAGGAAATGGAGGCTTAATGGAGATGGAATAAGAGGACCAGGAGGCCTTTTAGGCATTTTTCTTCACAACAAAGAAGCTTTATAACTGGAAACAACAGAGGGGATTTCATCAAAGGACAAAGGCACAAAGAGGCTTCAAGGATGATGTGTTTTTAGGGGAAATGCATGCCTTGAAGACTCAAACAACATTTTATCCCGTTGTTTGTTTTTCAAAAATTTATAGGGGGCTAACAGTGGCTCCACATGGGGATGGCTTCTTCTTGAAGGAGTCAAGAATTCAGAAAATAAATCTTTGGTGTAGGCCAGATGCCTGCTGCTTGACCCATCCATTTTCTCTCTTGGATCAACTGCCACAAATTGTGAAGACATCAAATCAGCAGCAAAATTCTCAAACAATCTACCTACCCATCCTACAATCCTAGCATTTTTCTTCAAGGGTGCATTTGGACTAGCAGACCCTTTACATCATTTATTTTTTACAAACAAGAAAATAAACCTATTCTATTTCTACCCTTATTGCTCCATGAGACCATATTAGACTGTTGGCCTCATAAATTTTTCTACCTACACTACTATCTACTAGGATTAGACTGTAGAAAAGAGGAATAACCTGTTTCTGAGTTTTTTTTTTTTTAATAACCCAACATTTCAGACTGCCTAAGTGAGTCCATCATCAGGGGTAGACGTCAAATGCTCTTTGAAAAGATGAGAGGAATAGGAAAAATGAGTAGAGGAATATATAGTGAATGATGAGGAGTATGTAAAGGTCGGCTTTGATGAAAGATATATATGGAATTATCTAAATGTAATTTAATTATAAGGTGATTTATTTAAATTTATGAATAATTTTTTTAAAATGTAAAATTAAATTATTTTATAAATCATTGATCTATTATTTATTTTTGATTTATTATAAAAACAATTTATAGTTAACTAACCATTGTTTTGTTTGATTTAGTTTATGAATAATCTATTAAATTTATGTCATCATATGAAAAAATAATTTATTGTTAATTGACTATTGTTTTGTTTATGTCATCATATGAATAATCTATTTAAATTTATGTCATCATATGAAAAAATAATTTATTGTTAATTGACTATTGTTTGGTATGATTTAGTTAATCAATTTAAAGAAACTTATATAACAATCTACTATTTTATAATTTAGGTTATTGTTGGAACTATTTTTATTTCTAATATGGACATATAGGGTTGAATTAAAAGTCCTTTTTTTAAAAAAATTTTATTTATTTATTTTTATTTTTATTTTTTTTATATTTCTATTTAAATTGTTGCATTAGTTTGTTTATTTATATTATATATGATTATATTTATTTATTTAAAAACTCTCATATTTTATTTATTTTATATTTAAAGTCATGTTGCATTTATATCAAGTTATAATTAGTATTTAATGTCTTGAGAGGTTTTGATGTATTAAGGGTTTCCACGTGTTACTAATAATAAGACCATCATCAAAATTTATGTTGTTTTTTCTTTTCTCGATTTCTAAAGCTTCTTTGATTTTCCACCTTAGGTAATGGGCCTCTTTAGAGACAAGTTTGGCATCCTCCATTCATATGTAATGTGAGGAAGCAGAGGCATGCTTTGCTAGGGTGGATTTGTCTGTTCTGTTTTGAGATAAGTCAACAACATGTTCTTTTAGCCTAATGTTAAGGGATCTACCTGTTTCACCAATGTATTCTTTGCCACAAGAGAAAGGTATAATATATACTCCTTTTTGTAGCCTGGGATTTATAGGGTCTTTAGCAGAGTCTACCATATTTAAAATAGTATTAGGGGGAGTGAAGGCAATCTTAATGTTATGTTTGTTGAGCATTCTGGAGATTTTATCAGTTGTTCCTTTTATGTAAGGTAAGGAGATTTTAGGTATGTCAAAGGTTTTTCTTAAATTATTTTTATTGAGGGTTTGATGAATGGTTTTGTTGATGACATGTTTATTATATCCATTCTATTGAAAGACATGGCAGAGATGGTTTATTTCATGTTCTAGGTGGCGGGAGTCCGAAATTCTGGATGCCCTAGTTGTTAGGGTTTTGATGATGCCAATTTTTTGGCTCGGGTGGTGATGTGAGTCCGCATGAAGGTATCTGTCTGTGTGAGTCTTTTTTCTATAAACCTCGGTGCTGAGTTTTCCATATTTCTTTGTTAAAAGGATTTCTAGGAAGGGTAATTGGTTGTCCTTCTCAATTTCAATGGTAAATTTGATGTGATTCGAGAGACTATTAATGTGGGCTAATAACTCATGTAACTTTAATATCCCATGTGTCCATTTTGCAAAGATATCATCTACATATCTTTTCCATTCTTCAGGGGTGAATGGAAAGGATTTGAGAGCTATTTGTTCAAAATTTTCCATGTATATGTTGGCAATAATAGGAGATAGAGGTGAGCCCATAGCAACACCATGAGTTTGTTCATAAATTGTTCCATTGAAGCTGAAGAAAGATGATTTTACACATAACTTTAAGAGGTTAATAGTCTCATTATCAGTGATAGTTTTCAAAATGTCAATGGCTTCGTCTACCAGAATCATAGTATAAAGGGAGACGATGTCAAAAATTACCATGAGATCCTCGTTTTGCATGTCAAGGTTTTTGGTCCATTGAACAAAGGATGCAGAGTCTTTGATATGTGACGAGGTGTTTCCGGCAAGAGGGCGAAGTTTTTTGGCAAGGTATTGTGCGAGGAGGTAGGTCGGTGAACCAATGGTGTTGACTATGGGTTTTAGGGGAATACCTGCTTTATGAATCTTGGGAGCACCATATATTTTGGGGGTGATGGAGCTGGAGGGGGTGATTCTCTTTTTTATGATGTTATCAAGAGAAGAATCCTTTATTTTTTTAGTTACTTCTTTGAGAATTTTAGTGCTAGGGTATTTTTTTAGAATCCTGTAGCAACCACTATTGTTTAGGTGATCTTCCATTTTCTTAACATATTCAACCCTATCCATTATTACTGTTGCGTTACCTTTATCTGATTTTAGGATTATTATATTTTTGTTGTTTTTTAGGTTTTTTAGGGCACGTTTTTCTTCTTTGGATAAGTTACAAGGAGGAGGCTTAGCATTCTTAAGAATTTTAACAATTTCTTTAGCTTTGATGAGGTTAAGATCTCTTATGGCAATTTCTATGTTACTGATTATATTTTCAACGGGAATTTTATTGGGAGTAATGGAAAAGTTTAGACCTTTATGAAGAAGAGACAAAGAGGCTTGGTCTAGGTTAACATTGGACAGGTTTATTACGGTGGGATTATTAAAATGTCTAGCAGATTTCTTCTCTACATTCTAAGACAGAAATTGAAAAATAGTCAAGCCAAGATTAGACTGTTTGGCTTGCTGGACTTTGCAGAAATTAAAACAACTAACTACATGCTCACAGACTGAGCTTTATTGAGATTTTCCTACCTACCCTACACTAACTTGACATATTTACAAGTCTAGCTTACAAACATTGTCTTTCAATGCAACCAGTCCATCAAGTGATCCCATGACTGGTATTTCTTGCTCAACTCTTTGAGCATGCTGGATAGGCAGGGCTGCTCCCACTCTTTTTGTTCCATAATAGCAGTTACAAAATTTTTTCTTGCTGTCTGCAACATGCTGCTCAACAAGACCTTTGATCCTTCTTCAAACGTTTTTAGGAAATGAACACAAGGATCATGAAATGATACCTGGCTGTAAAGATTTGGCAGGCTGGTTTCAACCAGGATTTCTTCCTCTTCCACTGGATCAAGAATAAAACTCTCTTGAGAAAGAGAATCTCTCTCATCTTCTTCATTTTATAAACTGGAGGACTCATCATATATGGCAGTGCTGTCCTCTTGGAGCTTCGATATATTCCGCTCTGATGTGCTGAGCTCTGTGAAAATATCTATGTATTCTTGAGCAGGGGTATGTTCCTTTGCTTCCTCCTTTTCAAGAGAAAACCCCTACATTTCAATCTGCTCAGAAATTTCTTCTTTGCTTACCTCCTCATCTTCTGAAAAGGAAGGCTGCTGGTCTCCAGTCTCACTGATGATCTATGGTAAAGCATAATGAAGATTCAAGGAATATTCATCTGCTATCATACTGTCATAGCTCTCCCCATCAGTGTCATAAATAGGTTGGCTTGACCAAGTCAACCATTCTGGACACTCAGCAGGTCTTTCTTCGTTATGATTTATAGAGGAGATTTCTAGATCTGTACAATCAAACTCAGGAGATGAATGGGAAGGAGTATGTGTTCTATAAAAGACTTTAAAGGTGGGCTGCTGATTTAATATATGATCAATCTCTTTTTCTGTCAAAAGAGAAGATTTTCTTATGGTCCTTTGAGCAGAAGTGTAGCAGCTCTCTGTTTCTTGTATTAGCTGATTTGGAGGCAAGATGTATTCTTGAATCTCTTCTAGAATATCTTCAGTTGTGCTTGCAGAGGAATCTTGAGGATTTTTTGATGCTTCTTGATCTCTTTTAGATTCAAACAAGTCCTCATGATCATGATAATACTCGGTTAGGCTACAAGGCTCATGAGTTGTTTCTTCTTCCACATCAAATTCTGCATCTTCTATGTGGTCTCTTGTTTCCTCAAAGTGGCATTCCCTATTAGATTTTGCCAATAGGACATGATATTCTCTGGTCAACAAAATACAAGACATAGATAGGTGATCAAGGGGTTCCTGGTCATTTTCCTCTTCATCTTCTATAGATCCTAAAGCATCATACATGTTTTGCTCATTATCTAGGTCTTGAGTTTGTTCTTGTTCTGGAAGAGGCATGGGCTGTTCTAAATAATCATCATTTGCATTCAGATTAGCCATATGAATCTCCAACACTTTACCAAGCATGTCTGCTATTCTATTTAATTGATCACACAAAACATCTAGCTTTGTATCTCTGTCCATGTCTAGATCCATGTTTCTGAAAAGAAGGCTACTGCATCTTCTCAACCAGTTCAGAGTCCTCCACCAGTGGAGTCATTAGGTCTTTTGGATTATGGAGTGTGGAGTCGCCAGGTGGATGAATTTGACTGGTTGAAGCAAGTTTCTGTCCACCATCAGTAATGAGATGCCAATATGACCAGAGATTTTGGGTCTTCTGAGGGCCTAAGGGTAACTAAGATAAAATGCACTCATGTTCCCAATGGAGTCACCATTATGTTGGAGTTCCCATGTTTTGGCCAGATTGGCAAGACCAGAAGATGATACAACATCAGAACCACTTTGGGGCCCTAGGATCTAGCCCTCTTGGACTCGGAGAGGGATCTATGCAATAAAACAAAGAATGGTATATCTTTGGAGCTCAAATGAAATGTTAGGCCAGTTATGAAGCACAAAGGGGGTTTAAGATGATTTGGTTGGTTGGTTTCTGGGTTGAGTCACGAGATCATAGACTGAGAAGGTAATGGGAAGAAAGGAGCAGAGCAGTAGGAAGTTTTGGCAAAAGAGAATAGGTTAAGGCTGTGCCATCCATTGGGCTATGGAGTCATGAAAGGTAATTACGTGCAAAAAACTAGCCAAGGCTTTCAAAGGGCAAGTCATCTACACTAAAGGATCTTTTTAGATAGATGATGGAATGGAACATTAAGGATTGAAAGTGAAAGAAGGAAAGACACCCAATTTCTGTCTATAGATCAGGTCAGAGGTCATTTAACTCCAGACCTGCTTGGACATACTCAAAGGCAACTTTCAATGGAGGGACAAAGGGGCAGCTTATAGATCGGACCAGAGGTCATTTAACTCCAGGTCAGCTTTAGCATGCTCCAAGGGAAAAACAGAGATAAGGTTTAATACAGAGCTAGGGTCTATAGATCGGAGAAGGAATTTTAACCTTCCCTGCTTTGACACCAGCAAGAACATCCAAGCAGCAAACCCCAAATTCATACATCAGTTAGTAGCATATGGAACCGCTACACTCGTTAAATTAGTTGAATTTACTCTTAGATTCACAATCGGCAAAAAAATATAAGGTAGGGAGAGAAGAAACATAGGGTACCTAACAAGGGTAAATCCTATGCCAGATTTCTGATGCATGCCCAAAAGACCAATGAAAAGCATGAAAATGTAATAAACCAATATGATAAGAGAAACATCACCCGTAGTAATAGAACAGGATCCTGTGAAATTGCTTGATTAATTGATGTGCAAAACCAGTCACATACACTGAGCTCAATGACTGAATACAATCCAAAATTCTCCTCCCAGCCTACTAGATTACAAGCTACTCTGTTACTGTCTCCCAAAATTGTTTCTAACAGTTGAATGAATCCCACTAACAGCAACAGCACAACAACCACCCACCCTTTACAATATGTTCTCGGGGACTCTTATAGCTGAAAGAGAGCAGAGGGGGTAGATGAAAAACTAAATGCAACATTAAAACTCAGAAGCAGCAAGAGGGCCGAGGCTCCATCCCGTTTAAATTCTGGGCATTCATCTTCAGTACTCTTTGGAAGAAAGAGTAGTCTTCGTCAGTCTGCAATTTACTCAATGTATGTCTCTGATGTACTTGATGCAACACTTTGGTGAATTGAACAAAAACAAATCGATGACTAAAGTCTGCCATACTATGTAAAAAATGCTTCTGATGGCACAAGACTGCTGTCAGGGGGGAAAAATTCACTTGGAAACAATGTAGACTGAAACAATAATGTGTACCGTGTCCTTTCTCAGGAGGAAACATTATGTTGATTTAAACACCTTGATGATATGGTCTTCTGAGCACTGGACCTTCTCAGTGATCCACGGTATTTCGATCTGGCACCTTGCCTTTAAATTGTTAGGTTAAGGCTCAAAATCTTCAATTACACGCCTTTAAAATCTCTGCTTTTCACTGATACTCTCTATCTGCAAAGTCTGTGCTTTAAATGGTTTTGGAAGTTTGGACAGAGTTTAGCTTCGTTATTTGAATGCACATCCTATCATGGCTCCTTCCCAGGCTTTCTTCATAAATACGATCTCTATGCATTCTCTTCCCTGTGTTCTTTGCCACCGTGACAGTGACTGTGAACAGAGGAGGTTTTCACCACCTGAAACCCTGCAAAAAACGAAAACACGTTAAGAAAACATGCACAGGGAGGGTGGCGCGGATGACTGTGAAAATGGCAGCGTGGCACGGACGAGGAAGATGAATGCAAAGGATGCTGTGGTGGGACGTAGTGGATCAACGGGAGATGTAGTTGAAGGTGGCGAGAATGGAAATTTAAATGCAAAACCTTAGAATTTGACCTTAGAACGGAATATATATAAAAGGACAGGCGAAAAATGCGATAAAACACGTGGAATGGTGACGTGGCGGGACCCGGTCAAAGGCACGACATGTGTTAAATATGGACCGTACTATCTTAGGAGGAGATCGACGGCTGAGGATGCATCGGGGGGCGATGGACAGTGTGCCATGGGTCGAGTTTGCCTTGGTTATCGTTCGAGCACCTTGGGGGCGCGAACACTGTCAGATGGCTGGCCATAGATCGGACGATGTACAACAATATCGCGACGAATCTGTGGACGAACGTTAATGCGCGGTGGAGGGCGGTTTATGAATAGTGCACGGAGCCACGCATCATGCGATGAGTGGAATCGCTCCGAAATGAAAAATACCGCCCACCTCCCAAAGGCGGTGTGATAGATACCGCCAGTTTCTGCACAATGTTTTGACGCGGGGGCCATCGGGGCGGATGAATATGGACCGTTGATTCAATGGGTTAAATGGACGGTTGTGATGAGATCGAGCGGTGAAAAGGGGTGGGGACCATGGGCGCAATGGGATTGCGAAGACCGTCGGATGCACAATGTTTTGGCGCGGGGGCCATCGGGGCGGATGAATATGGACCGTTGATTCAGCAGGTTAAATGGACGGTTGTGATGCAATCGGGTAGTGAAAAGGGGTGGGGACCATGGGCACAATGGGATTGCAAAGACCGTCGGATCTGTGTAGATCGACGGCAGACCTTGCCCCAGATACACATTTGTGATGAGTGCTCTTCGGGCTAGCGTCAGGTTCTAGCGCCTGGGTCATGTGGGGGGAAAAAATTAAGGGGGTTGGCCTAAAGGGGCTGGGCCTTAATATAAGGTGGAAAGTGGGTTTTTGGCCCGTTTTCAATGAAATTAAAGGCCAAAAAGGGGTAACGATAGAGGGAGAAAGTGGCTATTTGGCCAAACGAAGGGATATCATAAGGCTTAAGCAGGGTTTAGGGTGGATTTAGAGGGTTAATGAGGGAAATTTAAAAGGGGAAAAAGGGGGTGGAAAGTGGGGTTTAGTGGGAATAAAATAGGAGGAAATGGAGGCTTAATGGAGATGGAATAAGAGGACCAGGAGGCCTTTTAGGAATTTTTCTTGACAACAGAGAAGCTTTATAACTGGAAACAACAGAGGGGATTTCATCAAAGGACAAAGGCACAAGGAGGCTTCAAGGATGATGTGTTTTTAGGGGAAATGCATGCCTTGAAGACTCAAACAACATTTTAGCCCCTTGTTTACTTGTCAAAAATTTATACGGGGCTAACAGACCCAGTCTCATAGCTCAAACCCCTTTCACACTTGCAAGTGATTTTTTTACATGGCCCATATTTATCCTTGTTCATATGGGATTTGATTTATTAATTCTTTTCAGGAGTTTTACATGTCCTCCTTTATTCATTTATTCATGCAATAGAAAATGAGACAAAATTGTATATTCCTCATAGCTCAGGCTAAGTAGGAATATTAAAAATCGCAAATTGAAAAAATTAAAGGATAAGTACGAAGGGTAAACATTAAGTATTGCACTGTGCGAAGTGTGCAGATGCGATGTAGCTCCAAGATGAATTTTATAATATTTCATGTCCAGGTAAATGGTTTTTTATGCTATTTTGTTTGAAAAATGGTTAAACACAATAAGGAAGGATTTAGGTAGCAAAAGGGTCAAGTGAGGTCCCACCTGTGTGCTATGTTATTCCAACTCTAATCGCCCTCCACCTTTCCTCCCTCTCCACTCCTCTCCCTACATATGACAACCCTTATCTAGTTTCGGCCTGCCCGCAACATTCAAGTTTATCATGGGGGGGGGGGGGTTCGAAATGGGTGGTATCCCATACTGCCTGTCTGGTTACGTGTCGCGCCCAAGATTACTCCACACCCCCCTGTCAAATACCGCTTACCACTCTCACTCCCCTCCGAAAATATGTTTCCACTATCCTCCCAAACCGCTGTCATTGTATGATCGTTGCCAATGCTGCCACGCCACATCATTCATCATCCATCCCTGTCCGCCAACCACCATCCCCCCACGATGGGGTATATGAGGTTTGAAACTCATTCTATGAAGAAATAAGGTGAAACGTGACAAAAAGGCTTGGGTAGCAAATAAACGCTAGAGTTCAAGTTAGGCAAAGTTTCGGTGACAAAGAATATTATGTTGTAACTAAAAGAGAAAAGGGCATGCACGCATAATTGTTACCATATAACAACAGAGACTGAAAAGGAAACAAAACATATCAGTAGTAGCATCAATAAATGAAAGTAGCCAGCATTTCACAAATTTGATTACCCAACACATGTTTTCTGTAAAACAAAGCCAAATGTCAGAGCCTCCATTGGTTGCCTCTTTGAAACCATCACAACCACCTCTAAAGCTCACTGTTTGATCTTCCGAGGAGCCATTGAAGAATTTAGATATGTGAATAGTTGCCCATAATTAATTCCAGAGGCTGTTGTTGTTAGTGATGTCTGAATCAGGCCTTGCATGGCCACACTTGTCTAATTTCAGTTCGTTTGTAATTAATGAAGTTTTCAAAAGAAGATTAGGGAAACCGAATTAGTTTTTAGTTGAATACTGCTAGAATTTTCATTATTAAGGGTTGGAAATTGTTAGCCACTGCATTATAAGAACTACTATATTGGAGCACTGTAATTTTGGAGCTGGACATCAATAATCAAAGACCATTTACATGATTCTTGAGCTGTGTGAAAATGGTGATGTGCTATTTCTTTGTTTAACTGTTTCCATTGTTTCTTCCGTTGTGCATCTGTTCATCTGATCATAAATCAGAAATTTTAGATTAAGATTTTCTATCGGAGCACCTTAATTCTATCTGCAGTTACTCTGAATGTTTTCTACTGAAGTCTGATTAAAGAGTTCTTAACTACTCTTTAGTCACTACCAAACCTTACTATTTCTTTCACCTCATAATTCATACTGCTCTTAAAATCCATTTAGAACAATTAGCTTTCCCTGTGATGCTCTTGAATGTTGATGTGCCATTGCAACCTTTTGACCCCATAGCCTAATGGAATAGTCCCTACAGACTTATTGTCCAACCACCCAATCAATCAAACAAAAAACCCCTATCACTGTAACTAGCCTAATATCAGCACTTATAATCATCTAGTTAAATCATAAAAAAAGAGAGAGCCCTCTTTGAGGTTAGGAAGGCTAGGTCCTGGACTCCAAAGTTGTTTGATGTTGTGCTTTATAGTTTAGTCTTACCAATCTTACAAATTACAGAGTGAAAACATAATGGTGACCATGCTGGGGAGAGTTATTGAAAAATATTTATTTCATCAAAACTCAGACCCCAGTAAAATTATTGTGTGATTCAAGTATGTTCCAAGATTGGTATTTGGTTGTTGATGGTGGACAAGCAACCAGACAAAAGAAGGTTGAAATCATAGACCTGACGACTCCACAGTTTTCATTTGATATTAATGCTCCACTGATAGAAGAATCCAGATTGGTTGTGAATATATGGTGACCCCATCCTATGATTTATTGACAAGATGAATTCAATAATACAATGTAGGTATGCTCCAATGAATAGAGATCACATTCCCGGCTTCCCACGCAAAATGCCTCAGGTAAATTGGCAAATAAATATTCCTATTTTTCAAGATGAGAAAGTTGATGATCTTGTGTTACATCTCATTAAATTTCATATACATTCATGGAAGCTGAAAGTCGAATGGCATGAGGATTTCCTCATGAATATTTTCATGGAAACGTTAGAAGGGAAGGCGAGGGAATGGTATGAAGGTTTGAATCCTGGTAGTTTGTTTTCTTTAAAATATTTCCACAAGGTGTTTTATGAGCATTATAAAGGATATTCTCCATATTTAACATTAGCTGAAAATTGTTGTGATCAGTCTAAGGATCTCATAAAATAGCTTGTAAATATTGATGAATATCTAGGAAATTAGCATCTTGAGGATCTCTTAGAAGCAATTCATGAATTTCATTCTCAAGTTAACTGTCATGATAACCAAGAGAAGCTAAGTGAAAATGGAAGCCATCAAGAAATTGAAATAGACGCACATGATCTCTCTATGGAGACAAATGACAATTCACCTGCTCTTTTGTGTGAGGTTATAGAAGACATTCAACCTCATGATCAATCTTCACAAGAGAAAGAAAACAATTTTTGTACAATCCAAAGAAAACAAAGACTTCCTCTCCTTTAAATGAAGAAGAAATTAATCAGATTCTAAGCATGCGACCAACCTCTCAAGTTTTATGTAATGAGGAGATTATTTCTATTTTTTCTTCTGTTGATTTATGTATTGAAGTGTTGTCTCATGAAGAAAAAAAGGTAGAACATAGTGATATTGATGCTGTGTTACATTCTCAAGAATTATTATTGCTAGAAAGTGATTTTGTTCATCAAAATGATGACCTTCAAGCAGAATTCAGTGAACCCAGTCAAGACATATCATGTTTTCTTGAGGACAATATATTGGTATACAATGAAGTTGCCATATAAGATGACCATGAATAATGTGTAGATATTCTCTTTCAGAAGGATCCTGAACATGAAAAAGTGGAACAAGTAGTAGCCCTAGATGAATTTTTTTATTTGAATCCTCAGGGCTAGGTATTTTTCCAAGATCCTTTTGCTGGCCTTTTAAAATCACCTAAGGAAGGAGTACGCTATGCCATGAATGGTTAGCTACAGAGTTTAAGGAAAATTTTGAATAATTTTTTTCAAAGGCAAGTAAGATGGGAGTGGCCCTTTTGTTTTCTTAGCCTACTAAAAAAAGTGAACAAGAATCAATCATGTAGTAATTTACCCGATTGGTTACATTGGAAAAGGAAGTTCACTTAGTGTATATATTATCTCCAAGTTAGACTAGAGTAGGTAGGTAGGAAAATAAGCTCAGTACTTTGAGCATGTTTTCAGTTTTAGTTTCAGATTGCTTTCTAGTTTTTAGTACAAGTGTATTCTAGACTTCTGTTTGCAGAGAGTGTTGATTTCATATTTCCATCCATAGAGGTTTTGTAGCAGACTAAGTTGCAGATTTGGGATCAACCCAATGGATCAGGCCACTAGTCTACGGTGGACACCTCCTAAAGGAGCTGCCATCCCCAACTAGAGCCACTGTTAGACTCTTGTATTTCATAGTATCAAAAGGTGACTGATTATTGATTAGATTTTTCATAATGAAAATAATATTCTATGGCTATCATTTATTTTTAGAGAAAGAAAGGCAGAGCCTGACTGCCAAGAGCTTCAGAAGAGTTCATTTGCCTTCTTCTTGCCTTCATTTCCCCAAACTATGAACTCTAATGCTCTGATATCCTATTCATACCCCAATACCTTTTTGGACTTAGTCCTTTATAAACCCACTATATCTAAGTCTGAAGTCTTAATATTACAGCTCTGCCCCCCACAACTGGCCACTTGATACATGCATATATATCACATAAACACCCATATTGCCTTTATATCCCAAGTCCGAACCTCTACCTTTCTTCGCAATCGCACATCTCAAGATTCAAATGATAAGTGCCAAAAGATAAATGTTAAAAGTGCCGAAGTGCAATATGCGGGATTGGTGGGACCCATAGTATCCTTGTATACACCTCGAATGCTTTGAAATATTTCATATCATGGTTTGGGAAACTTTTTTCCATTTCTTAACTAAAATCAATTGTTTTCTTGGAAAAATTTATGGTGGGGTCTGTTTCTCGATCGCAATCGCAAATCACAGTGTTTAAAGGATGGGCACGAGAGGTAAAGGTTAAAGTTAGCGAAGTGCGATATTGGATGCCACGGTGGGACCCGATCGCAATCACAAATCACAGAACTTAAAATATAAGTTACGAACGTAAAATGATAAAACCGCGAAGTGTGATATGCAATGCCACAGTGTGGCCCAATCGCAAATTGCATATTTTAGAAAAAAAGTGCAAAGATAAATGCTAAATTCGCCGATATGCGATATGAAGTGATGTGGCAGATGATGTGGCAGGTAACGTGGAAAGATGACATGGCAAATGATGTGGTATGTGACGTGGTAGGAGACATGGAAAGTGATGTGGCAGGTGACGTGGCAGATGACATAGTAGATGACGTGGCCTTGACTCGCATACTGCACATCGCAAGTTTTAATAAATAAATGATGTAGATAAATATTATAATTACTGGAGTGCAATATGCAATGCGGTGGGATCAGATCACAAATCGCAAATTGAAAAACTTAAAGGATAAGTACGAAGGGTAAACGTTAAGTCTTGTGCTATGCGAAGTGTGCAGATGTGATGAAGATCCAAGATGAAATTTATAATATTTCAAGTCCAGGTAAATGGTTTTTTATGCTATTTCATTTGAAAAAGGGTTAAACGCAAAAAGGAAGGACTTGGGTAGCAAAAGGGTCAAGTTGGGTCCCACCCGTGTGCTATGTTATTCCACCTCTAATTTCCCTCCACCTTTCCTCCATCTCCACTCCTCTCCCTACATCTGAGAGCCCTTATCTGGTTTCGGCCTCCCCACAACATTCAAATTTATCATAAGGGGGGGGGGGGGTCCGAAATGGGTGGTATCCCATATCGCCCGTATGGTTACGTGACATGCCCAAGATTAATCCATACCCCCCATGTCCAATACCACTTACCACTCTCAACTCCCTCCGAAAAGATGTTTCCACCATCCTCCCAAACCGCTGCTGCTGTATGAACATTTCCGATGCCGCCAAGCCACGTCATCCATCATCCGTCCTCGTCCACCAACCGTCATCCCTCCACGACCGAGTATATGAGGTTTGAAACTCATTCTACGAAGAAATGAGGTAAAGCGCAACAGAAAGTCTTGGGTAGCAAATAAACACTAGAGGTCAAGTCGGGTGAAGGTTTGGCAGCAAAGAATATTATGTTGTAACTAAAGGAGCAAAGGGCATGCACGCAAAATTGTTACCATATAACAACAGAGACTGAAAAAGAAGCAAAACACATCAGCACCAACATCAATAAATGAAAGTAGCCGCCACTGCACAAATTTGATTACCCAACGCATGTTTTCTACAAAACAAAGCCAGATGTCAGAGCCTCCATTGGTTGCCTCTTTTAAACCATCACAACCACCTCCAAAGCTCACTGTTTGATCTTTTGAGGAGCCATTGAAGAATTTAGATCTACAAAGAGTTTCCCATAATTAATTGCAGAGGCGGCTGTTGTCAGTGATGTCTAAATCAGGCCTTGCATGGCCACACTTGTCTAATTTCAGTTCGTTTGTAATTAATGAAGTTTGCCAAAGTAGATTAGGGAAACCGACTTAGTTGTTAGTTAAATACTGCTAGAATTTTCATTATTAAGGGTTGGATATTGTTAGACCCTGCATTGTAAGAACTACTATATTGGAGCACTGTAATTTTGGAGCTGGACATCAATAATCAAAGACCGTTTACAAGATTATTGAGACGTGTGAAAATGGTGATGTGCTATTTCTATGTTTAAATGTTTCCGTTGTTTCCTACGCTATGAATCTGTTCATCTAATCATAAATCAGAAATTTTAGATTAAGATTTGATGTCGTAGCACCTTAATTCTGTTTGCAGTTACGATCTGAATGTTTTCTACTGAGTGAGATTAAATAATTATTAATTTCTCTTTATTCACTACTGAAACTTACTATTTCTTTCACCTTATAATTCATACCGCTCTTAAGATTAATTTAGCATAGTTAGCTTGCCCTGTGATGCTTTTGAATGTTGATGTGAAATTCCAGCCTTTTGACCCATAGCCCAATGGAATAGTTCTTGCATACCTGATGTCCAACCACCCAATAAATCAGACAAACAACCCCCATCACTGTAACTAGCCTAATATCAACACTTATAATCATCAAGTTAAATCATAAAAATAGAGAGAGCCCTCTCTGAGTCTAGGAAGGATAGGTCATGGACTCCAAAGTGGTTTGATGTTGTGCTTTATAGTTTAGTCTTTCCAATATTCCAACATTGTGATAGAGTTGGCCATGTGAAATATCATTGTTTTGATCCTCACCCGTGTGAGCATTGTGATCATCACATTCATCATTCAAACAATTGCTTCATAAAGAAGCCTCATACAAGAATGAAAATTCAACTAGGATGGATCGCTTCTTGGGAATGGGATTCAACAACCAAGACGATATTTCACTCATACCACAAAATTTGTTCTTGAGTATTGAAAAGTATTGCAGTTGATTTTTTTTCAACTTCTCTCATTGTATATGATAAGGGGGAATTGGTGATCATCTACAAGCTTCAAAGATACATCAAGTGAGCCTGAGCCACAACTTGAACTTGCTTCCTAAGCCTATAGCTAGAGACAAACATATCAAGATTCAAAGTTTTATCCAAAGACAGAGCAATGACCCATGAGCATGCCTTTGGTTGGTAGCCTTCTTAAATCACTGCAGGTTGATACCTCCCTTTTTAGGTTGAGGTTCTACCATTTTCCGCAGGTTAATACCTCCCTCTTCTAATTTGATGGTATCCCTTTTCAGAACATTAGGGAAACTTCCTATAGTATAAGACTAACACATTATTTCCAAATTTGGAACTATTCCTGGAATTGCACTAAGCGTTCGAGGTTGAGACCTCAATGGTCTCCCTTTTAAAAAAATTAGGGAGCACATCCTCTAGTAGAAAACTTCAACTACTAACTAGATTTGGAACTATTCCAGGAACTGCACTAAGCATTCCAGTATTGCTGGTCGTCCTTAAGCCACCACTGGTTGAGACCTCGGGTTCTTCTACATTATACCATTATTTCAGAGAGCATATTCAACTATTTTTTTCTATGAATTTTTGCATTTTTTTATTACAAATCTCTTCTTGGATTCATATATACCCCTTCGGATTTAGGGGGGAATTTTGGACACCTAATCTACTAAGGGTTGGTGTGGTGGAATGTGTACAGTGACTGAAGTACAAGATACCTCGGAATATGGAACCAATGGTCATAAGGATGTATTATATGTATTATCTTTGTTCATTTACCTTATCTTGTATTCATCATTCCATGTGTGTGTTTAACAAAAGGCTTATGGAATTACCAGAAGATCAATATGCTGACTCCATTGAATAGTTTCTTTCATGTTGTGATGATATTTCATCCTCCCCACCAAGCCCAACAAAATTTGTTGAAGATTTTGTAAAAGGATAAGTTTCCCAAAGAAAGAAATAGTTACAAAAAAATCTCCTTAATTTGCAAGGGGAGGTTCATTCCTTGCCAAATATTTCCATGGACAAGTTACCCATCTTCTTCAGAACTTTAGAGGATGAAAAAAATCATTTGGTTAAATTTGATAGTTATTGTGATATTCATAATGTGGTTGAAGATGATGTGTTTCTTGCTGATTTTTACGCTAATTCTAAAAGGAAATAGGCGTGAATGGTTTTATTACCTGTTTCCTGGAACCATCACTAGTTGGGACATATTATAGGCTTTATTTGTCAATAAATATTTTCTAAGGATAGACCCATATTATCATTTATTGAAGGTTCTTGAAATATAGATGAATGAGAATGATATAATAAAAAAATTCACTTTCAGTTTTATGAAAGTCCTTCATGAGATTCCTTAAGACATATCTCCAATGATTTCATCATTTTTGGATACTATGGAAATGATTTAACCATGAATCCAATAATTTTATAGAGGTAAGAGGGAAAGTGTAGCTAGAAATAGTTAATGTAGTGAGGTCAAGTCACGGAAGAAAATATTCACGAAAACAATGTTGATCTCTTAGACTTTCCAATATGATTCTAAGACGATGAAGAAAAGGATGAAAATTTGTTCACATTGGTTTTTGTTCCTAAATTTGACAATGATAAACCTGATGTCTCAATTCAAGAGGAATACCATTTTAATTTCAAAGATAATGAGTTTTTTGGTTAAAAAAAAGAGGCCGCACTACATTTATCCATGGATTTTCAACTGAAAATTATTTCTACATCCTCACCATGGCAATATTGTCATTATCTAATGGATAAATGAATTTGGAACATTAACAATAAACCAAGTCTCTAAATTGTGGTGGGGGATAAGCAAATGAATTGGTTACTTACATGGATCCATTGAAAGTATACTTACACTTGAAATTATCCCTTTTCTCCAAGTAGGTTAGGCTAGGTAGATTTTTGTTTTCTCATGTATTTAATTTTGTTCATTTAGTAATTGGATTTGAAGGTTGTGTTTTCATGTCACCCATCAACTAGGTGATTTTTGTCTTTACTTGAATCTATTTATCTCTCAAATGGAGACAAAATTTTGAAATATGAAAAGTGCCATATGAATCTCTCCTATTGATCACAAAGAGCCAAGAAGTATTTAGGAATTCAAGATTAGTTTCAATGTCGCAATTATTCTTCACAAAAGGCCAATGAAGATTGTTTCTCTTTTGGAAAAAAAAAGAATAAGGATATCAAAACATATGGAAATTGGTTGCGTTCATCCTCTCATTGGATAACCCTATGTGTCAACTTGATTTAGTATTTTATGGAATAAAAAAACATAGGCCACATGCTTGAGATCAGGGTATTTTTTTAAGGATTCAAATATTATGCCTATGTATTATATTTTAGGCGACTATTCTAGTTTGAAAAATCATACATATAAAATGTAGTTTACTATTAAAAAAGGTAATTTGTTTGTGAATATCAACAATTTAATCATATATGTGAAAATTTGGTGAATTTTTAACAAATTGCATAAGATTTATTTTTAGAAAATGTCTAAAAATAGCTATTTGGAAAAACATTTCCCCTAAAAAATTCCATGCTCAAGATATGTATAGTTTTCCCACATCCTTAGCATTCTATCCTCCATTTCCACTCCCATGCAGAACATGAAGCCTCCTCCAACTTTGAATTTCCTTGTCTTCCACACTCCTTATTTCCCCACACCCAAATTTCTAGTCCTAAGTCTTCCCATGCAAAATGTAGAGCCTCTCCCATCTCCTCCACTTTTTCATTACCTTGTATTCTATAATCCTTATTTCCTTATGCTCTTAATTTCTTGTCCTATGTATTCCTATGCAGAATTACAAAGCCTCATCTCCTGTATCTTCCACCTCTGCATCACCTTGTATTCTATAATCCTAATTGCCCCACACCCTACATTTCTCATCCTAATTCTTCCCATGTGGAATGCAAAGCCTCCTCTCCCATATACACCTCTTCATTGCACTGTCTTCCACAATCACATTTCCTTTGGAACGCTTCCCAATGCATACTCCTCCACCTCCACATTGCCTTGTCTTCCAAAATCATTATTTCCTCGAAAATCATATTTATTATCCTAATTATTCCCATGTGGAATGTGAATCCTCCTCCCCCATCTCCTCCATCTCCACATTTCATTGCCTTCTGCAATCCTTATTTCCGCTTCCTTTGTCACACATTCCAATGCGCACTCCAACATATGACAATATGACACTTGGAAACCCCTTGGCATTTTGTAATTGTGGAAGTGAGGTATAAATATCTATGGGTGACACTTGAAAGGCATTATTTGGATAAAGATGATGGGGTAGTGACTTGGCATGATGACTAAGTGAATAGGAAGCAACCAAAAGATACACTACAAATAAGTTATGCAAGTTCAATGGTTCTATCTACTTCACACACAAGTAATATTATGAGGCGATTTTTTATAAATATGATATGAGTAGTCCCCCATAATGCATGTGACATAAATAGGGTAAATTTTCAAGTCAAGGGTTAAGGGTTCATGTGGAGAATATATGAAATCTTGATGAGTTCCTTTCTTCTAGAGGTCATAATTTGAGCACTCGTTGTCCAAATTAACTAAAACGAGCTTGTTAGAAATATAGATCCATGAATTATAACCTAGAAAAGGTTTCCATGGTTGAAATGACAACTATCATGCCATAAAAATTGAAGCATAGTTGTGAATTTACAAATGTCTAAGTGGGCCCAAAATGGGAGATCAAATATCTAAGTTCACAATTACCAAGGGATTTTAATAGTCATTGATCACAAAACCTAATATTTTATTGCAAAAGGGGCAAAAAACCCCAACCCTAAAGTAGGTCTAAGAGGATGAAGAGCATATTCTATAAGAAGATGTGCAACACATGTAGGGGCAATTTTTTGTTGAAATTTGATGACTAAAAAGTTTCTTGTGATCCCAAACTGGTTTTAGTTTCACCTTATCACTCCCATTTAGTTAAATCCCCTTTCCCATAAACATACATTCAACATGTTATTTGCAGAAACCGGATCATCCACAGTACCATAAAACAGTGGTCAACGTTTCGAATCCGCACGTGGAACCATCTTCAGGACGAGAAGTGAATTAAGGAAGAAAGAAGTTCGCAAGAAGTCAAGATATAAATGGTGAAGGCTAATGAAGAGGAGAAGAGGAGCCGACACTAAGTCATGTAAAATTTTAATTTTTTTTTAATTAATGTTTTAATAATTTAATTAAAATTTTTAAAATTTTTAAAAATTTTTTTAAATTTTTTTTAATTGAAATTTTAATCAAATTAACCTCTAACTCTCTAACGCTAAATAAGATAAATAATTAAAGAGTTATTAATAAATAATTAAAATATTATTTAATTATTATTAATGAATTAATTCTAATTCTAACAAAAAACCTAATTTTCTTTTCATTTAATTGAAATTAAGCTCTAACTCTTTAATTATTTATCTTATTTAACTTTAGAGAGTTAGAGGTTAATTTGATTACAATTTCAATTAAAATTTTTTTAAAAATTTTTAATTTTTAATTTTTTTTAATTTTAATTTTAATTTTTTTTTTAAATTTAATTTAATTTAATTTTTTAATTTTTAAAATTTTTAATTAAATTATTAAAACATTAATTAAAATTTTTAAATTTTTTTACATGACTTAGTGTCGGCTCCTCTTCTCCTCTTCATTAGCCTTCACCATTTATATCTTGACTTCTTGCGACCTTCTTTCTTCCTTAATTCACTTCTTGTCCTGAAGATGGATCCACATGCGGATTTGAAATGTCGATAATTGTTTTATGGTACTATGGATGATCCGGTTTCTGCAAATAACAACAATAACCACAGGAGTTTAAGAACCAATACATTCAACATATATAATTATTGAAATGATTTTTTTTTTTTTCAGATTAAAAAACATGGGACTATCAACACATGTTGAAAATAAATATGGACATAAACAGACCAATAACACATAAATATACATAGATTTTGGTCAACTTAGACCCAGAAAAAACCCCTTCAATATTCTTTGGGGAAAACCTATTAGAGAGCTCTTCAAATTTATTTATCTTTGAAGTTCAGGAAAAATACATTTGCAGAATAAAAAACAACAAATTACAAATTATCTCTTCAGCCAAAAATTCCATGAAAACCGTGCCGACTTTGCCTCAATTTCCATGCATAATTGAAGCTGAAAATATGTGTTGTACGGATATGGACTCTACTTAGTGTACATATTTCCACACCGCTGTATAGGCTGTACATTTTTTTTTCAAAAAATTCTCTCGAACTGCGTGGAGTTCACATCATTAAATGATGTTCGTACTGTATCTTCTGTTGTCTTCTATGCCTTGATTTCCATGCCATTCTTTGCCCATAAATCACTCCTTCAGCTTGCTACAACAAATTTCTCCTTAAAAACTTTTTTCTAGCCCTCAGCCTCCTTTCTCCAATCTTCTCATGAAGAATGGATGCACTCTCTCTTTTCTTTTCACCCTTTTGTTTCTCTAAATGACTTTTGGGAAACCCTAAGATCTAATGGCTCAGATTAATTTAGATCAAGGGATGAGAATAAATGTGCATTTAATTCTCACTTTCTATTTTTTAACTCACCCATTAAATAAAGTATCCACATTGTACGTTAGGTCTAAAGTCTCTTTTCACTTTATAATTTAACATTGACTTTAGCAATTATAAAGTCACTTTCACTTTATAAAGTCACACTTAGGAAAATAATTATTTTGGAAACTTTTCCCTAGGTAGAGACTAACCCATGGGAAACCACTTGTCCAAGGTACATTAAAAATCAACACTCACTCCTACCAAGGAATGTGTTTCTCACCACACCCATATTGTTCCTGAAATGGACATGCTTTCATCTTGGCAAGGACTTCATGAGAACTTCAACCACCTGCTCATCTGTCGATATATACTCCATCTTCACTACCCCCTTCTGAACATAGTCCATGATGAAATGATATCTAATGTCAATGTGTTTTAACCTATCATGAAACACTGGATTCTCCATGAGTTTAATGCAACTATGATTTTCACAATGAATAACCGTTGGTCTCAACTCTTGGTCAAATAGGCCATACAAAAACTTGTGAAGCCAAATGGCCTCATAACTAGCCTGGCTAGCGGCCATATACTTAGCCTCAAAAGAGCTCAAAGCAACTGAATTTTGTTTTCACGTGAACCATGACACAATTTTTGAACCCAATCCGAAGCAATGCCCTGAAGTTCTTTTCCTGTCAGAAGCACATCTTGTCCAATATGAATCTGTGTAACCTGCCAACCTCACTCCATCTCCCCGCCTAAAGTCCATACCATAATCAACAGTGCCCTGCATGTAGCGAAGAATTTCTTTGCAACTACCCAGTGCACCCTCCTGGGCTCAACCATGAATTGGCTAAGTGTGTTCACTGGAAAGCATATATTTGGCATAGTGTTGACCAGATACACCAAGGACCCAATAAGCTGCCTATACAATGTGGGATCCACCAAACTAGAATCTGAATCATGAAGCTTCTTCTAGTTGGTGATAATAGGTGTATACATGGGTCTATAGTTTTCCATGTGAAATCTGCTCAAAACATCCACAACATACTTCCCCTACCCTAGAAAGATATGCCCCTCCTCCTGCCACACCTCAAGCCCCAAAAAGTAATGCATCAGCCCAATGTAATTCAACTCGAACTCCATATAAAGATCCTCCTTGCAACCAATAATCAATATTTCTACCCCAATAATGAACAAGTCATCAACATATAGCACAAGAATGAGGGGATCATCCCCTACAACAATGTAGTATAGGTTCGGATCTGCATCACTCTTCATGAAACCCATATGCTGCAAGAAAGCATCAATCCTCGGATGCCAAGCTCTCAGAGCTTGCTTAAGTCCGTAGAGTGCACGACTCAACCGACATACATGGGTATCCCGCCCATGTAAATCAAATCCCTTTGGCCACTCAACATACACCTCCTCCTTTATAACTCCATTCAGAAATGTGGTCTTCACATCCATCTGATGGATCTGCCAACCCATTTCTGCAGCAATAGAAATAAGGGACTAGATACATTAGAGGAAATTTTAGCCTAAAATGGCACATGAAATTTTCATGTAATTTCCATGTCATAATATGTAAACCAATTAAAATCCTTTAAATTTAAAAAGAGGTACATGTAAATACTTTGGAGGGAAAAGAAGAAAAACTACCTTTTTTAATTGTATTTTTGGATTATCTCCTTATCAGTTTACTCAAATTTCAAGTGTAGACACTTGTTGGATGTGGAATTAAATTGCACTCCAATGAGTACCCATTATGCATAGTTTTGAGAAGACCCACATTGATGAAAATTGCAGATACATTAAAAACATGTGTTCCCATTATGCATAATTTAATGTATCTGGATTTTTTTATCAATGTGGGTCTTCTCAAAAGTATGCATAATGGGCACTCGTTGGATGTGGAATTTAATTCTGCATCCAACGAGTGTCTACACTTGAAATTTGAGTAAACCTATAAGGAGATATGCCAAAAATACAATTAAAAAAGTAGTTTTCCCCTTTTCCCTCCAAAATTCATAACCCTTATTTCATTATTTTAATTAGTATTTTATTATTTTTCCTTAGGAGGCCACTTTTAGGGTGAAATTTCATCTAATGGAAGTGTATTGAGCTACAAGAGCGAAGGTCTGATAATATTAAACCTCCTCTATCTGTGAGAACCCTCTAACCACAAACCTTGCCTTGAACTTCTCAATGCTACCATCCACAACATGCTTGATCTTGTATAGCCACCTGGAAGTCACAATTGACTTATCCTCATGCCTAGGAACCACCTACCTGACATTGTTCGTAATGATAGAGGCATACTCCTCCACCATAGCCTCTCTCCATACCTCCTGGATGGTAGCCTCCTCATAGCTAGTAGGCTCAGAGTCAACAATGCTGGTAGCCTTGGCTACATAATTGCAAAACCGCTGAGGTGGCACACTCTCCCTGTTCACCCTCTTCAGAGGACCAAAATACTTTTCTTCTTTCAAGGTGCCTTGAAGCCACTTTGGTATCCTCTTCCCTAAAGAAGCTTCCCCATATGGAATCTCATCCTCTGCCCCCCAGTCTGGTGAACCTAAAGGTCTACCAACTGACCTTAGTGTGCCTGTACCAACACCTAACCTCAAAGAACTTGTCTCGGCACCTGTGCCTGTGTCAATTGAATTTCCATGTGAAATTTGTACCAGTGGACTCCATAAATAAGTTCTCGGTGAACTTGCCACTGGTGCTTCATATGTCACTAACACTAAAGTACCTCATGTACCAGTCGATCCAGGACCCTGAGGTCCTGCTCCCTGTAATTCACCTCCCTGCTAAGGAGAAGTTTGTGACTCTCTATCATCATAATCTCATGATCTCCAATATTCCATCTCCTCATCAAACTTCACATACCTCCTAATCACCACTCTCCATTTAGAAGGAATGAGTATCTGATAGGCCTTCGAAGTCTCGTTGTAACCCATAAAGATACTCTTCTCTGCCATGGGTTCCAACTTTTTCCTCTGCTCCTTGTGGATATAAGAATTTTTGAAATTATATAAAAGGTGCATGTACATATCTATATTCTCTTGATCTAATAATATTTATCTTCTTCCTAAATACAAAATCCTTCCAGTGTTAATATTTTACGGAAATTAAAATCAATTGCAAACACATGAAGCAATAAAAACAATCGCACATAACAAAGTTGTTTAACGGGAAAGCCTGAAGCTGAAAACCCCAACTATGATATATTATGTATCATGGAGATCATGTAACAATCTCATACAAAGCTTAGTACATCAAGCTCTCAGTACAATCAATCGTCACACACTAATGAGAAGAAATCTGCAAATCCCTGCACCGATTTCTTGCCACCTGCTAGCCTGCCTCCACTGGGCAATCCCTGCTGAAGAATAGCTCTGAATGAATTCAAATTACCCTTTCTTGCATTGCGCAATCCTCATTGGAAACTCCAATCTGTGTGTGGTGAAATCAATGCATCACTATAGTCACAACAGATAGTCCATCTTTCCCTTTCACCTATCTCTCCACTGGGTCTCCACTAGAACTGACATGCACTGTAGTTAACTACTGTATTTGTTAAGTTGATTAATGAGTTATTATTTGTGAATTAATTAACTAATTAATTCACTCCACTCTCACTAGTGTATCATTCAGTTAGACTAGATAAAACTAGCTCAACTGAGTTTAACTCCATTAATTGAGTTAAAATGAATAACAACTCCATGAACTACTCTTCCAATTCAGTCATAACTTTTCCACTTCAGTTCTAACTGAGTCCTCCATGCATGAACCACCAGTAAACCCTAGGAATTGCGTAATTACTTAAGCCCACTGATTTTCTGTTGGGTGTGGAGCCTGTTTTTCATCCTGATTCAAAGATCCTTGTTTTAGCTGGATGTATACCCAGGAAAACTATACACCCTTGCAGCGGGGGGGACTTGTCCCCCTCGCGAGGTGTTTGGTCAATTTAGTGTGTCCTAAATTGCTACATTAATTTATCAATTCAGGATTCGTAAGCTGATGAAGTGTGGCGCACTATATGTGCAAGATAACCTATCTCTTACTTTTTGTCGTTTTTGGATTTTTATGAAATTCTAAAAGACAAGTATGGAGACAAATATTCAAGACAATGATGTCCTTCTAATGATTTTCCAAACTTCAAAATAATTTTAAAACACACAATGACAAAATTAATTCTTCAAAGAAAATGAAATTGCATCACTATTCTAGTCAAACAACAGTGAACTATTGATCATGAAACTCATTATCCTTGCTGTTGTCCAAATACAAAAGAAACTATGCTTAAAGAAATCCAAGAATTGCAACAAAGTAAATCTAAATCAAATTACATCAACTTATATTCTGATCCCTCACCATTAGTCCAGCTATGGCTTTCGGAGGTAACCATAAACAACTTGAACAATCTGATATCTAATTTGCAGAAAAAGAAACTAATATCAAACTACACACTCATACTTCAATCCCTCACCATCAGTCCAGCTGTGGCTTTCGGAGGTAACTGAAAATGACATGAGCAATTTAATATATCTAACTTGCAGAAAGTAAACTAATATCAAACTACACACTCATAATTCAATCCCTCACCATCAGTCCAGCTGTGGCTTTCGGAGGTAACTGAAAATGACATGAGAAATTTAATATATCTAAATCTAACTATGGAAACAAATGTGCAAGACTGAAATAAACAAAGCAGTACTGGAATTAAACAAAAACTAAGAAAAATAAATTAGCAGCAGAACAATATTGATTCCATGTCATTATTCAAAAGATTATGCAAATGCCCGGGCTTCCTATTTGTAATCTGAAACAAGAACACTGATCAGTTAACATAAAACATGAAAGATTATGGACAGAAGTAAGATGTAAAGCATGAAAGATTATAAACAGAGATGAAGCATAAATACCATGAAAGATGCAATGTATAAACATGTGAATGACTTATGGCACAATGAGCTTAAAGAAATAAAACAAGAAACTATACAATAATGCACAAAACCTCAGCGTGTGCAGGGGCCCTCTGCACCAGCCTCGGGCAACAGCCTTCAAATACGAATTACGCTTGGAAACAAAGTCTTCTTATATATTAAAATGTAGTCATAACAGAGAAATGATATTACAGCACAGTGGCAACGCAATTACATTACAGAGCTATATGGAGGCTAACTATTATGCGTATGAAAACGTGTTATTTATAAAAAAGGTGATATAACTAATTCCCTAAAGTTTGTGCTGATAGAGACACGTGAACCATCACGTCCAGAGATCCAGCATCATGGCCGTGGTGAGGAGTAAATATATGAAGAGTGGATGTTGGATTCGGCTTATGGAGCCGTGTACAGGTGTCGATGTGTCTCCCGTAAATTAGAAATGGTCATACAAATCTTCACGTGATGAGAAATAGAGTCCTGTCACCGTGGGACTCTACGGTTGACTTCCACTTGGCCACCTTTGACCACAGCCTCCTTAGGTGAATTTGCCCGAGCCAATAGGACACGATCCATGTCCACGTCATTTCTGACTTGCCCATGTGGCTCGAATTGCCTGAAGACACCTGCAACATGGAATTTCACAAAATGGCTGCGGAAAGTTGCAGCAGCTGCGGAAAGTGGCAAGATTCCACAGCTAAATGAGCAAAAATCTAAATCAAACAACAGACACAAAACATAGTTAAAAACCATTTTAGATGCTCTTTTACAATTAATATGCAATGATATTGACAACTTAGAAGGTTCAGGTGAATGAAAAAGGTCTAGAAAGGTGTATAAAAAAGATGCAGATTTGAGACTCAACATACCCCCACTGTGAAGGTGTTGCATGTCCTCATGCAACCAAAATTTTGATAATACTTCTTCAGTTCATTTGCCTTGACACTTCAGCCGGTATATCCAGTCCTCTCCTCCTCTTCCTTGGTGCTGCTAGCATCCTGGGCTTCTTCATTAAGCATCTGAATTTGATATTAATCAGTGCTCTGCTTAACTTCTGGCATTTCTTCTTCAATTTCCTGTTCTTCTTCTGCCATAGTCCCAGATGTAGCATGGTATTATCATGAATGATTTTTTCCAATTTTCTTTGTTCCTTCAATGTCTCATTTTCATTTTTAATGTGTCTATTTAAAAGCTCTAGCTCAAAGACTTCTTGTTTTAGTGATTGGACTAGATCATCTTGTGCTGTGTGAGGCTGAGTGGACGAAGTACTGGGACCCGTAGCTGCTCTTTCTAAAGATTCTATATAATCATATACTTCTTGTTGCTTTGGGTCTATATCAGGTGTCGTTTTTATTGGGCTGTCCCCAAAATGCCGTGGAGGAGAATTGTCTTCAAAATCTGGCTGAGAAGGGCTCACATCAGCGTCTGGCTGAGAATGGGATGGACTATGTTCAATGTCTGACTGAGAATGAAATGAACTAGGTTCACTGTCTGACTAAGAGTGAGATGGACTATGGTCAGCTGGGGATTGTTCAGATGTTTCTTCTCCCAAATCAATAAAATGAGGTCCTTTCGTTTGCGTTTTCCTCAACTTCCCCTTAAGCCTGGAACTTCTTCTCACACGCTGTGGACCACTGTCTTTTTGCTTTTGTTTTCCTTTCCCTTTCTTCTTGGCCATAGATGACTGTTCTTGAAGGTGAACTAGTCTCTTAGATAACACTTGATGATCTTCTTCGGAAGAAGGGGTTTGATGCATAGCCTCAATACTTTTTCTCTCTTTTGATGTTATTGGCTTTTTACCCTTGGTTTCTTTCTTCTTCCTTTTTGACAGTCTCTCTTCCCTACTATTTCTTTCAATTGTAGTAGTAGGAGTACTTTGAGTTTCATCATTTGTTCTTTTTCTCCTACTCCTTCTTGATGTGCTACCTTCAGGAATTTCTTGGGGTTCTTCAAAGAAATTTCTGATAAAAAATTGTTCCCATGTGTTCTTGTTCTCTTTTAACTGTTTTTCAATCAAAATTTTCACAAGACCATGGTGATATAGATGTGGTTCTACATCCCCTAAATGCTTTTGAACAGTCACATACATCTACTTTAAACTATTTAATAAAAAGTATGGCAGATTGAGGGTCTGGTTATCTAGAAAATTCATCAGCAATCTGGTATGGTACATATACATTGACCCAAAACGGCCCTCACAAGTGATAAATTTTTGAACAACTAGCAGCAAAGTAGCCCATTCCTCTTTCAAAGCATGAACAAGAATTCCTCTTTTAAAAATATTTATGTCCATACCTGGGTTATGTAGAATTATTCTCCAGGCTTCATCACTAATGCTTTTGTTCTTAAACCAACGTTCACCCTCTTGAGGAAGTTCTGTGGCAGATGCTATAGATGCCTCATTCACCGTAAACTTAAGGTCTCCAATCTCTACCTCCAGGCCATTGAAAGACCTTGCAAACGATTTTGTCACCTCTTTATGGTAGCCTCTAAACTTTTGGATAAACCGTAGCCACTTTGCCTTCTTCAATATATCCCTGACTTGCAGGTATCCTTCCATGAATTTAGGTCCCTCTGGTTTTTCTCTCAACAATTTACCCATCCTTCTTTATGCTCTTTAAAAACTTGCCTGCGTGAAGAGGGTTCAATGGAAGTAGGACCGCTGAATGAACGGAAATGAGCACGATGACTGTAGGTAGATATCAGAGAATGGGTATACAGACTGTAGCGTAACAGAGAATGAAATGGGGTGAAGCGGAACAGAGAAGGGTTACGTGAGCACGACGGAAATGCGGCTGTGAGATTAATAGAACAATAGGAGGAGTATAACACATCCGACAGTGTTTAAAATTTGGTGGCTGCAGAGTAAATGTAAGCACGTTTATACAACGGCTACGGATTTCATGCGGCTGAAAGAAGCCATAGTCAAATCAACCACGTTTCATCATCACAGGTGGAGTATCAGAGTTTGAGTGAAGATCGGAGGTTTAATTATGGGACCGTTTGAGAATGAATGCAAGGATTGTGGGAGGATTGTACAGAGATCATGGAGTGGTTACGGAGTTTGTCAATACAATCATTGCACATAATGGAGCTTATGGTTTATAACTATATAAAAATGTGCTTAAATGCTATTTGAAATAAATTTTTACTCATACCTGGGAATTCTTGCCATTTTTCCTTGGTCTTCAATTAGTTGCTCCTCATTGATATCTTGAATGCCCCATGTCTTCATAATTGGTCCTCATACCTGCATTTGATTTCATGATTGTGGAAATAACATCTGGCTGTACATTCTTTTGAAAAACAGAGTGGTAGCTGCGGAATCTGCTTCTGGCTGCGGAAACTGGTGTCAGCTGCGGAAATAGATGTCAGCTGCGGAAACTGACATAGCTATTATTTGGGTGAATGGAAATGAACGAATGACAATTGACTAAATGGAAATAGTCATGAAAGAGAATTTTATTGGTGAAATGGAATGAAATAGATAAAATGAAGTGAAATGGAATGAAATGGAGTGAAATGAAGTGGAATGGGTGGTCACAAAACTTGTGAAATGAAAACAAGATTTTTTTTTTTTTTGGAAAATATAGGGTGTCAGGTGTTCCTGATTTTCACCCTACATTGTCTATATAAGACTGCCAATCAGTGATTGGTTTTCAGGCTTATACAATTTTTTTTTTTTTTAAAACTGAAAAAACAAAAGCTAGGCTGGTGGAGAAGAAGAGTTCTTCTGTACCAGCCTGATTGCAGAATTTTCTTGAAACATTTTGACAAATTCCTCTTTTGAGAGTGGCTTATGATAAAATTTCAATCTGTGGCCATTCACAATAAGAGGAGTTTGAAACTCATCAATGGTCTTGATTCTTACCGCTCCATTGCTAAAGATCTTGTCAATCTCATATGGCCCAAGCCAATGAGTCTGAAATTTTCCTTGAAAATATTTAAACTTGGAATCAAATAACAATGCCCAATCTCCTTCTTGAAACTTCTTCTCTTTGATGTACTTGTCATTCCATTTAACTCTTTGATATTGAACTAGATCAGTTCTTAAAATTGCCTCTTGTCTGATCTCATCTAGCTCGTTCAACTGCTCCATTCTATGCTTTTGGGCTTCTGATAGATCCATCCCCAACTGAACTGCTATCTTGAAGGTCTTGACTTGGAACTCAATGGGGATCAGGACTTCCTTCCCATAAACAGGTTCATAGGGAGAATGTCTTGTTGTATTTCTCCATGTAGTTCTGTAGGCCCACAAGGCTTCAGGAAGCCTTTCTGCCCAATCTCTTCTATGTAGATGAACAATTTTGGTGATGATACTTTCGAGAACTTTGTTGGTAGACTCCACTTGACCATTTGCTTGCGAATGGTAAGGAGTAGATCTTCTATGCTTGATTTTGTATTCTTCCATCAGCTTCTCCACCAGGTTGGATGTGAATTGGCTTCCTTGATCTGTCACAATTTCTCTTGGAACACCAAAGCGAGTAAAAATATCCTCATAAAGAAAATGAACAACTAAATTTTCAGTAGCAGATACTAATGCTTTGGCTTCTACCCATTTAGTAACATAATTAGTACAAACCAATATATACTTCTTTTGCTTAGATGGTGGATTAATAGGTCCTATGAAATCTAAAGCCCATTTTTCAAAGGGTTCGATGAGTACTTGTGGTTGCAATGGCATTTCATTTGAAAGGGTAGGTTTCCCTACTCTTTGGCAGCTTTCACACCTTTTGACATATTGTTTTGCATCTTTGAAGAGGGAAGGCCAATAATATCCTAAATAGAGGATTTTATAGGCCGTACTTTTGTCTACAAAGTGTCCGCCGCATGGTTCATCATGACATGCCTTAAGGATATCAGGCATATCATCTTCCCTGACACATCTTCTGATCACAAGATCTGGCCCTGTTTTAAACAATTCGTTAGAAATCCATGAATATTTTGAACTCTCCTGAATAATTTTTCGTTTTTCTCTTGGAAATAAATGTGAAGATAGTTTCCCTGTAACCAAATAGTTAGCAATATCTGCATACCAAGGGGTCTTAATAGTTACTGCAAACAAGTATTCATCAGGAAATTTATCTTCTACAGGAGAATCTTCTTTAGTATTCTGAATCCTAGACAAGAAATCAGCTACTGTATTCTGTTTTCCTGGTCTATCCAACATAGTAATATTGAATTCTTGCAAAAGTAAAAGCCATCTTGTCACTCTGCCATTAGTAACGGGTTTGTTCATTAAATATCTAATTGCAGAATGGTCAGTATGAATAAAAGTTTCATAGCCTGTTATGTAATGTCTAAACTTATTAATTGCATGAACAATAGCTAAAAACTCTTTTTCAGTCACAGTATAGTTCAACTTTGTGGGAGTCAAATTTTTACTGGTATAATAAATGGAATAAGGAACTAAATCTTTTTGACCCAACACAGCTCCTAGAGCTGTATCTGAAGCATCCGTAGAAATATGGAAAGGGAGTTTCCAATTTGGTCCTCTCAAGATAGGTGCTTCAAATATTCTTGTTTTCAAAGTTTCAAAAGCTGATTGACAATCAGGATCCCATTTAAATTCACAGTCTTTTGTAAGCAATTTGAAGAGTGGAGATGCTATTTTAGTGAAGTTTTCTATAAATATTCTATAGTAACCGGTAAATCCTAGAAAAATTCTAACATCTCTTTGACAATTTGGAATAGGCAACTTGGAGATGACTTCAACTTTTGATCTATCAACCTTAATCCCATCTCCTGAAATATGATGTCCTAAAACAATCCCTTCAATAAACATCATAAAGCATTTTTCATGGCTTAATGAAAGGTTTGTTTCTTTACATCTTATAAGAACTTTTTCCAAATTTTCTAATGCCTCTTCAAATGAATTACCATAAGCTGTAAAATCATCCATATAAACCTCTACACAATCATGGATTAGATCGGAAAAAATTCCTAGTACTTCTCTTTGGAATGTTGCAGGTGCATTACATAACCCAAAAGGAAGCACTCGGTAGGCAAAATTTCCCCATGGACAAGTAAATGTGGTCTTATCTTGATCTTCAGGTGCTACCTGAATTTGATTATAGCCGCTAAAACCATCCAAAAATGAAAAGTACTTTTTACCTGCTAATGTATCTAATACCTGATCAATAAAAGGCAAAGGAAAGTGATCCTTTAAAGTTGCTTTGTTCAATTCCATGTAATCAATGCATACCCTCCATTTACCATTCTTTTTAGGTACTATAACCAAAGGAGAAACCCATCGGCTATCTGAAATTGGATAAATGAAGTTTACATTGAGTAGTTTTTGGAGCTCTTCTTTCACTATCTCCTAAGATTTGGATTCATCCTTCTTTGAGGTTGTCTGATTGGTCTACTGTTTTCCTCAATATAGATATGATGGATGCAAGTCTTAGGATCAATACCTTTCATGTCAGTATACTCCCATGCAAATGCAGTAGAATGTTTTTGCAAGATTTTGATTAGTTCTTCTTGTTGTGACTTTTCCAAATGTTTGTTGATATTCAATGTTTTCCCTAGAAAAATCTCAATAGTAGAACTACCAAAATCTTCCATAGAGTAAAGAGACATTTGTCTTGATGATAAATATTCTATGTCAGATTCCAACTGAAATTTTGTGGGGTCATATTCTGAAGATGTCTCAAAATTTTCTAATGTGTTCAGAATTTGACTATCCTCACTGATTTCAGAAATGGTAAAGACGGGTTGTATAGTGTCCTCATCATCAACCCATTCATTGTCTCCTACTTCTGTGATTGCTCTTGCTGGAGGATACAAATTGAATTTCTTTGTCGAATTACCATTAGAAGTGTACATGTCCCCAGATCTACAACTAATAAAAGCATCAGCTGTGGCTAGCCAAGGTCTTCCTAAGATAAGTGGGTGCCATCCTAGATTACTCTTGGGAGTCAAAATCATAAAATCTACTGGATATTCCCAAGAATCCAAGGAGACTAAAATATCTTCTAATACACCATTTGGTTTAATAATTGATCGATTTGCAAGTTGCAGTAAAGTAGGTGTAAAAATAAGGTTAGGAAGTTTTAGCTGGTCCATAGTCTGTCTACTCATAATGTTAATAGCAGCCCCTAAGTCAATCAATGTGTTTGGAATTTCTATCCCATTTATATGTGTCTTGACAATTGGACTTCCTGGATCTACATACTTCTGCATGGTAATTTTTCCCATCATAATATCTGCAATTTTTCCTACCAGGTGGATTCTTCTTGTGTCTTTTAGTTTCCTTCCTGGTCTTTTGAAACTCAACCCCTTTATTGTTTTGCTAGAATAGGAATCTCTCGAATGGCTTGTAGCAAAGGAATCTTGATACAAACATTCTTCAATTCATCTAGAAAATCATAGTTAGGCAACAAGATTTGTTTTTCCACCCCCTTGTCAATTTGTAGTCTTTCAGGAAAAGGAGGTGTAGATGAAGATGCACGTTGCTCAACTATAGGAGTTGTGGGTGTTAACTTTTCTTTCTCTTTTTGAATGTTTGATTTTTGAAGAGATACTTCCTTAGAACCCTTATTGGCTTCAAGAGAGTCCTCCTCAGAGGTATCTTGCTCTTGGTCATCTATAGAAGGTTTTTCTAAAAATCTACCAGATCTGAGTTGTACATCATTGAGAGGAACAATCATATAGGTAGGAAATTATTGTCCTTCTATCATGTAAGTATTCTGAGGATTTTTATTGTTAGGATTTGGCAATGGCTGAGCTGGAAGTTGATTTTTCTTTTGTTGGTATGGGAGCATGAGTTGAGGATTTGGATTTTGTTGAGAAGGTTGTTGTTGTGGAAATGGCAATGAAAGTTGTGGATTTGGGTTTGGAAGTTGTGGAGCTTGTTGAGTTTGAAAAGATGGAGGATATTGATAAAATTGAGCAAATCTCCCATAAGGATTTTGCATCCCATGTACCCATGGCTGATATGGATTTTGATGTTGGGGCCAAGGTTGTTGCCAAGGATTCCAATTTGGTGGGGTTTGAAGATTCATAGGGTTTTTAAACCCTTGAGTTTGTTGTCCCTGCCAAGGTCTTCTTGCAACAAAACAGAGAGATTCTACTGAATTTCGTTCTTCTTGAAAGACAGCTTTGAGTCCAGGAATTGAAGGACAATCCTTGATCTCATGATTCTCTGAGCAAATTATACATGTTTCTACAACTTTTGGATCCAAGGGACATTCCCTTAAAGCATGTTTCTTCCTACATTTCGGACAAAAGATGGCTAGAGCATCTGTTTCTGCTTTCTGCTTGTTTTGGATTTTAAGGGTGTCTAGTTGTTCACCAAGGCTCCCTAAGATATCAGTTTTGAATTCATCAAGCATATTAGCAATCTCTACCCTACTTACTGATCCAGTTGCAGATTTGTTAGCCCTAATAAGAGAAGGATCCCTAGGCCCTTTTCCTGTTTTAGATTTTCCTCTTGAGAGATGGACACATAGTTCTATTATGTCACGAAGTGGAAGTTGAGAAATGTCTCCTTTCCCCATCATGTTTAAAATATCTATCCATTCATCTCTAATGGATTTTAATATGAGGGCTTTCAAATTTTCATCATCTAAGTTGCTCATCTTTGCTCTTTTTAAGTTGTATTGAAATATTTCAAGTAAATCTTCCAAATTTTCATCTTCTTTTTGCATCATTTTGAATACCTCATCCTTGTGATAGGTGGGCATACAATAGTCCAAGTATCTATCCAAAAATGTTTGTTTCATATCATTCCAAGTCCTAATAGATTGGGTGGCTAATCCCATGAACCATTTCAAAGTAGCTCCCTTCAATGTTGAAGGAAACAGTTTGAGTTTTTGAGAGTCTTCCATATAGTCATAGGTTCGGCACACAACTTCAAACTCAAACAGAAATGTTTCAGGATCCTCACTTCGCAATCCATAAAAGTTGGGGAGGACATATGGTGAGATATTTTTCATTGTTGTATGAGTTTCCTCATCAACTATAGGGAATCCAAACAAGTTGTCTCCTTCCCTATTTCTTCCATTATTACCTTCACCATTGTTGTCTCCATTGTTTCCTCCTCCTCTACCTCTACCTCTACCTCAAAATCCATCTATTATTTCCTTTGCCATGATAGTTTCTTTAGAGTCCTTAAAGTCCTCTGGTTCTTCTATCAAGGGAGGATGAGAGGGAGTCTCTTCCTTTTCTAAATGAGATTTAGTAGGTGGTATAGGAGAATCCTCTAATTCAGCTGCTCCTTGAATTCCAAAAATCTTAAAGCTAGGGGTAGATGGTGGTGAATCTTTTCTATGCCTTGAAGAAGATGGAGTTGTGAAAATCGAACTCTTGGCTTTAGCTATAAACCTTCCCCTAGAATCTCTTGCTCTATGCATGTCATTTTTTTTATTTTTTTATTTTTAAAAAGTTGGGCTAATAATTCTCTTTCTGATCTTCCAGATCACACTAGGTGCAAGAAGAGAGCATACTTAAGAAATTACTAAACCAATAACTCTCTTTTATGATCCTCCAGATCACACTAGGTGCAAGAGGAGAGCATACTTCAAGAAGTTATCAAGTTTTCCCTTCTTTTATTATTTTGTTTTTTTTAAAAGAAATTGGCTACCTAGTTACACTTCCCCGGCAACGGCGCCAAAATGTTTGGTCAATTTAGTGTGTCCTAAATTGCTACATTAATTTATCAATCCGGGATTCGTAAGCTGATGAAGTGTGGCACACTATATGTGCAAGATAACCTATCTCTTACTTTTTGTCGTTTTTGGATTTTTATGAAATTCTAAAAGTCAAGTATGGAGACAAATATTCAAGACAATGATGTCCTTCTAATGATTTTCCAAACTTCAAAAGAATTTTAAAACACACAATGAAAAAATTAATTCTTCAAAGAAAATGAAATTGAATCACTATTCTAGTCAAACAAACAGTGAACTACTGATCATGAAACTCATTATCCTTGCTGCTGTCTAAATACAAAAGAAACTATGCTTAAAGAAATCCAAGAATTGCAAAAAAGTAAATCTAAATCAAATTACATCAACTTATATTCTGATCCCTCACCATTAGTCCAACTATGGCTTTCGGAGGTAACCATAAACAACTTGAGCAACCTGATATCTAATTTGCAGAAAAAAAAACTAATATTAAACTACACACTCATACTTCAATCCCTCACCATTAGTCCAGCTATGGCTTTCGGAGGTAACTGAAAATGACATAAGCAATTTAATATTTCTAACTTGCAGAAAGTAAACTAATATCAAACTACACACTCATAATTCAATCCCTCACCATTAGTCCAGCTATGGCTTTCGGAGGTAACTGAAAATGACATGAGCAATTTAATATATCTAAATCTAACTACTGAAGAAAATGTGCAAGAATGAAATAAACAAAGCAGTACTGGAATTAAAAAAAAACTAAGAAAATTAAATTAGTAGCAGAACAATATTGATTCCATGTCATTAGTCAAAATATATGCAAATTCCCGGGCTGCCTATTTGTAATCTGAAATAAGAACACTGATTAGTTAACAACAACATAAAACATGAAAGATTATGGACAAAAGTAAAATGTAAAGCATGAAAGATTATGAACAGAGATGAAGCATAAATACCATGAAAGATGCAATGTATAAACACGTGAATGAATTATGGCACAATGAACTTAAAGAAATAAAACAAGAAACTATACAGTAATGGACAAAACCTCAGCGTGTGCAGGGGCCCTCTACACCAGCCTCGGGAAACAGCCTTCAAATACGAATTACGCTTGGAAACAGAGTCTTCTTATATATTAAAATGCAGTCATAACAGAGAAATGATATTACAGCACAGTGGCAACGCAATTACATTACAGAGTTATATGGAGGCTAACTATTATGCGTATGAAAACGCGTTATTTATAACAAAGGTGATATAACTAATTCCCTAAAGTTTGTGCTGATGGAGACACGTGAACCATCACGTCCAGAGATCCAGCATCATGGCCGCGGTGAGGAGTAAATCTATGAAGAGTGGATGTTGGATTCGGCTTATGGAGCCGTGTACAGGTGTTTATGTGTCTCCCGTAAATTAGAAACGGTCATACAAATCTTCACGTGATGAGAAATAGAGTCCTGTCACCGTGGGACTCTACGGTTGACTTCCACTTGGCCACCTTTGACCACAGCCTCCTTAGGTGAATTTTCCTGAGCCAATAGGACACGATCCATGTCCACATCATTTCTGACTTGCCCATGTGGCTCGATTTGCCTGAAGACACCTGCAACATAGACTTTCACAAAATGGCTGCGGAAAGTTGCAGCAGCTGCGGAAAGTGGCAAGATTCCGCAACTAAATGAGCAAAAATCTAAATCAAACAGCAGACACAAAACATAGTTAAAAACCATTTTAGATGCTCTTTTACAATTAATATGCAATGATATTGACAACTTAGAAGGTTCAGGTGAATGAAAAAGGTCTAGAAAGGTGTATAGGAAAGATGCAGATTTGAGACTCAACACGGGGTCCGGGGGCCAGCAGTCCCCCGGTGGGGGTTTTGGGGGTAGCGCCCCTGAAGCTAAAAACAAATGGAAAATTGCCTTGTAAAAGTATATTAATTTCTAGTCAATCTGGGCCGTTCATTAGGCAGATGATCTAACGGTAGAAGTTATGTTTAGTTTAGGGTTTTTTGCCCTAGAAGTCAACCCCTCTTTTTGTATGAGGGTATTGTATTGCGGCTGTGTATTATCTGAGCGGGAAATAGATAGGGAGACTGTGAGAGAGAACATAGGATATTACAACGGATCTGTTGTAGGTTTTGTCTCTTCATTTTGTTGGATAATAGAAAGGAAGGACTGGTTGTTCGGGGTGGATGTAGCCCAAACTGGGTGAACCACGTATATCTGTGTCTCTATGGTTTTATGTATTTTGTGTGCTTGTTTTTTCCGCATATTTTATGTGTTGCATTGCTCCATAATATTTAATTTTCTAACATTTTCCAAATTTTTGCACTGAAATTAAGTGCTCCAAGAGAATAAGTTGTTGTTTATTGTCAGATTATTATTAAGAGCTAATAATAATCGACACTTATATTTTTAGGTCGACGATCTATAAATAGACTTCACCCAATATTCTAAAAATAGAATTCCATCTATTTTTCCAACTTGACCAACCATCCACAAATAAAATCCTGCAACTTCTGAAATATGATCACCATGTCTAAAAATAAACTTGCACCTAAAAATAGCCTGCGGGCCAACTTAGTGAAGGCGACTCATTTTCACTAAGCTCATCATCTTGTTGAATCTCAACACTCCCTCTCAACAAGATAGGGATTATCCTTCACCCCGATCTTGCCTCTATGGTATTTGAATTTTCTCCTGGTGAGCACCTTCGTCAGAATATCCGCATCCTGATCTTCCGTAGGAATGTACTGAAGCAACATGATCTTCCGCTGCACACAATCTCTGATATGATGATACCAGATATCAATATGTTTAGATCTATCATGAAACATTTTGGGGTCCTATGATTTGGCTGATTGGAAAACCAAATGACAAGGCAACATATAAACCAAGCTTTAGAGCTCTAGGATCTAGCCTTCCTAGTCTTAGAGAGGGATCTCTCAATTGTTTGCAAATATATGACTTGTTTGGTTGTAAAAGGTTGATTTTAGGCTAGTTATTAGGTGTAAGTTTGTTTGTTTGGGTTTATTTGGTTGGACATGAATGATATAGGAAACATAGATAGAAAGGGGAAATATCAGATCCATTGGGCAATGGAGTCAAGAAGAATTTATAACAAGTTTAATCAATGGATATGGGATATCAAAGGCCAAATCTAACTTGGCAAGTGGATCTTGGGTTTGGTGGATGAAATGAAATGGAAATTAAGGATTTAGAAGGAGAAGTAGAACTAGGGTCAATTAAGAATCCTTAGTTATATGTACCTATTGGGGCCCTTATTTTGAATTTTGAATAAAGAACAGATTTTGGGTTGCGGATCGACACATGGCAGGTGCAACAACGGTAGGTAGCGGAGCTACCAAGGTTGCGGAAGAACAGGAGATAGTTTATGAGGCTGACGAAGATAAGTGCAGAAGAAGAGAAGATACGACAAAGAACAGATAGCGAAACTCATAGGCAACAGAAAGACGATGAAAGAAGCTGAAGAAGAACACAAGAGGAACTAGCAGTTGCGATGGAGGGGGAATAAATAGGCTGTCACCTAGCTGAAAAGGAGATGATGCACAGATACAGAGGGATTGAGGAGGATCGAGCTGACGCTGTGGAAGAGATCTGTCTTGAGCTTGATATCCTTGTAGTTCCTAGGCTTCTATTGATCTATCATGGCTGTATTGTCTATCTCTCTGTCCTGTGGGATGTCTGTAACAGAAATGTAAGCTCTTCCTGTTGAGCGATGTAACTGTGGATCCAGTTGAAGGTTATTAATATATTTGAAGGTTGCTATCTTGTTATATGAGTTACATGCATGCATGATGTCTGTGGTACTATAAAATTTTATTTTCTTAGTATCTGCACAATGTTATGAGACGCTCTTCTATGTATGATGTTATGTATGCTATTGATTCCACGTTAACTTCGAGTTGCAGATCCATCCGCCACTACCGATCTGTTCCCTTTTTGCATGTGGTCACGACATGCCTCGGGTGAGACTCCCTACTCTCCGGAGTAGGGTGAAAATTCCGTCGTGGTTCTAGACTACAACGGACTCCTTTGTTGGCCCCAATCCCTGAAACTGGATCTTGCCTGCGAGACCTGTTTCCTCACCAACAAACGGTTCCGTTGCCAGGACCCTAAAATTCATGAGGAGAACTAGATCACGGTATCAAGGATCTTCGAAGGAGACATACGGAGATGTTGGGCTAACCACCTGGACCAGTTTATAGCTCAGCAAGCGGAGCTGACGAATCAAAAGCAGAAGGTGCTCAAGGATCTAGTCCTTTTCTCGGATTCCGCCAGTGATACCTACGAGATCGTCTGGGGAAAATTCCCTAGCGACCTCTATAATTGGTTGTGGAGGTTGCAGACCAAGGTGACTATGGAAAAATTGCGGACGATCAACCGCAAGTGGGTGCACGGAGATCTGGTGGCCCTGCATCGGCTGGATACTGAGTTGACCCGCGTTGTAGATTTCTGGGTAGAGTCTACCTTGGATGGATATATTGTGGAGTTTTCCGCAGAGTGCTACCAGTCCTTCTCCAAAGATGAGGCTATCTTTTGATCTGGGCTAAGAGGGAAGCTACTTAAGGAAATTCCATTGTGGATTAAGGCCTTGGTGGTGGATGAAGGGCTGATGGAATTCCAGATATAGAGCATGGAAGCGTAAACCTCCAGTGTTGGGGGAAGGGCCCGAGGGACAAATGCTACGTGAAATATGAAGCAGGGGAATGGATGCTGAGACCACAAGGAGGTTGAGGGAGCGATGTGCACATCGAAGGGTGTAGATCGCTGACAGGTGGCGAGAAAGGGTGATGCGGGAGTTGAAATGACGGGGGAGTAATAGGAAGGATCAAGAGGAGGTGCCTCAGAGGATAGTGAATATGGAAGGCTAGGTGGGTCCCTAGGAGAGGGAAGGGACCATTGTGGGAGTGCGGCGGGTGCATGGAGCCTTGCCAGGAGAAAGAGGGAGACGATGTCTGATGAAGAAGATGTAGGTGTGCAGCTCGAAGAAGGTTCCGATGGCGAGTGGTACGTTGCGATGCAACGGTTATTCGAAGAACAGATGTCATTCATATCTCCAGGTATTCCTACTTCCCAAATTTTGAATGGAAAGGATCCCTACCTTCCCCTGGTACTCTATTAGCCTTTAAGTGATATTTTCGTTAAATTACAAGCGTTGAGTCAATTGCATAGCAGTCCATTATTAGCAGCAACACATGCTAATAGCAGCATTACTGGTAGTATAGAAATTACCAGTGGTGTAATTATGCAACCAGGACCCGGAGGGTTCATTCTAGTCACACCTACGCAAGTGAAGATGGCGGGGTCATTCACCCGGTACCCAGAATTTTCTTGGCAGGGTAACGACGATGTGGAACAACACTAGTACCTCTGTGAAGCCATATGGAGGGCTTGGCAGACACCAGATGTAGGAAAGCTAATAGAATTCCAAACCATGCTGAGAGAAAGGGCATTTCCCTGCTTCTTAAAGTGGTAAGAGGCCCACCCGAATCCAGCAATTGCGGACGTCAAGCGGGATTTTTTTTGAGAATTTAAGCTTCCCCAAATAGACCAGCAAGTTTTTTCCAAACCATGGGAGATTAAGCAGAGAGAAGGAGAGACTGTGTGGGAGCTAATGCACAAGTTGAAATATGCAATTAAGAAAATCAACTACCTGATTGACCCAAACCATCAGAGGGACTGGTTCATCATGGCTCTGCTTCCCTTAACACGAACCCCCCTCACCCAGCAGAAGATCGACAACTTGCAGAATGCTTTGGAATAGGATATGAAGATAGAGGCAATGGCGGGCTACCCTCAGGAATATAGGGGAGGGCTGGCCCCACAGGACCCCTCCCTACTGGGACTGCAACATCAGATTGCCAATATTACTGAAAAAATTAAGGAGATGCAGCTTATAAGACCAGCCAGGCCAAATGTCTGGTGCACACACTGCCTGGTTGAAGGGAATGTGGCAACTGAGTTTCCGCGGTTGCATAGCTCAAGAGTGGGGCCCTCAGTTGCAGCAGTACAGGGGACTCCACCTATTGGGGGTGGCACATCGATAAACCTGCAAGGGGTCTATCCGCAACAACAACCGTATGCAGGGTTCCCACCGCAACCAACCCCAGCCGCGACGGAGTATTGCGAAATTTTCCGGACGGTGGGTCATCAACCTCGGAAGTGTTTGATTTTGCAGAAGTACTCCAATGTTCTGAACAACGTATACTGTGAGTTTTTTGCTTCCACAAATCACAACCCCGAACAATGCAGAGCTCTCGACGCATTGGCAGACTGATTGGACTGGCCCTCCTATAGGGTGAATGAGGCTCCCAGAGGCAGAGGAGGAAGTATGCGTGGAGGCCGCATAGGGGGAGGAGGTCCACTGAAATTCTACAACTGTGATTAGGAGGGTCACATGGCCCGTGAATGCCTCCTACCTAGAAGACCGTGGTGTTCCCAGTGCCGCGTGAACAACCATGTGAAAGAGGATTTCCCTGAACTTATCAAGAAGTGGGAGGAACGAGCAAGGCAGAGGGGAATGAATCTGGTAAACGCAAAAACTCAAGGGAAAAAAATTCCAGCCATGCAGAACGTAGCCATCATGACGCAAGGAGGAAATAAAATGGGGGAGGACGCTCACGAAAAGGAGCTGATACGGGTGATCAGGCCTACCTCCCCAAAAAAACTAATGAGGCCGGAAGCGCAGAAGAAATATTTCCAGGAGGCAGTGGAAAATTTTTCCCAGCTGGGGGGAGACAAAGGTATTGAGGTACCCATGAAGACCGATACCGGAGAACAGAGCGCTACGGGGGCTCTGATTGAGGAATGGCTCCACCTATTCCTCAAAATTTTTGACAATGCTTCAATGGGAGAACAACTCAAGCATACCCTGGAGAACATATTGCAGGGGAACACAGGGCCGAGGGAATCCTCGAACACATCACCCTAGTATGTACAACGAGTCAAGCGGATCAAATGAAGAATGGGAAAAGATTTCCAGTTCAACACGCAGGTTGCGGGATTTCATATCAGAGACACCATGCTCGACTTGGGATTTAACGTCAATATCCTGCCTCAGAAGACGTGGGAGGCTCTTCGGTGGCCACAACTGACTTACTCGCCAATCCAGCTTAGGATGGTGAGCCAGTACTGCATTGTGCCGATCGGCCAACTCGAAGATGTCGAGGTCAACATCGCAGGGGTAAAGACTTACACAGAATTTGAGGTCATTGATATTATGGGAGACAAATATCCCTACCCTGCATTGCTAGGAATCGACTGGGATTTTGAAAACTACGCCATCATCGACCTCAAAAAGGAGCTGATGATTTTTGAAGATAGAGAGGTCTGAGTCATTCAGTCTCTCGACCCGTATCAAGGTCCGAGATATACAGAAACAATGGATAATAGGGAGGATGCTCAGATGTTGGACAACCTCTATCAGATGACCGCAGGGAAGTGGGAGGATTATATTAACCCGACAGCAACTAGCTTCGTAAGCTGGCGCAGTGTCCAGAGCTCGGAGCTGGGGTCGAAACTAGCCTGGGAGGACTGGCAGCAAGGTGGGTATGAGACCAGCACGAGGAGATGTGCCAACATTGCCAGAGTCCGTTGGATTGGAGCAGAGATAAGGGAGTACCCCACCTTCTCCAACATGCACACAGTAAATACCTTCATTGAAAAGGTGGAAGACAAGGTATCGGAGGAAAACAAGATACCACTTCTGGACGTAGCACTCTAGTCCACATCAGCCAGGTGGTGGAAAAATCACCACAACTCCCTATCGCGGTGGAGTTGTGTGGCGGAGGCTTTGAGGGTGTGGTTCAAGGAAGAAGAAGGAACTCGAAGCAAGCAAAGGTACCAAGGAAATTTTGATCTGAGAGACCACCTAAAAGCCTATCAGGAGTAGTGGCGAAGCGTAGGGTACCCGGAGGAGCTGTTGGTACATCAGTTTTTCCACTCCCTAGATACCATCCCACATGCTTGGTACTTAGAAGGAGAAAGAAAAAGAGGGACTAGTTCTTGGTAGGAGGTCGCGAACAAATTTGTTCAGTGCTTTTCATTCGAAGGGAAGATAGAGCTGGTGTCCCAAGCATTACAGGCCATAAAAGGGGTACTATTTTTTCGCGATCCAAGCATCGACGGGAGGCCATTAGTACTGAATCCTAATGGCAGATGTGAGTTGGCTTGCTAATGGATCGATAGCGAGCCAGACGATGACAGTTTGGAGGACCCGAGGCACCTATACTTTGAGGAGACAGAAGGCGAGGGGAACATCAAAGAAGAGCCTATCACTGAAGGAGTCCATCTACTTCTGCTAAAGACAAAGAAGCTAAACATCGGCACGGAGGAAAAACCCAAACTGGCTACAGTTGGGGACTATTGGGATGAGGAGATGAAAAAGGAAAATTTTCAGCCTCCTCTAGGAATACGAAGACCTATTCCCTTCATCGGTTGCGGATTTGAAGGGCATCAAGGGGGACCTCGGAGAAATGCGAATTGTGCTGAAACTGGACACCAGGCCCGTGAAGCATCGACCTTACCAGTTGAACCCGCAGATCAAGGAAAAATTCAAGATGGAGATCGATAAAATGCTGATGGCAGGTCTAATATTCCTTGTGGAAGAAGCAGAGTGGGTGAGTCCCATCGTCATTCAGAATAAGAAGGACAAGTCAGAAATCCACGTCTGTGTGGATTAACGAAGTTTGAATAATGCTTGCATCCATGACCCATTTCCCACCCCATTCAGCGACAAAGTATTGGACAATGTTGCAGGAAATGAGGCCTACTCCTTCACTGATGGATTCTTAGGCTACTATCAGGTGCACATTGCAGAAGAGGACAAAACGAAAATGACGTTCACCACTGAGTGGGGGTCTTTTGCATACCACGTGATGCCGTTCAGGTTGAAGAACGCCCCCGCTGTGTTTTCCAGGATTGTCATAGCTGCTTTCTGGGAATACATTCATAAGTTCCTGGAAGTCTACATGGACGATTGGACCGTCTACAGTTTTCTGAAAGACCACGCCACCCTGCTACGCATCATGTTTGATCGGTGTCGACAATTGAAAATTTACTTGAACCTGAAGAAATGCATCTTTTCGGTTCCCTTCGGAACACTCATAAGACATGTGGTGTGCAGGCAAGGGGTTTGCGTTGACCCCGCCAAGGTAGCAGTGATCCTCCACATGGAAGCCCCAGAAATGGTGAAGCAGTTGAGGTCACTGCTAGGGCACACGGGTTATTATAGATGGTTCATTAGGAACTATGCGAAGATCATTGCTCCTTTGGAAAAGTTACTACGGAAGTCAAAGGTGTTCCAGTGGACGGATGACTGCAAGTTGGCCCTTGACACTCTAAAGGAGAAGCTGGCAACGGTGCCCATTCTGGTCCATCTAGATTGGGATAAGTAGTTCCATGTGCATATCAATGCTTCCGGTATTGCACTTGGGGCTGTCTTGGCGCAACATGGGGAGACGACAGTTGACCACCGAGTCTACTTTGCCAGCTGCAAACTATCCAATGCAGAGCAGAATTACACCACCACGGAGAGGGAGGCCCTCGTAATGGTGTACTTGCTCTAGAAGTTCTGCCATTATCTCCTAGGAGGTAAGTTTAAGTTCTTTACTGATCACTTCGCATTGAAGTACCTTGTCAATAAGCCCGTTTTGGAAGGACGGATATGCCGATGGATTCTACTCTTTCAAGAATTCACCTTCGAAGTGATTTTCAAGCCCGGGAGGTTGAACGTCGGGCTCGATCACTTATCTAGGTTGGAGACAGGGGAGAACGAGGGCTCTCTTGACGATCAGCTACCTGATGCTGATCTTTTCCGGGTAGAAGCCATACCAGATTACTTGGCCGACATTGCAACTTACCTAACCACAGGGAAGTGCCCTCAACACTACACTCCGATCCAAAAATGACACCTGGTCGTCCGCGCCGCTGAATATCAACTGATTGCGGGGCAGTTGTATAAATTGGGCCTTGACGAGATTTTGCGAAGATGTGTCCTCGACCATGAACATGAAGCCATGCCGTGGGAGTGCCATAACAGCATTGCAGGAGGACACGTGGGGGCGAAACCCACCGCCAGGAGAGTGCTACAAGTTGGAATATGGTGGCCGACAGTCCATGCAGATAGTAAATCATTTTTCAAGAAATGCGATGTTTGTCAGAGAACGGGGAGGCCCTCTCATAGAGACGAGCTACCACTACACCCGGTGAACGTGTTGTAACCATTTAAGAAGTGGGTTGTTGACTTCATCGGCCCCATAGCCCCGGTAGCCAGGAATTCCAAGGCCCGGTACATCATTACCGCCACAGAATACCTCACCAGGTGGGCCAAGGCAGTGGCGATATGGGACTGTATGGCAGATACAGTAGCCAGGTTCATCTTTGAATACATCATCAATAGGTTTGGCTGCCCACAGAGCTTAACCAGTGATCAAGGTACGCACTGCCTTAATGAAACGATCAAATTGCTGCTGGACACCTTCATGATCCAACATCACAAAAGCAGGCCGTACCACCCGCAGGCCAAATGGCACTGTTGAAGCATTCAAAAAAATCCTTGAAAAGGGTTTAACAAAGATCTGCAATGCCAAGCGGGATGATTGGGAGGAATGGTTGCCAGCCACACTATGGGCCTACAAAACAACACTGAAGCATTTGACCAGTCAAACACCATTCCAGCTGGTGTATGGCTGTGAAGCTATGATTCCTGCCGAGTTTACCATACCGAGTCTTTTGATCACCACGTCCCTCAAGTTCTCGGAGGAGGAATCACTACAGGAGTGCCTACATGAATTAAAAGAACTTGATGAGGCCAGGTTCCTTGCCAAGTTTCATCAAAAGGTTCAGAAGGACAGGCAAAAGGCGTGGTATGATCGCCACATCAAGAGAAAAATGTTCCAGGTTGGAGGTAAGGTTCTCCTATATGATAGCAGGTTTCAGAAGTTTCCGAGAAAACTGCAGATGCACTGGTTGGGACCCTACTTCATCGTCGAGATTAAGGATTCCGGAGCCATTTGGTTGGCTCAAATGGATGGTACTGTTTTACCTGGGTGGGTGAATGGTGCACGCCTAAAGCCCTACCATGACTAAGTTTCTTTCGCTTTCTGTTAATAACTCTCGCACCCGAGAGAAGCCCGTAGAGTAGCGTAGTTGAATACGTCTCCTGCAACTGAGATGAGCATAGGTAGTGTTCATTGTCCATGCATAGGTCATCAATAACCACTAGGTTGCGGGGACCACACCTCAACCGATTATGGTTGGGGAGGGGCGTGTCCAGCATGTCATCCCCGTAGAATAAGAAAACGTGTCAAGTGTCAGTCCCTATCATTTCATTTAGTACTTGTTTCAGTTCGTAGGATCGCCTAGATTTGCAACATAAATTTTCATAATTAGAAGTAACATTGCAGTAATGATTTTGCCATAATTTTAAGTAACCTCAGCCGTCACGTCTGCCCATTTCCCCATACCACCGTCAGCAGATGTTAGAACACACCTCAGTAGGCGACTGATCGCACGATTATCGCTGTGGGGGATGCCAGCAGGAATTAATTCATTATGGGGTCTCATTAACCTCACTCGTGCCGGTTAATTACATAGCCTGCATGAAGAAAAGCGCGAAAATGCCGGAGACATTCGAGTTAGAATTAGAAATTTCTGAAGATGCAAAGGAAATTGGAGTAGAACCAGAGCAACAGAGGTGTCCCGAAGCATAGAGCCAAGAGAAGGGGCCGAGAACGATTTTGAAAGTGTATCAATGCCGCGCAAAGATGACAAGAGCCAATCCAGCAGTAGTAGAACCGCAGCTCGACAGTTGGATTCATAAAGCGGAGTCCCTCATCGGGAAGTATGACAGTTCTACCATCATAGATGCAGACCTCACGGACTCTTTGAAGTTCCCAGCGCTTAAATGCCAAGTGTATATGAAGAGCTATACCACAAAAGAAAAGCGCACAGCAACAAGGATTTTACTTGAGTTTCGAGGCATCCAGTTGTCCTCCATTCTATATTTGAGGAATCTACCAGTATTCGAGATGACAGGAGTAGCCATGCAATGTACCAAGTTCTTGCTCAGTCGAATTAAGAACGGGTCCTTGTGGTTGGGCACAGAAATTCCAATCCATACCAAGGATATTCACTGGCTCACGGGGCTCTCACAGGACGACCCAGATGTATCCTCTGCATGCCAGACCACCTCCAAAAGAGAAAAGAAGTCGGGAGATGCAGATTATTATGTAAAATATGGCACCTGACGGGGAGGAAAGGGAGCGAAAATGGAACTCATCAACTAGCCCGAAGACAGGTTTGCGTGTTACCTCATTTCCAGTAAGACAATGAGGCACTACACGAAGGGGGAATGTACCCTTGATACCATTTCCATTGTAGATCACTGTGTCCAGGGGGCCAAGCTGAACTGGAGCTCATTCCTGCTGAAGGAGCTATTCGACGCATGCGAGGATAATTTCAAGAGGGCCACGAGATTCATCTGTGGATATTTGATAGTTGCATTGGCCATTTGGAAGTGGCATGCTCCCCTCGTCAGGCTGCCGGCAGAAATAGTGGAGGGTCAGCCTCTGGCAATGAAATTCGTCCCATGGAAGGTGTCGAGGGATCCCAGTACCAAAGAGGTCAATGCAGAGGCCTTCCGGAGTTGGTATGGTTTAATGACGGATGTGGTGACAGGCCAGTAGAGGATTCCCAGGAATCTGCTGGACGAATACAACGAGCAAGTATGGTTTGAGGTCTGCCACAAGCACACCTTCTCTGACATACTTGCATGCCAGAAGAGACATTTCAGATGCGGCCACTGAAATTCCAACTCGACGACGCAACCTTCCACAATGAAGTTTTTTCATGGCCGGGGGTCTCAATGGAAGTTCGAAGTGGGGTACCCACACACAATTTCGACAAAATGCTACCATAACAACTGCTTGGCGAATCGGAAGTGGAGGTGGCGCAAAGGGTCTCCAACATGCAACTCTTCCCACTAATTCACCAATTAAACACAAAGGTACGAAGCCTCAACAAAGTGGTCTGAGTAGTCTCAAGCGGTGCCACTCCCTTTTTTTTTTTTCTTTTCTGAATTTTAGCTTTCTCAGTCCAACCCTCTTCTCCGCATGACCTCCATCACCTCCCCCATTCCTAATGTTTTATTTACTTCACCAAGTCTAATGAATACCCCGATGGGGGAAAAGAGTAAGTCCGAAAACCCCCTAGAGGCTCCAAAGGCCAAGAGGGCCAGAACCATAGAGCCAAGTCCAGTGGTGGACCTCACTGAGGAGGATCCCCCCTGGCCATTGAGCCCAGGGGTACCCATATAGGAAGAACCACTCATCGATATAGGGGAAATAGGCGGGATTCCACCTCAACCTCCCATTGACCCCTCCAACTTCGTAAACATCTGTCTTTCACCACCCCATACCAACCCACCTCAACCTACCACTTCATCCGCACCATCCAACTCATCCGCCACCATGTCAGACCCAGTAATTTGGGATCTAGTCAATGGGGACCATGGGACCAAGGTCGACACAAGTACAACAGTGATACCACCGGTCAACCCCGCTGGGGACCCCCAGCTCACTTTTTTTGATTTAATTACATAAATGGCACAAATCGTTGCAGACACGGCTAGGACACAGCCTGAGCCTAATCCATTTTCGTAGACCGTCCAAAAAGATTAGCAGGAGCGGCCAGACCTGAATATGGCAGACTCCGCACCCCATCTGACTCTACCACCATCCCCTCAAGAGCACTCCACCAGATCAGTTGCCAGTGGGAAACCACTGCAGGAGCGGCAAGGTACTTCGGGGGCCGACAACATGGAGACATGGGGCACGGCTTAGCTGTACCACTTCATTCAGAGAGAAACCTAGCAGGCAAAAAGGCTCCACTATGAGCTGCAATAGAGGGGTGCGCAATAGCAGCAGCAGATCATCGTGCTTACTAAACATCGCAAGCAGCTCACAACAACACACGAGTAGCTCCAGGACCAGATGAATGAAGTGGTCAGGGTGTTCACGGGACTATGGCTGGCAGTAACGGATCACTACACTCAGATGCCTACAGATGTGCCAGAAATAGATATATTATAGCGAGAAATCCACCTTAGGGTGGCGTTCACCAACCTCCAGCAAGAAAATGCAGAGCTCCAGGAAGCGTTAGCAGCACGACCAACGCTGCCCGATACAGCAGCAATCTACACATCACAGATTACAGAGAAATAGGGCCAGGTCACCCAGATGCAGGAAGCTCTTAGTTCTGCAGCGCGAGATGCCTATGACCTCCTAATAGGTCTCCAGGAATGCTCGACATCCCTTACAGTAAAGACTCAGCCCATTTCAGCGTAGCTGCAACAACTCTCAAAAGAGATTCAGGATGCCACGGACCCCTCGCAGTTGGACCAACTATATGTGCAGGCGGATGCTCTGGAGATCCAAATCCAGCAGAAAGAGGCCAGTTCGGCAATGGCCAAGCAAGCAATTCGAGAGCTTCGCTAGCCTCACCAACTCAGCGCTCGGAAAATGCAACAATTAGTTGCCGAAGCTGGAACCCAAATCAGCACGGTATTCGGAGCTGTACCGACGACTGTCAGGGAGGAATATGTCACTAATATCACCATAGAGATGGACGCATTATTACAGGGGTGGCAGCAAGCTGTGACAACCTTCAATGAGCTTAAGGCTTCAGCGTTGAGCAAGGTTCCGGAGTTGGGGCCCTTGTTTGGGCAGCAGAATAAAGGTGCACAACAAGAACATGGCACGGGGTCCAGCGAAGCGATGGAAGGGGAGATAGTGATTTGTGATTGACTTGGGATGAGTCAAGAAACTATGGTCGGGGCCTGTTGGGGCCCTTGTGTTTAATTTTGAATAAATAACAGATTTTGGGTTGCAGATTGACACATGGCAGGCGCAACAACGGTAGGTGGCGAAGCTGCCAAGGTTGCGGAAGAATAGGAGATAGTTGATGATGTTGACGAAGATAAGTGTAGACGAAGAGAAGATACAGTAGAGAACATATATCGAAACTCATAGGAAATAGAAAGACGCTGAAAGCAGCTGAATAAGAACACAAGAGGAACTAGCAGTTGCGATGGCGGGGGAATAAATAGGCCTCACCCAGCCGAAAAGGAGATGATGCACAGATACAGAGGGATTGAGGAGGATCGAGCTGATTCTGTGGAAGAGATCTCTCTTAAGCTCGATATCCTTGTAGTTCCTAGGCTTCTATTGATCTATCATGGCTGTATTGTCTATCTCTCTGTCCTGTGGGATGTCTATAACATAAATGTAAGCTCTTCCTATTGAGCAATGTAACTGTGGATCCAACTGAAGGTTATTAATATATTTGAAGGTTGATGTCTTGTTATATGAGTTACATGCATGCATGATGTCTATGGTACCTTAAAATTTTATTTGCTTAGTATCTGCACAATGTTCTGAGATGCTCTTCTACGTATGATGTTATGTATGCTATTGATTCCATGTTAACTTTGAGTTGTGGATCCATCCGCCACTACCGATCTGTTCCCTTTCTGCATGTGGTCACGGCACACTTTGGGTGAGACTCCCTACTCTCCGGAGTAGGGTGAAAATGCCAATGTGGTTCTAGAATAAAACGAACTCCTTTTTTTGCCCCAATCCCTAAACCCAGGTCTTGCCTGCGAGACCTGTTTCCTCGCCAAAAGTACCTCTCAACAAAGGGAATTAAAACATTATTTGAACATGAAGAGGCATTCCATAGACAGGGCTAACCATAAATTCTAGAAACCACACTTCAACAAATAATAACTTCAAGACAAACTTTTCAAATGAAATCTAGGAGTCGAGGAACACTCTATTTCATCCAAAGATTTCACCTTCAAGGATAAGAAAACATAAAAGATTCACAAATAACTGCATTCATATAAGAGGGAACTCCTAGACATATCTGATTACAATTATAAAGACCTTCAAAACAATTATCTCAACAAGAACAAAGGGTGTTATCAAAACAGACCTCTTTGGAAGACTGTAAACAATGGTACTTTAAAGGGAGAATTCAAAAACAGTTTTCAAGTGGCGGCAAGTAAGCAAGGAAAACCATAAATTATTCTTGAGACCAATTGTTTGAACTATTTCTAAAATAAACAAGCTTAAGGGTTGAAAAGCAGTCAAACTACTCAATAAAACCTTCAGCATATGAAAACATAAAGGTAGTGAAGATTAAACAGGTCTAAGGTGCTTCTAGGAGACATTTCTTAGCCTAAGATTTTTACTCTACTGCAAGCAAGAAATGATGAAACAGAATGGAAAATAGGAAAAAACATTAACAGATTAGAATACATCACCAACATCCATGCTCAGGGATCCAATGATAGAGCCTTCTCATTAAAAAAACATGTCAAAACATCATCAATCTTCCAATACTTCAATTTCTTCTTAATCTTCAGCTAGACTATGTACGAATTCAAAGAGTTCGAATGCCAGCAATCAACCCCTAAAAAAGAGCTCCTCATAGAGTATTTATAGAAGAATGAGGAGGTGGAACTCTTTTTAGGGTTCAAAATGTTATTAATTATAGAGTAAATGCATTCCTAGCCTTGAAAACCATGCAAGGCATAAGGTAGGAAGATGTTCAACTACTTCTTTGTGCCAATAACTCTGTCTTAACTTCTAAGGAAAGGTAGGTGAAAAATTTGACTTTGCAGCCTATCTCTGTCTTTTACAATAACTGCCTGATAACTTAAAATATCTTCTATCTATGTAATATCTACCAATTTTCCTTCATGGACAGAAAGTAGGTGAAAGGTGTCATTTAGATCTTTTGGGGAAATAACTGCCTCTGTTGATGTGCTCAAGGCTGCCCTTTAGCCTAATTTTTCCTTGATCTTATCAGTAACTGTGTTTTAGGCCTGATGATGCTTTAGGCCTACATAATCCATTATGCTGTCTTTAAACTATGTTTTAACCATTAATCTGTAGGATTAAGTCCTTTGATCTTCAGTCTTTGACCTTTAATCCTTTATCTTTAAATCTCTGATAATATTCACTAATCTTCACTGTTTCTTTCGTTTTGCTGGTGTATAGGTGGCTTTCTGCACTGAAGGGTTTGTTTATTCGGCCGATATCATGATTTATCGACTGAAACTTGGAATTTAACCCCTAAATGTCTCTTTTCTTCGTTATTTTGGCCTCAGAAGGTCGTCACCTTCGGCCCTGTCTCTTTATGGACTGTGGGAGTGCTCAGATGCCTTAGAACAACCATGCACCTGCTAATAAACATTAAAAACATTAAAAAACCTGCGTTCTTGGGATATACTACATTCATAGGCTATATGGAGTGGCGATGGAGCGATGAGGAGAGTGGGACATATGCAGGCAGAGGAGGTTCCATGGCGGAGAGGCGAAGAACTAGGGTTTAAAAATGGCTTTGGCGCAAAAACATGGAAGGGTGGTTTTGCAAAAAATAGGGGGCGGTTTTCATGTGGGGGATAGGCGGTTTATGATTTTACCGCAAACGAACGCGATACACGTCGGAGGGTGACGCGTGTCCCCCCCAAAACTACTCTTTTTGCATTGAAGTTGTAGGAGGGAAGGGTTCATGGGAAGCGAGCACGAAAATGGATGTCAACCGTCCGATCTGGGGTGGGCCAGATCCACGGCTGCAAGCGAGTGCGACAAATGGACAGATGCGCAATGATGGGGTGGTGGGACCTAACGATTACGCCAGCTTTTTTTTTCGGGAGGGAAATTTTCATCGGGCGGGGTTAGAACTATGGATCAATGGTGGCCGTTGGATTGATAAGATCAACGGTCATGTTGGGGTTACCATGTTTTGGCCAGGTTGGCAAGACCAAAAGATGAGACAACATCAGAACCACTTTAAGACCTCAAGATATAGCCCTCTTGGGTCCAGAGAGGGATCTATCTATATGAGCAAAGGTTTTATGTCTTTGAAGCTCTATGTTTGAGATATTAGGCTAGTTATAGGCACAAGGTTTGTTTGTTTGATTTTCGGTTTGGTTGTTGGGAATCAGGAAGAAGGGTTCAATATGAGACAAGGCTGAGCAAAGAGGATTCTAGGCAAAGGAAATATAATTCAGAGAACATCAAGACCATTGGGAAATGGAGTTAGGAAAGGGTTTACTTGCTATTCAAAATGCAGGCTTTCAGTTGGGCTAGTCATCTAAAGCATTGGATCTTAAAGATGATAGTGTGACATGAAAAGGTAAGAGAAAGGGTGAAAGAAAGGAAACCTCCAAGGTGACCTTTCAGAAGTTAGATCCAGGGACAGGACATGCCATTAAACAACCTATGATCCAGAACCTAAAAGGTAAACTCTTCAGACAAGGAACATTGAAGATTTAGAACACAAAGTTGAAAACCTTCAGATAACGAACATTAAAGATTTAGAACACAAAGTTGAAAACCTGAGATCAGAGAGAGACTTTGAACTCTCAATGCTTTGGCATCCAGCTTAAGGGAACTTAGAAAGGTTTAATTAATTGAAAAGGATCCCAGTGAGATAGAGACAAATTTCTAGACCTCCCAGTGTTCCAAATTCATTCAATTAAATCCTAACAAGAACATCTAAAGATAGAATTCATTAATTCATACATCAGCTAGCAATATATCAGACCACTACACTGGTTAAATTATCTTGAAATTAGTCCTCAGATAACACATATAGCAGAAAACATTGAAGGCAAGGAGAGCAAAAACATAGGGTACCTAACAAGGGTAAATCCTATGCCAAATTTCTGATGCAAGCCAGTAGAAATGAAATGAAATGAACTACAAGTTAACCAATACAGAGATAGAAAAACATCACCGCTGCTTTAAATCAGGATCCAAAGAAATGTGCTTGTCATATTAAAGAGCAACACCAGTCATGTACAACATTGCCAACAGCTTGAATACTCAGACTGAAAACATCTTCCTCAGCCTGTCTTACAATTTTACACAGAGACTATGTCTGAAAAGAAACAGCTTGCAATTCTCTGATAACCGATCAACAACAACCACAATGTTTCGTCATGAAATTTATAGCTCAAGAGGAGAAGAGAAGGTAGATGGAAAACTAAATGCATCTTTAAAACTCATAAGAGAAAGAGGGCCGAGGCCTCATTCTGTTTTAAATTCTGGGCATTTATCTCTGGTACTCTTTGGATGAAAGAGTGGTCTTCGTCAGGCTTCCATTTACTCCAGGTATGTCTCTGATGTACTTGCTGTAGCACCTCTGAAAAATCTGGTGAACTAAACCAAACAGATTGATGATTTCAGGTCCGCCATACTGTATAACTAATGCAATGGAAACGTAGGACTGCTGTCAGGGGGGAAAACTTCATTTGGACACAATGTAGACTGAAACAATAATGAGTACCATGTCCTTTCTCAGGAGGAGACATTCTGCTGATATAATCACCCTGATGATATGGTTTTCTGTGCGTTGAAACTTCTGTGTGATCCATAATGTCTTTAATCTGGTACCTTTCCCTTCAATGGCTTCAAAAATCTTTGATTACTAGTCTTAAATTCTATGATCTTTCACCGATACTCTTTTACTGCTACATTCCTGTCTCTATTGATGAATTCTGCGCTTTAATGGCTTTGATGGTTTCACAGAGTTTAACCCTGTTCCTTTAATAAAAGGTCTTGTCATAATGCCTTCAAAGGAATTTCTTCATAATTTTCGATTTCTGCACATGGTCTTCCTTGTGTTCTCTGTCACTGTAACAAAGACTATGAATCATGGCGGTTTTTCGCCGCCCATAACCCTGCAAGACACACAAACATGTTAAGAAAACCATGCATGGGAAGGGTGGATGCAGCGAGAACAATGAAGATGGCCATGCAGACTGGTGAAATGGTGGGAAAGTGTAGGGTGATGGCAGAAAATGCAGCGTAACAGTGGAAGATGGCCATGGTGAAAGTTGGCGGACTGTGGTGAAAATTTAAATGAAAACCTTTGAAATTAACCTTTGAATGGAATATAAGGAGGATGGAGGAAAAAATGACAAAGACACGTGGAATGGTGATGTGGCGGGACCTGGTCAATGGCGGGGCATGCAATCTAGTCTGGACCGTCCGATCTCAGGAGGAGATCGACAGCTAAAAATGCATCGGAGGGAGACAGATGTTGGGCCAAGGGTCTCTTTTTGCTTTGGTTATCGCTCGAGCATCTTCGTGGCGCGATCACCATTGGATGGGCCACTATAGATCGAACGGTGTACGTGCATATCGCTCCAGGTCAAACGCCGAACTTTAACGCACGATGGGGGGTGGTTTTCAAACAGTGCGTGGAGCCACGTGTCAGGCAGTGAGTGGAATCGCTCCGAAACAAAAAATACTGCCCACCTCCCAAAGGTGGTGCGATAGAAACTGGCGGGTTTAAACAGTGCTTCGGCGTGGGGACCACCGGGGTGGGTGAACTTCTGATGGTTGATTTGCAGGTTGAACGAACAATGGATATGCGATCGGAGCGGTGAACGGGTTGGGCCACAAGCGTGACGCTGATCTGCGAAGACCGTCCAATCTGTACAGATCGACGGTTAATACTGCGCCCGATATCCATCTGCGATAAGCACTCTCCAGGCTAGCGCTTGGTTCTAGTGACTAGGTCACATGGAGAAAAAGGTTGAGGGGGCTAGGGCCGAAAGGTGCTAAGCCCACATATATGGAGAATATGGTTTTTGGCCCATTTTTAGTGCATTTTAAGGCCAATAAAGGGTAACGATAGGGGAAAAGGGGGAAATTAAACCAAACCAGGGGTGTGTGTAGGCTTTAGAGGGGATTTTTGGATGATTTAGAAGGACTAAGGGAGGGATTTTGGGGTGAAAGGGAGGCTTTGAAAAAGGGGAAAAAGGGATGAAATGGAGACTTGTGCAAGGGTACAAGAGGCAAATGAAGGCCTTTAGGAGAACAATTTGTCATAATCAGTGAGAATTATTGACTTAAGAACAGAAGAGGGAAATAATCAAAGGGTAGAGAGCATGAAGAGGCTTCAAGGATGATGTGTTTTCAGAGGAAATGCATTCCTTGAAGGCTCAAAAACATTTTAGCCCCCTGTTTGCTTGTCAAAAATTTATAGGGGGCTAATAGGTCGATCGGCTGAGAGGGATGAATAAGTTTGGTAGTCTGGAGGATGGTTCAATGGGAGGAGGGAATGAGCACTGTCGGATCTGGATTAGATCGACGACTGGGATCAACTACGGGGGGATGGAGGATACGAACGAGTTTGCGGGCTAGGTGCCTCCACAGTAAATCTCAGCCGTTGGATGAAAATATTCTGTAATAAAAAGAGTCAACTACGGGGGCACTGGGGAGTATGGGTCACCTTGGTCGAGTGCCCCTGCAGTGAGCCTGAGTTGTTAGATTGCCGCAATCAATGGTGGAGATTGTATCAGGAGCATAATTGTCGGAGCGAGGAGTTATGAAGGAAAGGGGCTAGAAAGAAAGGAGTGGGAAAGGGTCCCATGGGGAAAAGGAGGTCCGGGTGTTAAGGAAAAAGGGGCCGAGGGTTTAGATTTAGCCCATGGTCGTGGGGTGAGGTTATATGAACAGAGGGATGGAGGACTTTAAGCCCTCGAGGGCTTAAGGCCCAATTTTTGTAAAAGAGCATAAAAATAGGCCTAAAAGAGGGTTTTTAAGCTTTTGGAGGGTTTTGATAGGTTAGAAAAGGTATTTTTAAACCAAATAAGAGTGTTTACAATGGTTTAAGGGGGTTTTTCAGAGGAAATGGAGAGTTGATAAAGGGAAAATGGGCTATTTTCAGAGGGGAATGGACTGATAAAAATAGGGATAAGAATGGTAAAATGGGGGAATGAAATGGAGGTGAAAATGGTGGAAATTATGGCTTTGAAGGCAGTTTTATTTTTGAATCAACATGGCTTCTTTGAATGATTTCTTGTGGAAATAGCAGTGAAGATGATTTGTAAGATAAAATACACCAAGAACGCTTCAAGAACTAGTAGTTTTCCATGAAGATTGCTTCTTGAAGGCTTAAGAACATATTTAGCCATCATTTGGTATAACATAAATTATAGATGGCTAATAGTGGCTCCACTTGGGGAGGACATCTTGCTTTTCAGGTGTCCAGAACCTCATTTTATCAATCTTTGGCTTTTAGCAGACCAATGCCTCATCCATTGGGTATAATTTGTTTCCTTTCTTTTGTTGGCTATATTTGGATTTGAAAACATTTCAGCAATCTGCAGCATATGACATTCTTCAAAGCATCATCACCGCCTACCCAAATCCTACTTGTCCTAGCATCACAGGCTGAGCTTATTTGATTTCCTATCTAACCTAATGTAACCTAGAAAATTTATATATTTAGCTGATGAACTCCCTTTTCCAATATATCCAATCATGTAAATGGTTCCATGATTAATCTTTGCTCATCTCCTTGAGCATGCTGGACAAACAGGGCCACTCCCATTTCCCTTGTTTTTTAGTAGCAGTGCTAAAAAATTTTGTTGCATTTGGTGATACACTGCTCCTAACAATCTCTATCTCTTCTTCAAATATCCTCAAGAAATGAGCATAGGGATCTTGAAACAACGCCTGGTCATGAATATTTGGAAGATAGGTTTCAACCAAGCTTACTTTTTCGTCCTCTGGATCAAGCTTAAGATTCTTTTGAGAAAGAAATTCTTCCTCATCTTCATTACCATCTGAACTAGAGGACTCATCATATATTGCAGTATTGTCCTCTTGTAGTCCTGGTATGCTCTGATCCAGCGGACTGTACTCTATGAAGATATCATCATATTCTTGAGCAGGGGTATCTTTTATTACCTCAACCCTTTCAGGAGAAGGCTCCTTATCTTCATCTTGCTCAAGAAATTCCTCTTTCTTCTCAACCTCATCACCACAACTAATAGATTTCTGACTCCCAATTATGTGAAAGCTATTTTTGATGGATTGGATTGGTTGATTGCTGCTTTCAAGTTGATGATAGTGAAGTTCATGACGCCAATCAACTGTTGGTTGCCCCGCATGATTAGTTTCTACTTGAAGCTCATCATCATCATCAGACTGATAAAAAATTGGAAAATCATTAGTATAAACAATCTCACCAATCAAACATATTGGGTTATTAGTTTGTTTTTCTTTAAGTTGTTCTACAGGTTTATTTTCTGGTTCAAGAAAACAAGGTTCAGTACGTAGATGAGCAGAAGTGTTTTGTTCAAATGAAGTTTTGAGGGATGGCTGTTTGTTTAATATTTGATCAATTTCTTCTTCTGTCAAAAGAGGAGGGATTTTAATTTGGCTTTGGACAGAAGTACAACAGTCCTCTTTCTCTTGTGTTGACTGATTTTGAGGCTGGATATCTTCTTGAGCCTCTCTTAGGGGATATTTACTTGTGCTTGCAGGAAAAAATTGAGGATTCTCTTCTATTTCCTGATCTTTTCCACTCTCAAACAACTCTTCTTGATCTTTGTGATGAATTGTTTATGTTATATTGTCAGGATGCCACTCTCCTTTTAAAATCTGAAATGAGTTACAACATAGAGGGAGAGTCCCTATAGGTGTTGATTTTTCTTCTATTTCAGGTTCTGTGTTTCCTAGGAGGCTTATTGTTTCCTCAAAGCACTGCTCACTTTTTGCCTTTGCATTTTGGTCATAAAGTTCTCTTAACAACATAATACAAGATAAAGGTAGGCTATCAGGACTTTCTTAACAACCTTCTTCATTGTTTTCTCTGTAATCTTGCTCATCATACATATTTTTATTGTTGTATATGTATTGTAGTAGTTGAGTTTGTGTTTGATCAGGGAAAGGCATAGGTTTCTCTGGATAATAAACATATGTATCAACCTCATGCCTTTCTAGTTTCTTATCAAGTATGTACACTATTTTTCCAAATAGGTCCAAGAATATGTCTAGTTTAGCCTTTTTTTCTATACCTGATTCCATGTTTGAAAAAAGAGGTCATTGTATCTTGTCAACCAGTTTAGAGTCTTCTTCCAATGGAGTCATTAGGTATTTTGGAGGTTGTGGAGTCACCAGGTGGAATATTTGAACTTTGCTGTCCACCAATAGTATGATTGGGTTTGCTCAATGCATTCCCAGGGGAGTTTACAAGGACTGGTAAAGTAATATGCCTACTAGAGGCCAGTGGAGTCACCAGGTGGAAATTTTTAGCTCTTTGGAGGTAAAATATTCTATGGTCCACCACCAATGTTTATTATGAAGGCCAATTTGAATTTTTTTTTGGGGTTTCCTAAGTTTCATGGTGGTTGAAGGACTAATGAGTCTATAAGAGTTTTCTAGACTATTATGTACTCAGAATTCCCACTGTGATCGCCAAAATGTTGGGGTCCTGTGATTTGGTTGATTGGAAAACCAAATGACAGGGAAACATATAAACCAAGCTTTAGAGCTCTAGGATCTAGCCCTCCTAGTCTCAGAGAGGGATCTCTCAATTGTTTGCAAAGATATGACTTGTTTGCTTGTAAAAGGTTTTTTAGGCTAGATATTAAGTGAAAGTTTGTTTGTTTGGGTTTGGTTGGTTGGACATGAATGATCTAGAAAACATAGATAGAAAAGGGAAATATCAGAGCCATTGGGCAATGGAGTCAAGAAGAAGTTATAAAAAGCTCAATCAATGGATATGGGATATCAAAGGGAAAATATAACTTGGCAAGTGGATCTTGTGTTTTGTGGATGAAATGAAAAGGAAATTAAGGATTTAGAAGGAGAAGTAGAACTATGGGCAGTTAAGAATCCCTAGTTATATGAAACTCTCAACAAAGAGACTTAAAACATTATCTGAACATGAAGAGGCATTCCATAGATAGGGCTAACCATAAATTCTATAAACCACACTTCATCAAATAATAACTTCAAGACAAACTTTTCAAATGAAATCTAGGAGTTGAGGAATGCTCTATTTCATCCAAATATTTCACCTTCAAGGTTAAGAAAACATAAAATATTCACAAATAAATACATTCATAAAAGAGGGAATTCCTAGACATCTCTGATTACAATTATAAAGACCTTCAAAACAATTATCTCAGAGGGAACAAAGGGTATGATCAAAACATACCTCTTTGGCAGACTGTAAACAATGGTACTTTAAATGGAGACTTCAGAAACAGTTTTCAAGTGGCAGAAAGTAAGCAGGGAAAACCATAAATCATTCTTGAGACCAAATGTTTGAACTATTTCTGAAATAAACAAGATAAGTGTTGAAAAGCAGTCAAACTACTCAATAAAACCTTCAACAGATGAAAACATAAAGGTAGTGAAGAGTAAACAGGTCTAAGGTGCTTCTAGGAGACATTTCTTAGCCTATGCTTTTTACTCTACTGCAAGCAAGAAATGATGAAACATAATGGAAAACAGGAAAAAACATTAACAGATTAGAATACATCACCAACAGCCATGCTGAGGGATAAAATGATAGAGCCTTCTCATTAACAAAACATGTCAAAACATCATCAATCTTCCAATACTTCAATTTCTTCTTAATCTTCAGCCATACTATGTACAACTTCAAAGAGTTCGAATGCCAACAACCAACCCCTAACAAAGAGCTCCTCATAGAGTATTTATAGAAGAATGAGGAGGTGGAACTCTTTTTAGGGTTCAAAATTTTATTAATTACAGAGTAAATGCATTCCTAGCCTTGAAAACCATGCAAGGCATAAGGTAGGAAGATGTTCAACTACTTCTCTGTGCCAATAAATCTGTCTTAACTTCTAAGGAAAGGTAGGTGAAAAATTTGACTTTGCAGCCTATCTCTGTCTTTTACAATAATTGCCTAACAACTTAAAATATCTTCTATCTATGTAATAACTGCCAATTTTCCTTCATGGACATAAAGTAGGTGAAAGGTGTCATTAGGTCTTTTGGGAAAATAACTGCCTCTGTTGATGTGCTCGAGGCTACCCTTTAGCCTAATTTTTCCTTGATCTTATCAGTAACTGTGTTTTAGGCCCGATGATGCTTTAGGCCTGCATAATCCATTATGCTGTCTTTAAACTATGTTTTAACCATTAATCTGTAGGATTAAGTCCTTTGATATTCAGGATTTGACCTTTAATCCTTTATCTTTAAATCTCTGATACTATTCACTAATATTCACTGTTTCTTTCATTTTGCTGGTGTACAGGTGGATTTCTGCACTAAAAGGTTTTTTTATTCGGCCGATATCATTATTTATCGACTGAAACCTAGAATTTAACCTCTGAATGTATCTTTTATTTGTTATTTTGGATTCAGAAGGTCGTCACCTTCGGTCCTGTCTCTTTATGGATTGTGGGAGGGATCAGATGCCTTAGAAATGCCACGAACCTGCAAATAAACATTAAAAATGTTATAAAACCTGCGTTCTTGGGATATAATGCATTCAGAGGCTATATGGAGTGGCAATGGAGAGATGTGGAGAGAGGGACATATGCAGGCAGAGGAGGTTCCATGGCAGAGAGGCGAAGGACCAGGGTTCAAAAATGGCTTTGGCATGAAAACATGGAAGGGTGATTTTGCGAAAAACCATGGGCAGTTTTCACGCGGGGGATACGCAGTTTATGGTTTTACCACAAACGAATGTGATACACGTCGGAGGGTGGCACGTGTCCCCTCGAAAACTACTCTTTTCACGTTTAAGTTGCACGAGGGAAGGGTTCGGGAGAGGAGGGCGAGAAAATGGATGTCAACTATCCGATCTGGGGGGGGTAGATCCACAGCTGCAAGCAAGCATGAAAAATGGAGAGATGCACGATGATGGGGTGGTGGGACCTCACGATTGCGTCAGATGTTTTTTCGGGAGTGAAATTTTCATCAGTTGGGGTTAGAACTATGGATCAATGGTGGCCATTGGATTGAGAAGATCAATGGTTGATCTGCTGAGAGGGATGAATAATTTTGGCGGTCGGGAGGATGGTTCAATGGGAGGATGGAATGAGCATCGTCGGAGCTGGATTAGATTGATGACTGAGATCAACTACGGGGGGATTGAGGGTATGTATGGGTTGGCGAGCCAGGTGCCTCCGTAGTAAATCTCAGCCGTTGGATGAAGATCTTTTGTGGTCAAAAGAGTCAACTGCGGGGCACTGGGGAGTACAGGCCATCTTGGTCGGGTGCCCCTGTAGTGAGCTTGAGCCTTTATATTGCCGCGATCAATGGTGGAGATTGTATCGGGGGCATAGTTTTCGGAGCAGGGAGTTATGACGGAAAGGGGCTAGAAGGAAAGGAGCGGGAAAGGGTCCTATGGGGAAAATGAGGAATGAGTGTTAAGGAAAAAGGGGCTGAGGGTTTAGAATCAGTCCATGGTCATGAGGTGAGGTTATATGAACAGAGGGGTGGAGGACTTTAAGCCCCCGAGGGCTTAGGGACCAATTTTTGTAAAAGAGCGGAAAAATAGGCCTAAAAGAGGGGTTTTAAGCTTTTGGAGGGTTTCGATAGGTTAGAAAAGATATTTTAAAACCAAATAAGAGTGTTTATAATGGTTTAAGGGGTTTTTTCAGAGGAAATGGAGAGTTGATAAAGGGAAAATGGGCTATTTTCAAAGGGAAATGGACTGATAAAAACAAAGATAAGAAGGGTAAAATGGGGGAATGAAATGAAGGTGAAAATGGTGGAAATTATGGCTTTGAAGGCAGTTTTATTTTTGAATCAACAGGGCTTCATTGAAGGATTTCTTGTGGAAACAACAATGAAGATGATTTGTAAGATAAAAGACACCAAGAGGGCTTCAAGAACTAGCAGTTTTCCATGAAGATTGCTTCTTGAAGGCTTAATAACATATTTAGCCATCATTTGGTATAACATAAATTATAGATGGCTAACAAAACACAGGATTAATCGAGAGTTTAATGCAACTCTGATTATCACAATGTATCATTGTAGGATCTAACTGTGAACAAAACAAACCAACCAGGATCTTCCTCATCCAGATAGCCTCACATGCAACTTGACTTGTTGCCATGTATTCTACTCCCGCTGAACTGTTGAGATTGCGACAATATGATGAGCTTAGTGGAAAGAAGTCGCCTTCACTAAGTGGGCCCGCAAGCTATTTTTGGCGCAAAGTCTATTTTTAGACGTATGGATCATATTCTATGAGTTGCAGGATGCTATTTGTGGAGGGTTGGTCTAGTTGGAAAAATAGATGGACTTCTATTTTTAGACATATTGGGCAGAATCTATTTTTATATTGCAAATCTAAAAATAGGTATGTCGAATATTATTAGCTCTTAATAATTTTTGGACTATAAACATTATCTTATTCTCTTGGAGAACTTCAGTTAAGTGCACAAATGTGGCACAGGAGCTGACAGAAGGAATTACGCTATTCCCGAGGGTTAAGTGGAGCTATTGCATGGATACTTCAGTTAGAACTCATGTGAGAGATTTTGGTGGAGTTGATTGAGGAGTTAATGGAGTTGTGTTCAGTTTAACTAATCTAAACATAGTTGAACTAGTTGTATTTAGTCTAACTGATTAATACACTAGTGAAGAGTGATGTGAATTAATTATTAATTAATTCACTAATTATAAAATCATTAATCAACTAAAGAATACATCAGTTAACTTCAGTGCATGGACAGTTTCAGTGGAGACCAGTGCAGAGATAGGTGAAAGAGCAGGTTAACTATTAGTTGTGACTATACTGTTGCATATTTGCAACAACTAGTGATTGTAGGAGCCCATGAGGATTGCACAGTACAAGCCAGGTGGTTAAAGTTATTTAATGATCCATCCTATAACATTGATTATGAAATAGAGGCTGGCTATCAGGTGGCAGAGATTGGAGTATGTGTTTTGCTAGATCTAGCTTGATTAGTGTGTAGCAATTGGAGGTTGTGCTGAGAGCTTGTGAGGAGCTTTGTACAATGATTGTTACATGATCTCTATGACATATAATATACAGATAGTTGGGGTTTTCAGCTTTAATCTTTCCCATGAAATACTATGTTCATATGTGTGATTGTTTATGGTTTTAATGTGCGCATGCAATTGATTTTATTTCCGCATGTAATGATAAATGGTAGAAGAGATTCTGTATTATGCATGAAGATAAAATAGTGTGTGATCAGGATAATCTCGATGAATAGTATATCAGTTATTCAAATTTTCTACATGAACTGAGTGCCACGGATATTTTTTTCCTGTTGTACTAAGAAACTGCCATAGATCCGATACTGAAAATCCCTCATGATGTTCTCTTTCTGTCGGTTGGGCTGCCTGCCCAATCTGCACTTGTGAAGCCATGCAAATTCATGTCATCCGTCTATCTGTACCATAAGGCATACTCAGATGTGCCCCTGAGATACCTCATGACATGCTTGCCTACCTTCCAAAAGAGCTTGGTAGGCTTAACCATTGCTTGTGAAAGTTGGTTCACTGCATAGCATATGTATGGTCTTGTATTAACTAAATACATGAGCAAACCCACCAATTGTCGATAAACAATGGCATCCACTACCTCTACTGATGTAGAATCCTCTTTCCTCCAATTTCCTGGAAGAGGAGTGTCGATAGGCTTGCAACCTTGCATGTGAAACTTCTCCAGTATCTCCCAGACATACTTGCCTTGAGACACAAACAGTTCACCTTCCCACTGCCATATTTCCAATCCAAGGAAATAATGAAGGAGGCCCAAATCCTTCATCTCAAACTCCTTTGCAAGATATTCCTTGCATGAGTGTATCAACTGATCATCACCCGTTAGTATTAAATCATCAACATAAAGAAAAATGATTAAAATCTTACCCTCCACCACAATTTGGTACAGGTTTGCATCCGCCTCACTCTTGGTGAAGCCAAGTCCAGTGAAATAGCTGTCGATCTATGTGTACCAAGAAAGAGGTGCTTGCTTCAGCCCGTACAACACTCTTTTGAGCTTGCACACATACGAATTGCTGCTAAAGATCTCAAATCCTTCAGGCTGCTCAGTGTACATCTCTTACTCAATGATCCCATTAAGGAACACAGTCTTCACATCCATCTGATGAATGTGCCAAACCATATGCGATGAGAGAGCAAGGATGGTCCTTACGGAAGAATACCATGTGACAGGTGCAAAGGTTTCTTCAAAATCAATCCCCTCGATCTGTGAGAAGCCCCGGGTAACAAATCTTTCCTTATACTTCTTGATGCTCCCATCAGCAGCTTGCTTTACCTTGTAGATCCATCTTGATCCTACAACTGGTTTACCAAATGGCCTTGGAACAATCTCCCAAGCACTGTTTCTGACAATGGAGTCATACCTCCACCATGGCATCTACCCATGTGGGCTCCTACACTTCTTCTTCAAAAGAAGATGGCTCTGTCATGATACACTTGCTCATGAGAGCCATGTATCCAGAAAATTGGTCAGGTGACTGTCTTTATCTGTGCTGTGATGTAGGGACTCCTACATTCTGTGCCACATCAAGCTTCAGTCTCTTAGCTTCTGTGGTCCGCTTTTTGCCTTGTCTGATGTTTTGTTTTGTATGAGTGGACTCCTCCACTCCATGAATCTCCTCCTGTGGCTGATCCACATCTATAGGCTCATCTTTGGGAACAAGAAGTTCCTCCTCTGCATGCAAGTGTAGCTCCCTCTCAAGCGACAAATTCATGGATTTCACCTCATTGAATTTTATATCCCGTCACACCACAGTCATCCAACTGTCTGGAAAATACACACGATAATTATGGGGTGTTTCTGTGTACCTCACAAATATCCCAACTTCTGCAGTCAGCTCCAGCTTCTTCCTAGAGTCCTTTTTCACATGAATGTAAATATATGAGCCAAAAATATTCAAATGATAAATATTAGGCTTCTTACCAGTAAAAGCTTCTTCATGTGTACTCATGCCAAGTACTCTATGAGGAAAATGATTTTTCACATAAACCGCAGTGTTGCATGCTTCCGCCCACAAATGCATCGGTAGGCCCTGGTCATGCAGCATCGCTCGTGCAACACCCACGATCATTCTGTTCTTCCTCTCCGCAACCCCATTCTGCTGTGGGTTATGAGGCACTATGAGTTCTCTTTTAATTCCTTCTTTACTACAGAAGTCTTTGAATTCGCCCGAGATGTATTCAACACCATTATCGCTACGTAGAGCTTTCACTTGTTTCCCCGAATCCTTCTCCACCAATGCTTTAAACTCAAAAAAATTTAAGAATGTTTCTCTCTTCTTCTGCATGAAGAAGATCCAGCATCTACGAGAATAGTCATCAAAAAATATAACATAATATATATCTTTTGCTGTTGAATCAACCGATAAAGGTCCACACACATCTGTGTGAATTCTCTCCAGGATCACCGAAGCACAGTTCTCCTTCTCATGAAAGGTGGTCTTCACAAACTTACCCATAGTACATCCCTTGCACTGATATGACTGTGCAAGAGTACCCTTGGGAAGTCCAGTAGAAATCTACTGCAAAATATTCAAAGCGCCATGGTGAAGATGACCCAATCTCCTGTGCCATAATTCGCCCTCATCCCGTCTCACCACTTATTTTGCTTTGCCCACCATTGTAGCATAGCCATATACCTCTAGCTTGTAGAGATTCTTAACTTGAATCCCTATCCTCTTGGTTTGACTCGTTTTTTTATGTTGCAGGAAATCTTTTCCATTGCTAAAAACAACGTCATAACCTTTGTCTTCCAACATTGCGACCAAGACCAAGTTATTCTTCAGACCTGGAACATGCATAACATCTTTCAAAAATAATGGATTACTGGACTCCCTCTCAAAGGTAATGGTCCCAATTCTAGTCGCATTGTATTGAACATCGTCGCCCATCTCTATATGCATTTGAAGGTCCTTCTCCTCCAAGTCACTAAACAACTCCTTGTCTCCTGTCATATGGAAAGATGCACCACTATCAAGATACCAAACCGATCCCATATAGCTTGAAACCAAGCATGCGATCAAAGATAAATCAAGTTCAAATTGTGAGGCTAAGGCCTCTCCAGCTGCAGCTCCAACAGACTTCTTGTTCTTCTTCCTCTGTGGGCAGTTAGTGGCGAAATGCCCATGTTCGTGACAGTGAAAACACTTCACCTTGGATAGATCCTGCTTCTTGCCTTTAGCTTTGAATTTTGAAGGAAATTTATTCCCCTTCCCTTTCCTTTCTTTGGCAGCCAAAGCGCAATTCTCTTCATCATCATTATTTGATGAAGATCCATCCTTGGTACCTTGCCTTATCTCCTCCTGCACAAGATCTGAACAAATTCGCTCCCATCTCGACAGTTTCTCCCATCCATTGACAGAGTCTTCGTAGCTATGCCAACTCTTCAGAAGCCCAAGGAGAGCCAAGCTCACCAATTCTTCATCATCATCAGTAATCCCCACACTTCCCAGTTCATCCCTACAGTGGACAAACTTCATGAGATATTTTGGAATACTGTTGCCCTTCTCCATTTTTATTTTTTTGAGCTTATCTTTCAGCACCAACTTCCTCTGGTCGCTGCTGCTTTGGAAAAAAATTGTCAAAGCCTTCCACATTAAAAATGGAGTGGCTTTCCCATGAAGGCTGGACACAATTTGGTTCTTCACACCTTCCAACTGAATTATTCTTGTCTTTGCTATCTTTTTTTGCTATGTGTCAAGTAATGCAGCATCAGTAGATCCCGGCTTAGGAACATCACTATCGATGAACTCCTTCAATCGATTATCCTCTAGCACCACCTCCATCCTATCCTTCCAGAATATGTAATTCATGATGCCATTAAGGGCATACTCCAATTAGAGCCCATTGAAAGACATTTCAATGTATACTCAACTGTCGCACCAAGAATTTTATGAAGCAAATTCGAATTTTCCACTAGCACAAACTCAACAATTCTTCACAATTACAATCTTCAAGAATTAACACTGCTCTGATACCATGTAGAAATTATATACAAGATGCATGTATATATCCATATTCTCTCGATCTAACAATATTTATCTTCTTGCTAAATACATAATACTTCCATTGTTAATCTTTTGCGGAAATTAATATCAATTGCAAACACATGAAGCAATAAAAACAATCGCACATAACACAGTTGTTTAACGGGAAAGCCCAAAGCTAAAAACCCCAACTATCATATATTATGTATCATGGATATCATGTAACAATCTCATAAAAAGCTTAGTACATTAAGCTCTCAGTACAATCAATCATCACACACTAATCAAAATAAATCTGCAAATCCATGCGCCGATTTCTTGCCACCTGCTAGCCTGCCTCCATTGTGAAATCCCTGTTGAAGAATAGCTCTGAATGAATTCAAATTACCCTTGCTTGCACTGTGCAATCCTCATGGAAACTCCAATGTGTGTGTAGTGCAATCAATGCATCACTATAGTCACAACAGATAGTCCATCTTGCCCTTTCACCTATCTCTCCACTGGGTCTCCATTGGAACTGACATGCACTGTAGTTAACTGCTATATTTTTTCAGTTGATTAATGAGGTATTATTTGTGAATTAATTAACTAATTAATTCACTCCACTCTCACTAGTGTATCATTTAGTTAGACTAGATACAATTATCTCAATTGAGTTTAACTCCATTAATTGAGTTAAATTGAATAACAACTCCATGAACTACTCTTCCAACTTTGTCATAACTTTGCCACTTCAGTTCTAACTGAGTCCTCCACGCATGAACCACCAGTAAACCCTAGGAATTTTGTAATTCCTTCAGCCCACTGATTTTCCAAATCTTTGCATTGAAATTAAGTGCTCCAAGAGAATAAGTTGCTGTTTATTGTCAGATTATTATTAAGAGCTAATAATAATTGACACTTCTATTTTTAGATCGACGATATATAAAAAGACTTCACCCAATATTCTAAAAAAAGAATTCCATCTATTTTTCCAACTTGACCAACCATCCAAAAATAGCATCCTGCAACTTCTAAAATATGATCACCATGTATAAAAATAGACATAGTCTAAAACTAGACTTACACCTAAAATTAGCCTGCGGGCCCACTTAGTGAAGGCGACTCATTTTCACTAAGTTCATCATCTTGTTGAATCTCAAAAAGAATATGAGAGACATACAAAGATACAAATATTTCCCACATGAGGCTTCTCTCCAGTGAAATCCTCCTCCTGATTCATATTCCCCAATCCTCTAAGAGGACTCCTGTGAAGAAGATAAACAACAATATTGCAGGGCTCAACCCACAAAACAAAGGAAACCCCTGATCATGAATCATCTCTCTAGAAACCCTAACAATAGCTCTGTTATTCCTTTCAGACACCCCATTCTGCTGGGGGTTGTAAGAAACTGTGAACTCTCTCATAATTCCCTCCTATGCACAGAATTCAGAAATCCCACCATCGATGTACTCACTGCCATTGTATGACCTCAAGACCCAAATATTCCTACTTGTCTGCGTTTCCACAAGAGCTTTGAAATCTTTAAAGCGACTGAATAGATCACCCTTGGTCTTCAGGAAATATATCAAAGGTTATCAGGAGTTCATAAATTTTGTTCAAAATTGAAAGTGACAGGATTGGGTTGAAACCAAAATGGTTGTGTAGATTCCGACGCCGTGAACGGTTCGAAAAACCAATGTTGTATGAGGCAGATATCTTGTTGGGAAAAATACTAAGAGGGGGGGGGGGGGGGGGGTGAATAAATATTTTTATCTTGCAGTAAAATTTTACTTTTCCTTACTGAATTTCTATACGTGACTTTAATGAACTCAACTAGTGTTTATACACAGATACATTAACAGAAACTCACGTATACTGAGATGAATTTATTGCTAGGTAATATGTTAGAAACATTATTTAACCTAGCTTATCAGTTATGAATCAGATAGTTAAGTAGTAAATATATGCAGTAATAACAGAATAAATCATCACAAAAGAGCATCACACATGAACACCAAGATTTAAGGTGGAAACCAAATTCAATAGAAGACCACCGTTACTGTCGTCTTTGTATTCAATATTTATTATATGGAAAACCACTTACATTATTGTACTGATGCAGATTCATATCAGTATGCAGGCATCTACCTGCCAAATGATGTAACCTTCTCTCATTCTCCAGCTACTACTAGAAGGGAGCTCCAACCCCCTGATCTCGTTTACCAACCACTACTGGAAGGGAGCTTCAAACCCCTGATTAGAACACCAACTTCTACTAGCAGGAAGATTCTACTTCCACACTGAAGGTTTCAACCCTCACAATCACTGCAGACCACGTTTCATCAATTTTCACACTAGATCCCACAACTTCAACACAACTCATCATAAAGATCATCAATAACCCAGATTTAATCAGAACAACAAGATAATTGTAACCAAAACACAGTAATAAACCTAGACTTCAAAATCAGTATGTATAATAAATATCAACCCTAAACATTCATTATCATAAAATACATACGCTACTTCACTTTCTTGATCCTGCATGTATACACACTTTTCTTCACACCAACCTGCGTATAGATATGAGACCAGATCTGAGGCTTTCACTCATATATCATTTCAGTAATGCAGAATGCTTATTCAGTCAGTCATCATTAAAAATATTTACTCCCTCATTGATCATATTTGTACATATTCAACTTAGTAGAATTTACAATATTCAAACAACCCAGATCTACATGAAGACTTCATTAGTAGACAATAGAAATACAACATCATTATACAGATAACCTCTTCACCAAGCTTTAGAAAACACTAAATTCCATACGTGCCTTTTCTGAGACAAAGCCGCGTATATACGTGCTTTCACTGAGACGAACTAGCGTATAGATCTGTAAATATTAATTTTGCAGAATGTTTCAGATCTATAGACTTACCCAGATTTCTTCACTTCACTTCAGCAAACATGCGCCAGGTAACAGATCTGATCATCTCTTCAATAGTTCAAGTGCATAGTCATTTCAGGGCTAGATCCATCATTGTATCCAAGGGTGCATCATAGATTCAGATCTACCAATAAAAAAAAGTTCATCCCATGCAGATATACTTCAGAGATAAGTATTCAGTAACAACCCTCACACATGCACTACCTTGCACTATGATCTTCCTCTCCTTATATAGAATTAGCCTTTATCAATACCATGAGCTAAAACCACACAAGTGTCGATGGTATTCTTGGATGAAATCAAATAGACGATATAGAACTCAATACTGTGGGATAATACCATGATAATGCACCTTGGTATCATAATTTTAGAGCACAAAAGGCATACAAGACTTTTCTTCTTCGTACCCGCGTGTATACACAATTTCTCTTCATAAAAACTACGTATATACTAATTTCAGATGTATACGTGGGTTGCATGTATACCAAATAGCATATACATTGACTTAATACATGGTTTTCCTTCATCAAACCTGCATATACATTGAGAAATATTTCCTGTTTCATTTCTATGTCACTTACTGGAATTCCTTTCTCTGTCACATCTGAACTAACTTGTAGAAGAATCATTTTTACATATTTAACAAGTAGGATGCTATAAAAAAGGAAACTCATCAAGTAGGTTTCCATCAAGGACAACTTCATTGAGTAGGTTGCCATCAAGGACAACATATTGCATCATATTTCCAACAATATCCCCCTTTGGACTTGATGGAAACCATGATGGTGTTTGATCAACACAACAGATAGATACATTAAACATAACCATTATTCAAACTGGAAACCATGATGGTGTTTGATCACCACAACAGATAGATACATTAATCATAACCATTATTCAAACACCAAGATACTCTCCCCCTTTGACATCAAGGGCAAAGGGCGGATAAAAAAAAAACAAGGTTTCTCATCCCTTGTAGAAAGAAGAGCTCTATAGATCTGAAGTGCACTGAATTTACCATGCCCCCCCTGAGTTCATGCTGGATCTTTAGACATATTTTTCAATGAAGTACATGAATCTATAACTCAACCGAGTATGACCATTCCTATCACCAAGGACTCATACTTACATCAATGATCCAACCAAGTGGAATTACATATTTGACTCAACTACCCAACCAAGTGGGTTTACAAATTTGAACAAGTCCTTACATGAATGAATATGACCTTTTCATCAAATAATAGATGTGAATTTGTATAACCAAGACCAAAGAATCTCAAACTGGAGATCATAACACAAAAACCATTTAGAGTGCCAACAATGCATCCTTTTCAACAAGGCAGATGCTCCCCCTAAACTTGTGCATCTTGAACACCTTCAACAACCAATTCATCAAAGTATCTTCATCAAGGTGATAAATATCAAAGAAAGGTACAGTAATATGAATACTTGTAACAATAATAGATATTACCAAATAACAACACACACTGTTCTGAAAGCTGACTCAGAGAATTTTTTTCAGCAAAAATCATACGCGGTTTTATGCACAAAAAATCACGTGTATACACGATTTTCCTTTATGAAACCAATGTACAGAATTTAATCTTCTAAAATTGGGCAAATTTGATACGAGAGGCAGAGACAACTACTAGCTTGTGTCTGAGATATTCAAATGCTTCCCTGGGAAGAGGTTTATTAAATATATCTGTAACTTGTTCTTTGGAGAGAACATACTCCAATTTAATCTTTAGTTCAAGCACTTGTTCACGTAGGTAGTGATACTTGATAGGAATGTGCTTGGTCTTGGAATGCATAACAAATTTTTTTGAGATACTAATGGCACTTGTATTATCACATGGAATGGAGATGGGAGGTGAAAATTTGATTTGAATATCTTGTAATGTATGCATCATCCAAAGAAGTTGTGTGTAGCATGATGCATCAGCCACATATTCTGCTTCTGCTATAGATAAGGCAATAGAGCTTTGTTTCTTGCTGAACCAAGAGACTAATCGAGGCCCTATATAGAATGCACCACCACTAGTGATTTTTTTCTCATCAACATTTCCAGCCCAATCCGCATTTGTGTAAGCATGAAGAGTGAGATCAACATTCTTTGGATACCATAGACCAAATTATTGAGTCCCTTGTAGATATTTGAATATTCTTTTTACAGCCTGAAGGTGAGACTCTTTTGGGTTATCTTGGAATCTTCCAACAATCCCAACAACATGAATAATGTCTGGTCTTGTCCCGGTTAGATAAAGTAGACTTTAAATCATGGATATATACTCTGGTTGATTCACCATTGGAGAATCATCATGAGAACTGAAGTTACATCCAATTACCATTGGATTAATCACAGGTTTGTAGTCTTCTATCCCATACTTCTTCAAAATTTTCTTGAGATATTTTGCTTGTGATAGAAATATGCCATCTGTTTCTTGTTGCACTTGTAAGCCAAGAAAATATGTTAGTTCCCCAAGTAATGACATTTCAAATTCTTACTGCATAACAGAAGAAAATTTCTAACTCATGGACCCTTCATTACTTCCAAAAATGATGTCATCAACATACACAACAATAATCAATAATTTATCATTCTCTATTTTTGTGTATAAGTTACTGTCAGCAGATCCCTTTGTGAAACCTTGTTGTTGAAGATATTTGTCAAGACGATAGCACCATGCCCGAGGAGCTTTTTTGAGACCATATAAAGTCTTTTAAAGTTTTCAAACAAGTTTTTCATCATTTCCAATAATGAATCCTTCTGGTTGTTCTATATAAACTTCTTCTTCTAAATCACCATTGAGGAAAGTAGATTTTACATCCATTTGATAAACTTTGAATTGTTGAAAACTTAAAAAAGAAAGAAACATTCTTATGGCTTCAAGTCTGGCTATAGGAGAAAATGCTTCTTCAAATTCTATACCTTCCTATTTAGCATACCCTTTACAAAAAATTCTAGCTTTGTTTCTAATAACATCTCCATTTTCATTTAACTTGTTTTTGAATATCCATTATGTTCCAATAAAATTTCTATCATGAGGTCTTGGAACCAATTCCCGAGTATGATTCTTTTCAATTTGATCAAGTTATTCATTCATGACTTGAATCCAACATTCATCTTTACTAGCTTGATTAACATTCTGTGGTTCAATAGTGGATAAGAATGCTAGATAGCTAGGGGACCCTACAAGAGTTATTCTTGTTTGGACACCTGATCCCTTTTCTCCCAGAATTTGAGATTATGGATGATTCTTTTGAACATACCTGGATGGAGCCTTTTCAGATATCTTCTTCTGGTGCTTCATTGGGTTCACCTTATATATTGTTTGTATCTGATGAGGGAAAACATACATCATCATCATCTTCATTTGTTGTGTTTATTTCCCTTTTAGGTGCTGTGAGAGACTCATCAAATACAACATCAATACATTCAACAATCTTCCGAAGTATTTTATTGTAACATTTATATGCTTTACTTCTAGAAGAGTAACCAAGAAATTTTCCTTCATCTGCTCTAGGCTCAAACTTAATAAGTTTTTCATCATTGTTTTTGATAAAAAAATTTCTTCCAAAAACTGTAAAATGGTTTGCAATGGGATTATTACCATACTAGAGCTCATAAGGAGTTTTATCACTGTTCACATGAACATGAGCCTTGTTAAGAATATTTACTATAGTATGTGCTGCTTCTCCCCAAAAGCTATCAGGAGTTCCAGATTCATCAAGCATAGCATGAGCCATCTGTTGAACTGTTCTATTCATTATTTTTGCCACACCATTTTGTTGTGGGGTTTCAGCTACAAAAAATTGTCTTTTTATGCCATGCTGTTCACAGAAATCAAAGAATTCATATGATATATATTCTCCTCCTTGTTCAGATCTAATACATTTGATTTTTAGATCTAATTCATTTTCAACCAAAGCTTTGAAGATGTTCAATGTTTCAAACACTTCATCTTTATGTTTTAGTAAACCAATCCAACACATTCTAGAGAAGTCATCAGTAAATAAAATATAGTATTGTTCTCCGCGAGGTGAATTTTTCCTTACAAGACCACATAGATCAGTATGTATAAGTTCAAGAGGCTTACTTGCTGATCCTTCTTTGGCATTGAATTGCACCCTGGTTTTCTTACCAAATTGACATGATTTGCATATGGTACTTTCAGGCAGAGTGATGCTGGGAAGATCACAAACAACTTTGAGTATGCTAGATTTGCTTATTCGAGAGAAGCTCAAATGTCCCAATATTTTGTGCCATATCCAATTTTCTACAGATTTACCTAAGTAGCATTACTCTTGGCCACCTTTCAATATGTACAGATTGCTTGGTGTTCTAATTCCTTTTATTACTGTTTTTCGTATGTCAAGTTCACGTACTACACATTCCTTTGAACTAAAGACAACTTCATTTCCTTGATCATACATTTGGCTTACACTCAACAAGTTATGCTTTAACCCATCCACATACATAAAATTGTTAGATTTAACCTTTTCTTTTATAAACAAAGAACCTTTACCCTTAACGATAGCTAGAGAGTCATTTCCAAAAGTAACATTATTTTCTTTCTCTAATGCATTATATGAAAGAAGTTTATTTGTATCACCTGTCATGTGTTTTGAACATCCGATATCAATGTACCATTGATTTTCTCCTCCTTATGCAAATAACGCTATGCCACAACATTCAACTTGTGATTCCTTCTTTCTCCATACCTTGGAGTTTGTGGGTACATGTTATTTTGGCTGAAATTTGCTCCTACATTCAGATTCTTCATGTCAAAAGTGATTGCAATAAGAACATTCAATTTCTCCTTGAAGAGGAGAAATTTTTTTGTAATAATTATTCTTTACTCCAGTCTCATTTCTTTGCTTTCTAGCTTCTCTGGTCATGATGGTTTTGAATGAAACACATTGTACGAATTTATGACCAAAGTTATGACATGAGAAACATTGTCCATTAAAGAAGAAATATATGCGATCATGAAACCTTCTATTTATGTTTACCTGCTGATTGATATTTATGTTATTTTTATTCCTTGAATTGAAGTGGTCATGCTTTACCTGGGTGGTCTCTTTGTTCTTTTGTTGAGTAACAAAATGTTGTTGGCTGGCTTTAGCTGCATTTAGATAGCTTGGTGCTGAAGACTGAGAGGATTCTCCAATATATCCAAGACCTGTCTTTACAAGAGGAGAGCGTTGTACCTTGATAATTTCATCTAAGGTTTCAGATCCTTTAGCAAATCTAAGATTTAAAGTTCACTTTCTCAATTTCCTTTCTTAGACTTACTATTTCACATTCTAATTTCTCATTGTGCTTCTCCTTTTTTATAAGCTGATTCTTTAGAGTATCTATGGAAATTTTGTTTTCTTCCAAACATATTTTGAGTTGATTTATTTCTTCAAGAAAATCATTTTCTTCTAAAGCATCCATAAAAGTATCTTTAACCTCACTAGAATATTTTTCAAAAGCCATGAGCAGTCTAATATCTTGATCATATTCTCCTTCTTCACTATTTGATAGACCATCACTATCTTCATGAGTATAATAGATTTTTCTATTGATAAACCGTTTCTTATTTCCTTTTTCCACTTCCTTTCCCTTTTCATGATTATCTTTATAGGGACATTTAGACGCATAATGACCAACTCTTCCACAAGAAAAACATTTAAAAGGAAGCTTACCTCTGAACCTTCCAGTGCCAAGTTGTAGCTTCTTTACAAAATTTATCTCATATTCTTTTGAAACATACCCTGATCCTTCTTGCTCTTCTACTTCAATTCCTTTTGTAGCAGCCCTAAAGACAACTTCTTTGACTTCAGATGGACCTCCTTTCCTCATTTCACATGCAGTCAGAATCCCATGAAGTTGAACTATAATAAGATTTTGTAGATCCCGCTTCTCTTCAATAGTAGACACTTTTGACTTGAATTTGGGAGTTAGAGATCTTAAAACCTTTTATACTAGAGTAGTGTCAGTTATGGTTTCACCCATATTTCTCATACGATTTACAATATAATCTAGATGTAAAAATAATCTGGAAATGATTTACTCACTATGCATTCTGAGTTTTTCATATTGAATTCTAAGAGTTTGGAGTTTAACACTTTTTACCTTGGCATCACCTTCATAGCTTAGAATGATTTTGTCCCATATATCCTTTGCTGTATTAAACTGCATGACTTTGACTAATGCATTGACTGCCTTTGAATTGGTTTCATAGTTCTTTCTTGCTGCTAGATTTGTTGGAACTGAAGCTGGATATTGATAACCTTTTTAAACTATAACCCATACATCTTCTCCAAGAGACTGAATATAGGATCTTGTCCTTGTCTTCCAGAAGATTAAATTGTTTCTGTTGAAGAGAGGAGGCCTGATAGATGCTATCCAATCTCGATTGATCATCTTACCTGATCTTCCTTCTAGCGATTAAGCTTCTTCAGAAGGACCTGATCTGATACCAATTGTTGGGAAAAATACTGAGAGGGGGGGGAGGGGGGGTGAATCAATATTTTAATCTTGTAGTAAACTTTTAATTTTCCTTACTGAATTTCTATATGCGACTTTAATGAACTCAACTAGCATATATACACGGATAGACTAATAGAAACTCACGTATACTGAAATGAATTTATTGTTAGGTAATATTTTAGAAACATTATTTAACCCAGCTTATCAGTTATGCATCAGAGAGTTAAGAAGTAAATATGTGCAGTAATAATAGAATAAATCATCACAAAAGAGCATCACACATGAACACCAAGATTTAATGTGGAAACCCTATTTGGGAGAAAACCACCGCCGTTTTCGTCTTTGTCTTCAATATTTATTATATGGAAAACTGCTTACATTATTGTACTGATGCAGACTCATATCAGTACGTAGGAATCTACCTGTAGAAGGCTGCAACCTTATCTCGTTCTCTAGCTACTACTGGAAGGGAGCTCCAACCCCCTGATCTCGTTTATCAGCCACTACTGGAAGGGAGCTTCAACCCCCTGATCAGAACACCAAATTCTAATGGCAGGAAGCTTCTACTTCCACACTGAAGGCTTCAACCCACAGAATCATTCTAGACGATGTTTCATCAATTTTCGCGCTGGATCCCACAGCTTCAACACAACTCATCATAAATATCATCAATAACCCAAAATTCAATCAGAATAGTAAGATCACTGTAGCCAGAACACAATAATAAACCCAAAATTCAGAATCAGTATGTAGAATCAATATCAACCCTGAACATTCATTATCATAAAATACATACGCTACTTCACTTTATTGATCCCTCATGTATACGCGCTTTGCTTCATACCAACCTGCATATAGATATGAGAATACTGAATTTATAGAATTTGATGAACTAGATATGAGGCTTTCACTCATATATATTTTCAATAATGCAGAACCCTTATTCAGTCAGTCATCATTAAAAATATTTACTCCCTCATTGATCAGATTTGTACATATTTAACTTAGTAGCATATAAAGTATTCAAACAACCCAGATCTACATGAAGACTTCATCAACAGACAATAGAAATACAACAAATTTAAGCAGATAACCTCTTCAACAAGCTTCAGAAAACCCTGACTTCCATACACACCTTTTCTAAGACAAAGCCACGTATATACACGCTTTCACTGAGAAGAACTAGCGTATAGATCTGTAAATATTAATTTTGAAGAATGTTTCAGATCTATAAACTTACCCAGATTTCTTCACTTCACTTCAATAAACATGCGACAGGTAATATATCTGATCATCTCTTCAATAGTTCAAATGCATAGTCATTTCAGGGCCAGGTCCATCATTGTATCCAAAGGTGCATCATAGATTCAGATCTACCAATAAAACAGAGTTCATCCCATGCAAATCCCAGTAAAATAGAGTTCAGAGAGAATTATTCAGTAACATCCCTTAAAGATGCACTACCTTGCACTATGATCTTCCTCTCCTTATTTAGAATTAGCCTTTATCAATACCATGAGCCAAAACCACACAAGTGTCAATGGTATTCTTGGATGAAATAAAATAGACGATATAACGCTCAATATTGTGGGCTAATACCATGGTAATGCCCCTTGGTATCATAATTTTAGAGCACAAAAGGCATACACGACTTTTCTTCTTCGTACCCGCATGTATACGTGATTTCTCTTCATAAAAACTACGTATATACTAATTCTGGATGTATACGTGGGTTGCCTGTATACCAAGTAGCATATACATTGACTTCATATGTGGGTTGCCTTCACCAAAACTGCGTATACATTGAGAAATATTTCTTGTTTCATTTATTTGGAACTTACTGGAATTCCTTTCTCTGTCACATCTGAACTGACCTGTAGAAGCATCATTTTTACATATTTAATGAATAGGATGCTATCAAGAAGGCAACTCATCAAGTAGGTTTCCATCAAGGACAACTTCATCAAGTAGGTTGCCATCAAGGACAACATATTGCATCATATTTCCAACATATCGCGATCTTATCGAAATCCCAAACACATAAAATTTGTGACAGGGTTGACTGGGATGCCTAGTTACCAAGGTGGATTGCACAGTAAAAAAAAAAATATTCTCAAGAATATTCCTTTTCTCCGGGCCAATCAGTGGATGACAAGTGGCACCATTTTATTTGATGGATGAGTTTGGTACATTTTTTTTGGGCCAATTAGGGGGTGACACGTGGCCAGTCGTGAGGCCGCCATGGGTCCCCAAAATGTCATATTAAAATTTTTGGGTAGAGGTCCATAGGGCTCGACCCCGCGACCTCCGACAGAGCAACCACACGAAATACCGCCCGAGCTGCATGATTAGTTATTACCAACATAGTTCACGGGTTAATTTTAAGGTTGATGGAAAATGTGTTTGGGGTGGTCCCAACCTGCCAGCGGTCCCGCGGGTGGTCACATTACAATATTTAATTCTCCATAGCAGTTGTTACAATCGATAGTTCACAAACCCCACAACATTTATGTTAAGACTTGTCGCATGGCAACGGTAAATTTTATTTCTCTTCATGGTTAAGTAACACAACGTTCAAACCGGGGTTCAACCCTTATGCAACCATAGTTTATGCCTGTAGTTCCACCGACCGTTACGGTCAGGCCGGGGTTTGGGGTGCGCATGTGGCCACCCCTACCCATAAAATTTATTGTAATGGTTAAGTTTGGCAGGAATTATGGAGCGCGCCCAAATTGAGGCGGAATCCACTATTTTGACTGCAGTTAAGTGTAGTCCTCCACTTTTAGTGGAGATTTTCTAGGTGTAACTGGGAAAATGAGTAGGAGACTCAATTTTCGCCCATTCAAAATGAATGAAGAGTCATTCTTGACTAATTGGAGCTATCTGGAGCCATTGGTGTAGAGAAAACAATCATTAGAGGCCTGTAACTATATGTATTTGCAAAATTTTGAGCATAATGAAAGGTGGATATGCCATTGGGAGCTGGACTAGCAGATCTAGCTGAGGAGGGGTGAACTGATTCATTATGCCTGTTGTGTAAATTTTATGTGGTGACTTATTTCTCTATTTTACACTACTGTTTAGTGTTATTTGTGCTTATTTCATGCTTCTAATTCACTAAAATCATCTACAATTCATGGTTAAAATCCTCAATCCTTAAGAAAAATAATGAGACAAGTATGCACATGTTTATAAACTGAAAATACACTTAGGAGAGAAAAACTAATACAACCCTTTCAGATCATACTAGTAGTGGAGCTAGAGTTTATTCTATGGTGTTGTTTAGTGCAAAGAATTGCTGAACTGTTTGCAAGTTTTAGATGCTTACTAGGCTGAAGCTCAAGAGAGGAGAAGGAAAATTGGTGGGAGCAGAAAGGTCCCAAGAAGAGCCAAAGAAAAGGAGAGAAATATTGCCAAAATCTCCACCACCTAGTTCACCTCCTAAGGAAGCAGAAGATACTTTAAGCATGCCTCAAGAGGAAGGAGAAATCCATGAAGAGATGGATCCCAAAGAGGAAGAAAGAGTGTTCAGGAAAGCATTCCTTGACATGACTGAGATTGTTAGAATCCTTTATCAAGAAGGAATGAGAGACTGGAAGGAGAAGGATCCAAACTTCACAAGGAAGGACAGGGATATTCAGGAGGTCAAAATGATGAAGATAAGTCAAAGAAGGGAAATGGAGGAAATGGAGGCAATGGAGAACCATAATCCTCACCCTCCTCATCATCATCCTCTACTTCTTCAGTACATCAACCACACAAGTCAAAGAACACTGGTAAAGTCCTTTTTTAAAACTTGATGTTAAGTTTGAATTGCCAATTTTTAATGGTGAAGTAAATGCATAAAATATTGATAATTGGATTAGGAAATTGGAGGTCTATTTGAGAATCCAGAACCTTCAAGATGATGATACTAAAATCCAATTAGCTTCATTGAGAATGGAAGGTGCAACACTTGTTTGGTGGGAAGCCAAGACAAAGGAGGAGATCAAAAAACATGGTAAGATTATTCTATCATGGTCAGATTTCAGTACTGCTGTAAAACAATAGTTTTATCCATTATCTCATATGTAGAAATCCATAATGAACTGGTATAACTTTAGGCAATTGAAGGGACAAAATGTACAAGAATACACCCAAGAATTTAGGAGAAGAGCTCTCTTATTAGGGGTAGATTTTTAGAGCCAAGATACTTTTCGCAAGTACATATGAGGCTTACATAGCTATCTAAAAAATACTATTCTCATATTTAATCCCACAAATCTAGATGAAGTATGTGTTCATGCCACACATCTAGAAGCTAGAGGGAAAAAAAATTCTGAAGAGGGTAGAAACAAAACTTTTAAGGGTAAAAACAAAGAGAAAACCTCAAAAGGTAAAAGCAAAAAGAATGCATCTATTAAGAAAGAGGGAGAAAAATTGGTTTGTAAATTTTTTTTCAAAATAAGGCTATGATGAAATGCATTGTTGGAAATTACATTTTGAAATGAGGCCAAAGAAATACAATAACAAAGGGAAACATAAAACTGCTGCTACAACTCAACATGATTTAAAAGACGATTCAGGTGATGAATCTAAGATTACAGCCATGGGATTGAAGAACATGAAGGGAAAATAAATTGAAACTAAACCTAGTACTAGTACATCAAACTGTCACATACATGCTCCAAATGAAGAAGAAAGAATTAATCTATTTCATGTGAGGGTCATATCCAAACATACCAAGATTGACACATTGTTTGACAGTGGGTCATAAACAAAATTAATCTCTGAAGACTTGTTCAAGTAACTTAACCTTGAGACCATACCACATCCAAAACCATATCCACTTGGTTGGATTTGTAAGGATGCAAATTTACAGGTTTCAAAGAAATGTATATTGCGGTTTGCAATCACTGCAAATTTTATTGACACAGTTGAATTAGAAGTGGTTTCGCTTGACATAACAGGTATTGTGTTGGGGAGTCCTTACTTGTATGACAGGAAAGCAATATTACATTTTCGTGAGAACAAATATCATTTACTCAAATATGGCAAGGAGTACATTGTTAGAGCACATCACAAAAAGACAAACATTGCTATGGTAAATGATGGATAGGTAAAGAGGCTGGTAAATTCAAGTAAGAATTTCATTCTTCTTATGATTAAGCCTAAAGCTGATGTTAATCATGAATCATTTGAGGGATGCGATCCTAATTTGAAATCAGATTTATATGATGTAGTTGATGCACATCATGAGATGTTTTAGGAGCCAACAGGATTTCCTCCAAAAAGAGAGATTCGACATGAGATTTAGTTGTAGCAATATTGTCCTCTTCCAAACATCGGTATGTATCGCATGTTGATAATGGAGAATTTTGAAATAAAGAGGAAAATCAAAGAGATGTTGGACAAAGGAATCATAAGGCCAAGCACTTTGCCATGCGGTTCACCCATAGTCTTGATACCAAAGAAAGATGGGACTTGGCGCATGTGTGTAAACTTCGGAGCTTTGAACAAGATTATGGTAAAGAATCATTACCCACTCCCAAGAATAGATGATTTACTTGATCAACTGAAAGAAGAAATTTTTTTCACTAAGTTAGATTTACGAAGTCGATATCATCAAGTAAGAATTGCAGAAAGTGATGTATGAAAAACTACATTCAAAACCAAATAAGGACTCTTTGAGTGGTTAGTTATGCCATTTGGTTTGTGTAATGCACCAGAAACTTTCATGTGTGTTATGGATAGTGTTTTGCATCCATTCCTTGATGAATTTGTGATTGTGTACTTATATGACATATTTATTTTCAGAAAAACAAGAGAACAACATATCTTGCATGTGAATAGAGTGCTTGATGTTTGAAGAAAGAGAAATTATTTCTTAAGATGTCAAAGTGTGAGTTTGGAAAGAATTATTTGGTTTATTTGGGACACATTGTAGGAGGAGGAGAGTTGAGAATTGATCCTTCTAAAGTGGGAGCCATTATGAATTAGCCCACACCCAAAACAGTAACCGAGGTAAGAAGTTTCTTAGGTGCAGCTCAATATTGGAGAAAGTTTACTGCTAATTTTTCTGCCATCGCAGCGCCTATGCATGTAGTGAAAAGTGTGAAAAAAGGCTTCCAATGGGGAGGAAAACAACAAGAAGCTTTCTAAGCTTTAAAATACAAGACAATTTCAGCTCCATTCCTTGCATTACCAAACTTGAGACAACCATTCGCGATTCAAACCGATGCTAGTGATTATGCCATGGGTGTAGTTTATTGCAACATGGTAAGCCTATCACTTTTCATTCTGAAACATTTAATAGTGTTGTGAAAAATTATCCTACATATGACAAAGAACTATATGCGTTGGTACAAAGTGTCAAGAAGTGGAAACACTACTTGATGGATAAAGAGACTATTGTGCATACCGATTACCAACCATTACAGTACTTGTAGTCACAAACAAAATTGCAGCAATCAAGACATTTCAGGTGGATGGGATTTCTTCAACAATTTCACTTGGTTATAAGGTACAAGAAAGGTATTTTCAATAAATTTTCTGATATGCTTTCAAGACCAATCATTAGTGCATATACTCTACTAAAAAATGATTCTATTGTACATGAGAGGTACATAGAAAAATATGCACATGATGTTGATTTTCAAGATGTGTATGCTAGTTTGAGTGAAGGGAATCAAGTTGAAGAAAAAGATTATCACATGCATAAAAAATTGCTGTTTCATTTGGGCAAGCCGTGTATACCACAAGGAGAGATGCTAGGTGTCACGAGAGAATCTCATTCAGCTCTTATTGCTGGACACTTTGGGGTAAGAAAAACAATGGCGCATCTACAAAGGTATTGCTATTGGCCTCGCATGGTAGATAGTGTGTCACATTTTATAAGATGTTTTTCTATGTGTGTAACAAGTAAGCCTAGTAATAAGAATCTTGGGTTGTACACACCACTAACGATGCCATCAAGGCCATGTGAGAGTGTCTCCATGGACTTTGTTGGAGGTCTACCTATGTCAATAATACAACATGATTAACTTTATGTAGCTGTGGATAGATTCAGTAAAATGTGTATACTTATGCCATGTAAGAAAACCATTATTGCTGAACAAAATGCTGAACTTTATTTTCAACATGTATGGGTTCATTTTGGATTGCCAAATTCTATTGTTAGTGACAAGGATTCCAGATTAATTGGGAGTTTTTGGTCCAATATATGGAGTATGATGGATACAAAGTTGAAAAAGGGTACTGCTTTTCATCCGAAAACAGATGGAAAAACCGAGTGGTGAACAAAACCATTGTGCATCTATTGAGAGGATATTGCGACAAGCATCCTAAGTTGTGGGATAAGCAACTGTATTACATTCAACACACTTACAACTGGGCAAAGCACTCTTCTACACAAACATCACCTTTTGAAGTATGCTTTGGGTATTTTCCAAAATCACCATTAGACTTCATCTTTGGGAAGGATGTTGCAATAGATGGCTATAGTGATATTGACAAGGCTCAAAATTTCATTGAGAAAATTCAGATTATACATCAACAAGTTCAAGAAAAACTTGATAAAAGTAAAATAAAATACAAAGAGAGGCATGGAAAACATAGAGTTGATCACAAGTTTCAAGAGGGAGATGAGATATGGTTGCACTTTAGCAAAGAAAGGATGAAAGGGAAAGGTAAAAATCTCAAACCCATTCGCTATGGTCCATTCAAGATCATAAAGCAAGTTGGTAATGATGCATTTCAACTTGAATTGCCTTCATATATGCAAATGTATTCAATTGTTAATGTTGAAAACTTACGTTTGTATGAGCCACCTTTGATCGATGATCAAGGAAGTTATGTTCAACTACAATCTATTGAATATTTCTCACCAGAATTTCTGGATGAGCTCAAAGAAGATACAATTCTTGGCAAGAGGACAAGAGCATCCAAGAGGGGAAGTGTTGACTACCTTCATGTTGGGCTCAAAGGCACTAAGCCAAGCAAGGAAAAATGGATGGAGGTTTGAAAGGTGAGGGAGTTGTACCCCCATCTACTAAACAGGTAATCATGTCTTTTTGGGTCCAAAAACTTCCCAATGGGGAGGATTGATCAGGAGTTCCTAGATTTTGCTCAAAATTGAAAGTTATAGGATTGGGTTGAAACTAGGATGGTTGCGTAGATCTCTTCTTCCTGATTTCGGTACCACAAACGGTTCAAACAAATGATGTCGTATGAGGGAGATATCGTGTTCTAGTCAAAATCCCAAACATGTAAAATTTGCGACAGGGTTGACTGGGATGCCCATTCAGCAAGGTGGATTGTACAGTTAGCAAAAAGGAACATTCCAAAGAATATTCCTTTTCTCTGGGCCAATCAGTGGATGAAAAATGACACCATTTTATTTGATGGATGAGTTTGGTACGTTGTTTTTGGGCCAATCAGGGGGTGGCACATGGCAAACCTTGAGGTCGCCACGTGTCCCCAAAATGTTATATTAAAATTTTTGGGTAGAGGTCCGCAGAGCTCGACCCCGCGACCTCCGGCAGAGCAACCACACGACATACTGCCCGAGCTGTATGAGTAGTTCTTACCAACATAGTTCACGAGTTGATGTTAAGGTTGATGGAAAACATGTTTGGGGGTTGGGACCGCCGGTGGTCCCAACCCACTAGTGGTCTCGCGGGTGGTAACATTACAACATTTAACTCTCCACAACAGTTGTTACAACCAATAGTTTGCAAACCCCACAACATTTATGTTAATAATTGTCACATGGCAACGGTTAGTTTTATTTCTCCGTGCAGTTAAGTAACACAATGTTCAAACCAGGGTTCAACACTTATGCAACCAATGTTTATGCTTGTAGTTCTGCCAATCGTTACAGTCAGGCTGAGGTTTGGGGTGCACATGTGGCCACCCCTACCCATAAAATTTATTGTAACAGTTAAGTTTGGCAGGAATATTGGAGCGCACCCAAATTTAGGTGGAATCTGCTATTTTGACTCCAGTTAAGTGGAGTCCTCCACTTTTAGTGGAGCTTTTCTAGGTTTAACTGGGAAAATGAGCAGGAGACTCAATTTTCTCCCGTTCAAAGTGAATGAAGAGCTGTTCTTGACTAATTGGAGCATTCTGTAGCCATTGGTGCATAGAAAAAATTCATTAGAGGCATGTAACTACATGTATTTGAAAAATTTTGAGCATACTGAAAGATGAATATGCCATTTGGAGCTGGACTCGCAGATGTAGCCTAGGAGGGGTGAGCTGCTTTGTCATGCCGGCTGTGTAAATTTTATGTGGTGACTTATTTCTCTATTTTACACTACTATTTAGTGTTATTTGTGCTTATTTCATGCTTCTAATTCACTAAAATCATCTACAATTCATGGTTAAAATCCTCAATCCTTAAGCAAAATAATGAGACAAGTATGCACATGTTTATAAATTGAAAAGACACTTATCACAACAAAAATAATACAGTCCTTTCAGATAAAAAGTCCTCCTAGAATAGTCATCAATGAATATAACATAATACTCATAACCACCCAAAGACACATGATACATACAACCACTAACATCATTATAAATCAAGTCTAGTATACCTGTAGATCTATTGTCACACGGTGGGAATGGTAACTTGATGTACTTGCCCAAATCACACCCTCTGTAGACCTCATAATTCTCGACACTGAAATTAGGAACTCCAGTAGTCATCTCCCTCAGAACTCTCAAAGCTCCATGATGCATATGCACCATCCTCCAGTGCCATAACTCGCACAAGTCTCTATTGTTTGTTGTACTATTATGAGTGCTACTAGATGTGCTACTCACCAATTCTCTTGCTGACTGAAAACTAAACATGTATATATTCCTAGAGTGGACTCCAATCACTTTGGCCGAAGTGATGGAAGCTCCCCTGGGATGCATCAATACCTTCCCTCCCGAGAAAGTGACGTCAAACCCCTTCTCCTCCATAGCAGACACTAAAATAAAGTTCTTCTTCATCCCTGAAACATACAAAACATCCATGACCTTCGAAGGATGCAAATACTCCCTCTCAAAGGTCACGGTCCCCATACCAAAAACTCTCACAGTGTGGTCATCTCCTAGTACAATATCAATATCAAGTGACCTCTCAGCAAGCTCTGAAAATAACTCCCATGCACCTGTCATATGTCGGGAAGCCCCACTGTCTATGTAACACACATTGAATGATGTACTCCTACTAGATGTATAAGTAATAAATGAAAAGTCCCTGTCAAAATTTGAAGCAAACTGCACCACCTCTCCTCAAGTTTCAGTACCCTTCTTCCACTTGTATTTCCTCTCAGGACGCGTAGCCACATAGTGTCCCATCTTCTAACATGCCAAAAATTTGACTTTGGACATATCTGTATCTTTCTTCTTCTTCTTCTCCTTTCCCTTAGCCCCATATGATGAGGCCCATTTCTTGGCCTTCCCTTTGTTCTTCCCCCAGCTTTCAAGGCTACATCCTCCTCATCTGCTATCTTCACTCCACCACTGCCAACCTTTCGTATCTCATGTTGCACACAATCATCCCAGAATATGTCCCAATTGGGAATATTTTCGCTAGAGGTAACAACATCTCCAAAGTCCTCCCAAGAATTAGGAAGTCCCACTACAACTATCCAGAATAAATCTGTGGGTACAACTGCCTCACCAATAGTAGTCAAATCATGACATACCTGTTTGACCTTGCCAAGATAATGAACTACACTTTCAGCCTTAGTCATCATGATGTTCTTCAATTGTTATTTGATTACCATCTTCCTGCTCTCATTGGTACTATGATAGAGAGTGATTAGATTTGTCCACATCTGATATGTATATGTGTTTCCTCTCACATGAGGAACCACACGATCCTTCAGACTATCCATCAAAATCATATTTTCCTTTGCATTATTTTTTGTGAATTCAAAAAGTTCATTTGCAACAGTAGGAGGTACAACCTCTTGCCGCACTATGTCCCAAACTACTAACTCCTTAAACACTGTCTGGATTATGTCCTTCCAAATGACATAGTTGGATATCCCATCTAACCTGTACTCTATCCTTAAAAACATGGCCATGACTGCTATCCAAAATTTACAAAACCAAGAAAATGGAGAAATGAACTTTCCAGCACACCTTGCTGTCCCAAATGTTAATTTTGTGTGAAATTTCACCTTGCTATCCCAAAATATCAGTTTTTTGTCCAAACCATTGTTTGTTGTCCCAAACTACTGTCAGCTGTTCAAACTGCAATTTTCAGCCTGTAGCTCTGATACCATGTTGAAATTTGATGACTAAAAAGTTTCCTGGAATCCCAACCCGATTTAATTTCACCTTATCACTCCCATTCAGTTAAATTCCCTTTCCCATATTCAGACATTAAACATGTAGAATTATGGAAATGAAATTTTCAGATTAAAACACATGGGACTGTCAACACATGCTGAAAATAAATATGGACATAAACAAATCAGCAACACATAAAAATATAGACATATTTCGGTTAACTTAGATTCTGACAAAACCCCTTCAATCTTCTATGGGGAAAACCTGTTAGAGAGCTTTTCAAATTTATTTATCTTTCAAGTTCAGGAAAAATACATTTGCAGACAAAAAAAAATAGCAAAATACAACTTATTTCTTTAGGCCAAAACTCCTTGAAAACCGTGCCCACTTTTCCTCGATTTCCATACCCACTTAAGGCTGAAAATATGTACTGTATGGATAAGGACTATACAGACTCTACTGTACGAATTTTTAAATTTTTTTTTTTGAAAAAATTCTCTCGAAATTCCTGCAACTCACAACATTAAATGATGTTCATACTATACCTTCTGATTTATTCTATGCCTTGGTTTTCATGGCTTGCTTTGCCCAGAAATAACTCCTTCAGCTTGATGTAATCAATTTATCCTTCAAGAATTTTCTCTAGCCCTCAGCCTCCTTTTTCCAATCTGCTCATGAAGAATGAATGCAGTCTCTCTTTTCTTTTCCCCCTTTTGTTTCCCTAAATGACATTTGGGCAACCTTAATATCTAATGGCTTAGATTCATTTTTATCAAGGGATGAGAATAAATGTGCATTTAATTCTCACTTTCTATTTTTTAACTCATCCATTAAATAAAGTACCCACATTGTACTTTATGTCTAAATTCACTTTTCAATTTGTAATTTAACATTGAATTTACCACTTATAAAGTCAGTTTCACTTTATAAATTCACACTTCGGAGAAAAATTATTTTGGACACTTTTCCCTAGGTAGAGATTAACCCATGGGAAACCACTTGTCCAAGGTACATTAATGTTAGGTATGTGTTATATTATTTCCACGACTAGTCACGCGTGGGGTGGGGGGGGGTGATAGTCCGCCATGTACGTTGCGCCAGGTGCAACAGGGGGGTCACAGGGGGGGCACCAGCCCCCCCTTGTTCGGTGTTCAGGGTAGCGCCTGGGGAAATTTTTTTTGGTCCTTATTTTTTCAGTGGGCAGACCCACTTTTTTGGTCCTTATTTTTCGGTGGGCAGACCCTCCCATGGTTTTATGCATGGGTTTGCACATGGTTTTGGGGCATGATGGTTTTCGGCCCCTGGTATTTTGTAGATCCGGTCAAGGGAACTACGGTTATGTTCTAATCTAGGATTAATGGATAGGGGTTTATGTATGCTTTGGCATGTATATATATGTTTTGTAACATTAAAAGGAATATAATGAAAAATCAAGCTGGTCGTCCTGATTTGGGATCCAGGGGAAAATATCTGTGTATATCTGTTTATGTTTTATGCTCTCACTATTGTTTATTTTTTGTTTTAAGATTCATTTGTAGATAATTTCTGTACAGGGTTAAAACCTACATTTGGTATCACAATAGTTTTGACTTCAAGGGGATGCCTTTGCTGCTGAGGGGTTTTTTGCTTAACCCTAAGGTAGACCCTGTTCAGTGGGAGATCTGCGGGATCGATTCTTCCGGTGAAAGAAGATGGCGAGCGGCGGGAAGATAGAGATCGAGAAATTTAATGGTCATAGTTTTGAGTTGTGGAAGCTCAAGATGGAGGATCTGCTGGTGGATAAGGATCAGTGGATCGCGGTAGATCCAGGTACTAAACCAACGAAAATGTCAGATGAAGACTTGAAGAAGCTGGATCAGAAGGAAAAGAGCACAATACGGTTGTGTGCTTTACATTCAGTATTGTTCAATGTATCTGGGGAAGCTACGATGAAGATGTTGTGGGAAAAGCTAGGGACTTTGTACCAATCTAAGTCTTTGGTGAATAAATTGTTCCTGCGGAAAAAGCTGTATAACCTGAGGATGAAGGATGGAGACTCGGGTGGCAGAGCATCTGAATACCTTCAATATTGTGGTAAGCCAAATATCATCTGTTGATATTAAAATCTCAAATGAAGATAAGTGCATCAATTTTTTGTGTTCTCTACCAGACTTGTGGGATAGTCTGGTTATTGCAATAGGTAGCAATACAACTGCCTTGATTTTTGATGACAATGTCTCAGCCTTGCTGTTGGAGGAAATGAGATGGAGAAATATGGAGGGTTAGAATGGAGATGCCTTATCTGTACAAGGTTTCGAGTGGGAGATTTAAATCTAGAGGGAGATCTAAATTTTCTGGAAAGTTTGTAAAGGTGTGTTGGAAATGAAGAAAGGAAGGGCACTACAAAAAGGACTGTAGATCTAAAGCTCCTGAGAAAGGAAATGGATTTGATGATGCTCCTTCTGTAGAGGCAAAAACCACCTCGGATGAAGGTGGGGATGTGTATTTGTCTTCTTCTTCAAATACACATGTAGATCATGAGTCATGGTTGATTGACTCGCGTCCTTTCACTTCACTCCCCATAGGGAGTGGTTCTGTGAGTATGAGAAATATGACGGCGGTGATGTCTTCTTAGGTGATGATAGGAAGGCCAGAATAGTTGGATGTGGAAAGTCAAACTGAAGCTACAAGGTGGAAGGATTAGAACACTTCCTGGTTTTCTTTGCATTCCTGCATTGGCCATAAATCTGATTTCTGTAAGCAAGTTGGATGATGGGTGTAAAAATAGTGTTCGAGAAATATGCCTGTAAGATGGTTTGGGGAGAACTGGTATTAATGCGGGGAGTTTGGATTGGAACTCTATACAAGCTTCAGGGCAACACTATTATTGATGGGTGCAATAGTTCTGTGGTTCCCAAAAGTGGAGCGGAAATCCTAGCGGTCTCTGTAGAAAAGACCATGCTATGGCATCAAAGGCTTGGAAATATTGGAAAGAAGGGCATTCAGATACTGCATGGAAATGGTATGGTAGAAGGTATGTCTAATTTCTCTCTATATTTCGATTTATGTGAACATTGTGTATATGGGAAGCATAATCGTGTGATTTTTCCTTTTGGTGCTAAGAGGGAAAACAAGATATTAGAACTTGTGCACAATGATGTGTTTGGACTTGTGCCAGTTCCATCACTGGGTAAGTCTGTGTACTATGTTTCATTCATAGATGACTTCTCAAAGAATACATGGATATATTTCTTGAGGAAGAAATATGAAGTCTTTGACAGATTTAAAGAATTAAAGGCTCCAGTGGAAAACCAGACAGAGAAGAAGATAAAGGTGCCAAGGATAGATAATGGTGGGGAGTTCTGCAAGAAGGACTTTGAAGAGTTCTGTAAGAAGTGTGGTATAGCATGGTAGAAGACTACTCCATAAACACCTCAAAAAAATGGATTTGCAGAAAAAATGAATAGAACGCTGATAGAAAAGGCAAGAAGCATGCTTAGTGGTACCAGGTTAGGACAAGAATTATGGGCAGAGGCAGTGGAGACTACATGTTACTTGGTTAACAAATCACCTTCATCAGAGTTGGAGGGTAAGAATCCACATGAGGTATGGACTAGTAAGAAACCCTCTCTTTCACATCTGAGGGTATTTGGATGTGATGCATATGTACATGTTCCAAAGTAGAAAATGATCAAGTTGGATAATAAATCTGAAAGGTGCATCTTTATTGGGTATAAGGATGGTTTAAAGGGTTACAAGATTTGGAACCCAGAAACAAGGAAGGTTGTGTACAGTGGTGTTTGGAGAGGTGAAAGATGTTATTAAACATGAAGTCCTACCAAAGGAACCTGAAAAGATAGATTTTGAGCTAAAGGAGGATGAATTAGACTCTACAACAGAAGAAGACTCAGAAGATGAAGACCCACAAAATCCAGCTGTGAGAATATTAGTTCGGGAAATAAGACAACCAGAAAGGTATAGTGCATCTGATTTCTGTTCAAATTTTGCTTTAACTATAACTGATGATGATCCCAGAACCGTCAGGGAGGCCGTAGATTCATAGGATGGAAAACTTTGGAAGGAGGCCATGGTTGATGAAATGACATCCTTGCACAAAAATGAAGCATGGAATCTAGTGGAGTTGTTGGTAGGAAGGAAGCCCATCAGGAGAAAATGGTTGTTTAAGAAGAAGATGAATGTAGAAGGCAAGTTGGAGAAATACAAAGCTAGGTTGGTAGCAAAATATTATGGTGTCGGGAATTGATTTTGGTGATATTTTTTCTCCTGTTGCCAAAGTTACTTCTATTAGATTACTTTTATCTGTTACTGCTACATTTTATTTTGAGGTAGAATAGATGGATGTGAAGACAACATTTCTTCACGAAGATCTTGAAGAGGAGATCTACATGAAACAACCTGAAGGATTTATGGTGAAGGGGAAGAAAGAACTGGTATGCAGGTTAAAGAAGTCTTAGTATGGGTTAAAATAGTCACCAAGGATGTGGTATCAGAATTTGATACATATATACGGGGACTTGGCTTCACCATAAGCAAGGAGGATCACTGTGTTTATTTTAAATTAATTGGTGACCGTGTTATTTATTTGGTCTTGTATGTCGATGATATGTTGTTGATTGGAAATGACAAATAAATTATCCAAGATTTGAAGACCCAACTATTCTCCAAATTCGACATGAAGGATCTTGGTGCTGTAAACTATATTTTGGGGATGGAAATTAAGAGAGATCAGGCAAAGAGGAAGCTCTGGTTAAACCAGAGGAAGTATGTCGAGACTATATTGTAGAGGTTCAATATGCAGAATAGTAAACCGGTGAATGTTCTGATTCCTATAGGTACAAAGATGTCTGCTGAACAGTGTCCCAAGACACAAGAAGAAGAGAAGGATATGTCCCGTGTTCCATATGTAAGTGCAGTGGGTAGCCTAATGTATGCAATGGTCTGTACTAGACTAGACATTACACATCTAGTGGGAGTATTGATCAGGTTTATGTCAAACCTAGGGAAGGAGCATTGGACAACAGTGAAGCGAGTTTTCAGATATTTGCGTGGCACTAGTGATTATGGCTTGTGCTACCAGGGAAGACCAGGATTGGAAAAAGTGTTAAACATTCGTGGTTTTGTTGATGTAGACTGGGCTGGAGATATGGACCGAAGCATATCTACAAGTGGGTATGTGTATAGCCTATTTGGAGGTGCAATAAGTTGGATGAGTAAAAGACAGTCTGTAGTGGCTCTTTCAACTACAGAGGCAGAATACATAGCAGCCACTCATGCAAGCAAAGAAGAAGTTTGGTTGTAGAGATTGTGTTCAAATATGGGGTTGGTGCAGCAAGCTATAAGGATAGACTGTGATAGCCAAACTGCAATTTTCTTAGCTAAGAACCCTTCTTATCATTCAAAGACAAAGCACATTGATGTTCAATATCACTTTGTGAGAGATATGGTTGAGGCTACAAGGGTGTTGCTGGTAAAGGTGGACACTTTGAAGAATGTTGCAGATGAAGTCTGTGAGCACTCAGAAGTTCTCTTGGTGTAGAGAAACAATGGGTGTTGCAGAGCTGGGCTAATGACTAAGCTCTCCTATGGCCCCCTGTGGAAAGAAAACAACAAGTGGGAGAATGTTGGGTATGTGTTATATTATTTCCACGACTAGTCACACGCGGGGGGGTCACAACCCCTCCTATACGTTGCGTCAGGCATAACAGGGGGGGCAGCAGACCCCATTGTTTGGGGTCCGGGCCAGCGCTCTGGGAAAATTTTTTTGGTCCTTATTTTTCGGTGGGCAGACCCACTTTTTTGGTCCTTATTTTTCGGTGGGCAGACCCACCCATGGTTTTGTGCATGAGTTTGCACATGGTTTTGGGGCATGATGGTTTTCGGCCCCTGGTATTTTGTAGATCCGGTCAAGGGAACTACGGTTATGTTCTAATCCAGGGTTAATGGATTGGGGTTTATGTATTCTTTGGCATGTATATATATGTGTTGTAACACTAAAAGGAATATAATGAAAAATCAAGCTGGTTGTCCCGATTTGGGATCCAGGGGAAAATCTTTGTGTATATCTGTTTTATGTTTTATGCTCTCGCTATTGTTTTTTTTTTTTAAGATTCGTTTGCAGATAATTTCTGTACAGGATTAAAACCTACAATTAAAAATCAACATTTTTGTTGGAATAAAATTTTTCCTTTCCAAAATTTGTGAGTTAGCCTACTTGAATTTCTCTCTCATATTTCCTTCAGTGTATATCATTCCATTAGGTTTTCCGTGTATGCTTTGCAACAATAAGATCTAATATGAATAAAATGCATATATTCTCCAAGGCATTCCCCATGATATTCTAGGTGTAGAGGAGAAAAACCAATACTTGAAGAAATAAAATGTTGTATTGTTTCAACTTATCTAATTGTCATTCAGATATTTTTGAGGATGTTTTAGCCTTCTTGTTTCAAACATTGTTAAACATGTTAAATTTGAAATATTCTTATTAATACCCCCCACAAAGAATTAATAATGAAAGAGAAATGTCCATCCAATGATAAGTAATACATTACACCCACAAAAAAACAAGTGAGGTTATTCACACATATAATATCTATGTCAGCAAGGAGGGAATCCCCATGTTCATGAAAATTTCAAACAAGTACAACATGCACTACTACATTTAGGGTAAAATATGTCATTTATCATGATGTTAATTTTGATGGGAACCCTTTATGTTGGTCCTAGAATTGATTGAAACTCAGAAAAGGAAATTCATTAAAATCACTTTATTGATGCTTATAAACATCATATAATCATGAAGAGGTTGGAAACCTGACTTTGTGCTTCGATATTTAACTAAGTTTTGCTGTGCCATTTTATCGATGTGTGTAATGTCCATTTATCCACATTAAAATATTAATTTATTGATGTATAAACCTCATTTCCATTGAATTAATTTTGAGGTATGTAACATGTAATTCATTTAAAAATAGTGCTCATCTCTCAAGGTGTAATTCTAGCAACATTTGGGAGTTGTACTACTTATTATTGGTAGCATCAACGAGAGAAATTTGATGTGTTAATCACTACTACTGCACCATACTTTATAGTTATACATTTCTATGCCTAATACAATTAAATTACAAAAATATACTCTACCCCAAGGCTCTCCACTATTGTTCATTAAAGTAGAATCATTTCCCATGTTTTTCCTTCTAAGTAGTTATTATAGTACACAAGGACCATGTGAAAATTGCATATTCTTACTCCCTTAAGCCAACGACATCTTAGGTAAATTCTAAAAGTGGAATTTAATAAGAAATTCCATTTATTCAAAGTGTTAGAGTCGGTCCGGTTATACCTCCGTCAGAGATCAAAAACTCTTTTGTTGCATTTCATTTTAGGTGTCTCGTTCATCCAATCAGTTGCATTCCATTAGAAGCATAAATTGTCTGCGGAAGGGTCTTGTCTCATTTTCCCTCATGTCATGTATCTTCTGGCTTGTGTCTGATCATTAAAGTTCATCAAAATTCATCAAGGTCAATTTTACAGTCATTCATAGTCATGGATGGTCTTTTGGTCAGCAAAGAGTCTTTTCAGTCATTAGGTCTAGGGTTTCACAAATTTTTTGTCTTCAAAGCGTCCAATAATGCTAGCAGGCCAGAGGGAGGTTCCAAATAAGTTTTCATTTCAAAAAAATTTCATCGTCATATCGCTGGACTATGACTTTTCTTCAAAACTCTGTTTTGAAGAAAATTTGTCATTTCGTCTTTCGTAATAAATTTCCATGTAAATTTAAAAAATTTTCAGTTACGAAGCTTTTCAGGCGCAACCCTGGTCATCCTTTGCCGAAATCCAATGCCAACCATCCCTGCAAAAATTGACAAAATAATTTCATCATTCAAGTCAAAAATCAATGAAAACAAGAAAATCAGAGTTTGTATTAAAATGTCAAAGTGCCAAAGTCAAAACATTACAAAGGTGGGTTATTTCTAAACACCAAAATCAAAGTCCAAGCCATATAAGATATTTTTGGTGTTCAACAATTCATTTTCATGCACAAGTTATCAAAGAGCAGAGTAAGACTTTGGAGAAGAGCGAAACTGTGATTTTGAAGGCCGACTGTGGTTGAAACTCCTGCACGACGCATTGAGAGGAGGTCGCGGCGCACTGGGCGGATTTCCACCGTGAAAAATTGAACTGGCGTGGTGCACCGAAGAGTCGCGACGCATTGGGCCTCTATAGCGGCGCGTAGGGCCAGAACACGAAATTTTTGCTATCTCACTCAAGCATCAAACGAAACTATTTCCTCTGCTCGAAGTAAGTTCTAGTCATATTGTAATTGCCATTAAGCAGTGTTTGGTGTGATTTAAAAGATTGGTTTGGAGAGTTTGATTGGTAAAAGTATAAACCCTTTCATGTGTTAAAAATAAAAACTGCTCCTAGGGTTTGAATCTGAGTGTCAAAGGTTGACTTGGTGCCAAAACATTCCCACTCCATTTTTCACTTATGTTCCCCATCACTGTCACGATATCAGTCATATTCCTTTCCCTGTTCCCTAATACCCTAAGTTACTCATATCATTAAATTCCCTTTTCACTATCCCAAAATCATTTCATTCCCTATCCTTATCCCTTTTCCCATATCACTTATAAAATCCCCAAACCCCACATTCCTAAAACATAATCAAGTGACTAGCATTAATCTCACTTGACAGCCCACTTTTCCCACTATTCATACTTACCACAGCCCCTCATTTCCCTTTGGCACACAATTGGCATTGAAATCAAAACACCAGTTCATCATTTTCAAACAAACCAAACATATGTTTGACATATACCTTGCCGCACCATGGAGAAAAACACTGAGTCATCATATGAGCAAGACAATGACTCAACCACTGAGCTTAATGTACCGAGAAGGCCTCGTAAAGGAGGCAAACATGTCAGAGAAGAGCCCACATCGTTGACTGAACTGCAAGCCTGCCCACTTGCCATATCATGTTTTCAGCAACAGTCATGCATTCAGTACTGTGAGATGATTGCTCAGTTTCAGCATCATCAGGAGTTAGCTCGCTTATTTGTCCTACATTTGCATGATGGTCATGTAAACCTTGCTGGAGTGAATTTCACCTTGACACCAGAAACCATTTCTCAGTCCACCGGGATACCCAATGTAGGTGAAGAGTGGAATAAGAGACAACAGCTGGACAAAGTGTTCTATGAGCCATACATCAGACCCAACTATATCAAGTAGCTCAGCAGGGTATTCCCATTCTGGTTTCTGAAGGAGTCATATGCGCCATTGATGAGACTTATTATCAGGTACTTCAGTTGCGAGGGTAGATTCTCGCGCCTTTATGCATACCATATCCGATTATTGATGCATTTCACGAGGGTGAGGATGCTGAGCATTCCATATTTCATGTGTCGAAACATAGAGCGGATGACTACCCTTGTGCAAAATAAGACTCCAGAGCAGCAACATAACAACATTTATCATTATGCTCTCATCAAGATCATTGTGGTACATCAGCTTGGATTTCAGGGCATTGCATGGGAGGAGTTCATTTCCCGTGACCTTTTTACAGCCCCTCAGCCTCCTCCCGAGATTTTTCATGATGCAGGAGAGCCTTCACATCAGCTTGAGGTTCCCGAGACAGAGCCTATCAGTGTTCCAATATGTGTTACCTATCAGAGAGGCACCAGAGCCTTATTTGCAGCAGCACGACGAGTACTATCTACACCAGGGGTGGAAGGGGTCTCATTACCTTCATCAGCAGTGCGAGTACTATCTCCACATGGCATGGAAGGGGTCTTGCCTTCTACATCAGCATAGGTACAGGATAGAGGCAAGAAGCATATGCAGGATGAGGGCCCTTCAGGAGGCCAAGATACTGATTTTGCATTGATTGACATTGATTCAAGCTCTCCCAGCTCAAAGCTGAAAGAAATCATCCAGGAGAAGAAAGCTGAGATCGACACATTGACCAAGAAGTTTCAGAGATTTCAGTGGGTTATAAATTACTTGGAGCAGCGGAATAAACAATTGGAGGATCAACATACACTCATAGAGTTGCAGCAAATTTGTGAAGACCGGGAATTGGCCCGGAAGAGACACGGTGACATGACACCTTTTGAGCGGCAGATTTGGCTCGAGAGAGTAAATATTCATCTCTAGAAGCTATTGGTGAAGGCCAATAGGGACAAGGACATGCTCAGGCACATGAAGAACCACTATTGGGCCCGCACACATGTTTGCAAAGCGAAAATGAAAATCCTAAAAGCGAGGCTGAGAAGGGCACTGAGGAGGCGCAAAAGGCCTGATCCACTTCAAATATTGGCCAAAGATTCTTTGTATGAGCATGATACTTGATGGGGGACCTTCACTCCAAATTTCAGCAAATTTGGAGAAAATTTTGTCATTTTTGAGTTTTTGGTCACAAAACAGGTTTTCTTGCCCAACGCGTAGCGCCACCTTGCGCGTGCTTATGATTGGGACATCTTCTGGAGGAAAAATTGATATTTTTGGATTTTTTATGATAAATTATAAATTCTCATGGATTACCTAAGGATTTCATCAAGTTCTGGGTGGTCTTAAGGGTCACAAACACTCCAAAAATGGCCTTTCTGCCACTTTTTGCACCAGCAGGAACCAGTCTTGGGAGATTGAAGTTTTGAAATGGAAAATGACATTCAAATCCAAAAATTAAACTTGGGTTGGATAGTAGACATCAAGGGCTTTCCAACGAGCTATCATGAGCTCAATTTGGACTTTGGGAAGTGTCTCAAAATCAGCTCCAAAGTTGTGCTATGCATAGAGATTTGGTGCGCGACGCATAGAGAAATTTGGCCTCATTTTCACTCTTCAGCTCAGAAATTCGCCCAGTTTTGACTAGTTTCACTTTTTGATGTAACTATTGATCTACCTTGATGTAATTTGATGACCATGATGTAAATTTGGCACATTTTTACTTGTTCTAGAGGATTCATTCACTAAAAGGTGAAAATTAAATGAACGAATCAGTTTCCTACCATATAGAGGCAAGTTGTTTGATTGCCTAGATTTTAGTTCCTAGATTAGAATTGGTTGAAACAGCTCCTAGAAGGATGAGATAAACCCCTAGAGGCATGGGATGGTGTTTGGCTTGTCTATATTAGGTATTTTCTGAGTCACTTTCAGGGTTGGATACTTGGGAATTGTTTGGCACTTCATTGTACATACACTTCTGCATTTTGGCTAAGGAAAGACCAGGGTTTGCAGCACTTGTTGGGATCCTTGTGGCTCTGTGTTTTGATGATGTTTCTCTCTATGTACCTGTAAGTTTCATTGATGTTATTTGTGTACCATTTCTTTGCACCTGTCTTCTTAAATTAAGCAAATCAGTGTTAAAGGTAGAATTCAGTAGCTTGCTCTGCTCTGCCTTTTGTTTTGCTTGACTTTACATGTTTTCATCTGTTTGGAGAGGATCCATGAGTTATTTTTCCCTCTTCAGCTCCTTAGTGGTCTAAACCATCTGTCCTTTCAATTCAAAACATCAAAACCATTGATTTTCCTACCCCAATAAGAATTCTGCAAAAACTAGGCCTGATCCCCGGACCCAAAAATGCCTTTCCCTTTGTTTTCGACAAAAACCTAAAAAATCATTTCAAAATCATTGATTTATATACCTATCCTAAAATTAGCATTCATTTCAGTCATCTCAGACCTATTGATACATTTTTCCTGAGATTGACCCGGAGAGAGCCCTCTCCTGTTCTGGTAGGGCTAGCTACCAGACTGAGCATGGTATGATGTTACCCTGAGCTCTGCCTTCCTTTAGCCTGAGGTAGATTTAGGAAATAACACAAAGTATGACATATGAAATCCATAAGAGATAATCATAAATTATGGGAAGTGAGTGGATAAATGAAAAAATGAGTACTCACATAGGGGCTTGATATAGATTGAAAATATATTCAACAAGTAGGATGTTTCATGAGGCCCTCTATTAAAATATTGGAGATAACTTTTACTAGGTGAGAAGGCTAGGAGTCCTCAATGTCAATAACGCTTAATATAATCAAAGGGAGGTCAAATTGAATGGAGGAAGTTATACCATCAAAGATAAATAATAATGTATAAATGGAAAAACTTATTTGAATAATAATAGTGCACAAATTATCTAATTATCTAATGAAGTGAACAAAATTTGTTTAGGAAATGGAGATGGTGCTGCAAAAAGAGATTCTAGAGATTGATTCAATATAAGGAGACTCCTTTCAAGATGTGGAATCTCATTAGAAAACTTGTGATATGTCTTTACATGAGTGAATTTATCTAGGTGATCAAGTTGTTGCTCAACCATGTTATCATTCTTTATGGACTCAAGAGAAATCACATATCGTGAAAGAATAAACTTCTTTTTTACCAAATCATAAAGATGGTATGCTTTAGTGGTATTTGAGCACTCCAAGAATATGTGCTTCCAAATCCTTGCATTAAAATTGTTATTCTCCTTACTAATCAAGGCATAGTAGGTGGGACCAAATATCCTAAGATGCCTCACCTTAGGAATGTGGCCATGCCACATTTCATATGGAGTCTTGCTCCAAAGAGAATGAGATGGAAGTCTATTTTTCACATAAACTGCATGTAGAATTGCATCAATGATAAAATATCAATTTCACATTCTTGAAAAATATCATTGAGCGCACCATGCATAAGAGTGTCTTGTTCAATATTATTGATACACCATTGTTGAGTTAAATTATAGACTTATAATTTTCCAACATAAATTATCAACCCAGGGAAGGTAAACTTGTGAGATGCTGTGAAAAGTATATGCAAGCTAATACCTCAAGTGATCCCTAATTAAATCAATCACGCATACACATACTAATGTCTCTTTTCTGCATGAAAACTTGGCAACAAAGGCTACAGAGTGGATTCAAAAATCCCTCTGCAGCTCTTGGTATTGCTGATGTTGATAAGAAAAGATAAAAGATCAAAATCATAGCCATAAAAAAATCAATCTGACATTTCAAAATGAAAATATGATTAAATGAATTTAACACATTAACACAAAAACTTAATCATTTAATCATTTGACATCTGTTGCTAAAACTTCAGAAAGAGAATAGTAGTTGTGAAAATAAATTATTACCGCATAAAAATAATTAAAAACACACACACTGAAACTAATGGAGTTGTGAGAAAATGGGGCCCTCCCTTACTCACAACCCCTTCAATATTAAAAGGTTTACTTAGTATAATGGACATAACATAAAATATTATATTTATATGGAAAATTTTATTGTTGAGTACAAATATGATATGTTTGATCAACAAATCAACCCCACCCCTTACAAAATGAAACATAGTGAAATTTATACCAATTTGAAGGCCCATGCTTTTCCTGAATAAGGAAAAACTACGATACTGAACCATTAGCTATCAATACTGGAATAAAATGTCAAAAATATCTCTATTGAGTCTAATATGTGACTGAAAGCATGGATTAGAATAATTTCATTACATGGCTGGAGTTTTCCCTCATACAACCAATGAGAAGAAGTTTGAATATCTAGATGGTTTCAATGGTGAATCTGAAACAGGCAATAGGGTAGTGCCCATGTAGGTGGATTTACCCACAAAATCCATGTTCTCGTTTGTTTTGAGATTAAGTGGAACATAGCTAACCACCGATTCTGCTGCAGGAAATCTAGGATGTTGTAGGAAATCCACACCTACATGAATTCATAGAGCGTCTGTAGGAAATTATGACCGCGAGCTGTCTACAGGAAATTACAGAGCTGCTTCGAATCAAGAAAAATCTGCATAATACTTTTAGATCAGTTTACTTGATAACTCAATAAGGAAACAATTATCTTAAGGAATACTTAAGAACAAGGTAAAATGAAACTTTTTAAGTTAGTTTTCATACCTTAAGCACATAACAACCTTTTGGCCAAAAATTTAGGTAATATAATCGAAATAAGTGTAATTAGGGGTCAAGGAGAGTTCAAAATGGGAGAAGCAAGGTCTTAGAACACTATCAAAATTGAGAAAAATTGGGACTCAACATATCCCCCACACCTAGCTTCTTGCATGTCCCTTATGCAAGAAAAAATGTGCACCCTTAGAAGAAAAATCAGTGCTTGCCCTGAGCTGCAACTACTGTAGCCAAATGGTTTAATTGGGCCCTGCTGGACTCTGCCTGAACCTGACTCCTATATGCTTCATTATTTTTCTTTAGATGATCAATATAGGCCTCTTTATTCTTCATATTTCAGGCTGCCTTCTAATGCCATTCATCATGCTCTTTTTGCATGCGTAAGTTGTTTTATCTCAAGGTTTCATTCTCCTTTCACAAAGCCTGCTTTGAAACGGTAAGCTCAGTGATTATCTCCTCCAATTATTGCCAAGACCAATTTTTCTAGGGAGTTACCTGTCCTTCATGTTGTCCCTAGGAGGACTGGGGAAAAATAGGCTCCTCCTGCCCTTGTTGGTCTTTTGTTGTCTTATTCCCGCTTTCTTGCAGCGGTGGATCCTAGAAGGACATTGTTTCTCTGTCGATGAATTCAACTGTCTCCACCTTCCCTTTTCATTTGGACATGCTGTGGGGTTTTATTTCTTCTTATCAATTTTTCTTGGTGGTACACCCCCTTCTGCAATTTCCTTTGTTTCTAGCTTTGCAGCCTGGCTCCTTGTAAATCTCTCAGCGGGGGTGGAAGTGCCCTTCAATTTGGGATTTTCCCCTGTGGTCTCCCCAGTCACCTCCACCTCTTCATCATTTCTATCCTCCTTTATCAGAGGACCACGGATTCGTGGCTTCTTTCTTGGTTTTTCTATTGGTTTTTCCTCCTTAGCTTCTGAAGGACTAGAGTCCTTTTCATCTTCGACGAAATAGTTCTCTGACAAGAAATTTTCCCATGTTTTCTTCTTCTTCTATAGAACCTCTGTCAGGGTGATTTTTATCAACCCATGGTGATAGAGGTTCTCCTCTAGGTAGGTTCTCTTCATGGTGATAGTGACAATGGACATTTTTATCAGGGAAATTCTCAAATAGTAAGGAAAATTCAAAGGCCTATCTCGAAAGCGGCCTATAAGTCTAATATGAAATAGAAATGCAAGACCAAAACGACCTTTTCATGTTATATATTTCTGCAGGAAAAACAACAGGTGCCGATACTTACTTCACAGGAATTCCTATGGGATCCCTTTACTCCAATTAGTGTTTGCATGTTCTTTCCGTTGATTCTTGAACCAAAGCTCCATGTCTTGTGGGATGCCGCATGCTCGAGCCACTAGATCCTATGTCAATTGAAATTAGACATTCAAAACTTGTGCTTTGTTTCCATTTAAATTCAGAGCAAAGGAATTTGTTACCTACGAATTATGCTCACTGAATTTATGAAACAATGGTAGCCACCATTATTTTTCTTGTGTCGCCTTACGGTGAGAGTTGGGGTCTAACAACACGAGGCCTTCTAGTTCAAATAGAATAGGGGAACACAACCTCGACATGGCTAGGGATGGGAGAGACAAATTTAATTCAGCTCACAAAGACACCTCCAATACTTTACAGAAAAAATTGACAGCGAGAGTTTAAATTGGAAATATTGGAGACTATGGAAATTTTCAAAAATGCAGGTTGTGATCATGATTATCATCATTATCCGACCTGTGAAATGGATATTATAATATAACCAAAGGTGCGTTAGAGTTATGATGATCATGAATGGGACTCAATTTATGACGTAACGACTCATAGCCATGTTTTTTCACAATGGTTACCATGACTTACATTCATGCAATTTAAAAAAAAATTAAAGCATCATTACCTTTCACCTTAAGCGTCCTCTCACCAACTGTACCTTATCGATCTTACCTTCCAATGGTCCAATCCTTGGATGATGATTGCCTTTGTCTTGAAATGATAACCCAATTTGAAATTATATCAGATGCATAATTATATAGTTCATGATCTCAACCAATAATTAAAATGTTAGCACTTTATCAGATTAATTTAAGCTAATGCTCCATTTGCAATTTTTTTTCTTCAGGAAACCAGTGGTGTTGTTGCAGGAAATGGAACCGTGACTGCCAAGAATTCTGCAAGAAATATTTCTATGGTAAAAACCATTTATTCCCCTTTGTGTATAGTTCATTGCACATGAATGAAAGTGCTAATGTCGAATGTGAAATGATCTCATTGGATCACCATCCATTGAGATCAATTGTTAACCAATGTGAGGTCCATCACCATTAATGAGAGTGAGGACCAAGTTAATCTAATGCATCCTATCAGGTGTAAGGAGCCATAATGATTCACCATTGCTTCTATTAGGATAGCATGTCATTAGGGAATACAAGCTTCAAAGCATCAAAAGGCTCTGATCTTGCAACCATATAATTTGCTGATGTCGATGGGCCAAGATTGTTGGAAGGAGGGCCTTAAGGAATCCCACATCAGTCCAACATGAGAAACAAAAAATTAACCAAAAAATATATTTATTGAGAGGATCCCAAAGGATCTACTGACCTGTGTTTTTAATGATCCCAAGTCAGTCCATGCTCATTAGATTTCAATTTTAGAGAGTCTGAAATACTAAAAAAGACTCCAAGGGGGCTCCTTTTCTGTAACTAGTCCATTGGGCTTGGAAAAAGGAATAAAATTGTACCCAATAGACATTCCTCTCATGGTTTACTGAGCACGAGGAGGAACAAAGTGATTTCAATGTGTCAGCAAAAAATCAAGAAGAGGTAGTGAGAGGAATGACTCCCTCTCCCACCATTTCCAGCTCCTTTTTCTTCACAATTTCTTCCACAAATTCCTCCTTGAATTGGGGTTTCTGATATAGCTCGAGTCTATGCACATTCACCAAGAAGGTAACATTCCCATCATCAATAGTTTTAACCCAAACATATCCATTATCAAAGACTTTGTAAATTTCATAGGGACCCAACCAATGTGTGTTGAATTTCCCTTTAAAGTTCTTAAATTTTGAATCATACAAAAATGCTCAGTCTCCCTCTTTGAATTATTTCCTTTTAATGTATATGTCGTGCCATTTAGCTTGTTGTTGTTGGATCAGATCATTATTTTGAAAAAAATCCTTCATAATCTCATCCAACTCATTCAACTGCAAGATTCTATGCTGTTGTGCCTCCTCAAGGTCTATACCCAAATCTGCTACCATCATGAAAGTCTCGATATGAAATTCAATAGGCATTAAAACTCGTTTCCCATACAATAATTCATATGGATGAAGCTAGTGGTGTTTCTCCATGTGATCATGTAAGCCCACAATGCCTCAGGAAGTCGATCGGACCAATCCTTCTTATGTAGTTGTGCTGTCTTTGAAAGGATTGTCTCCAACACCTTATTTGTTGATTCCACCCGCCCATTGGCTTGTGGATGGTAAGAGTTGGACTTCCGATGAGTAAAATGATATTTCTGTAAAATTCATTGCACAAGGTTTGACACAAATTGGGTACCTTAATCAATAACTATCTCCCTTGGTACCCCAAATCTTACAAAAATATCAGAAAAAATAAAATCTACCACTGCTTTCTCCATTTCTCTAGGTAATTATCTTTCTTCCACCCACTTCGTAACATAATCAATGCAAATTAAAATATACTTCTTACATTTGGACATAGGATTTATGGGACCTAAAAAATCAAGAGGCCACCTCTCGAATGGTTCTATGAGAACTTTTGGTTGCAAAGGAATGTCATATGATTGAATAGGTTGCCCTATTCTTTGGAAACTATCACGTTTCCAGACATATTCCTTTGCATCTTTGAAAATACTTGGCCAATAGTAACTTGAGCAAAGGATCTTGTAGGCTATCCGCTTATCTGCAAAGTGTCCTCCACAAGGTTCATCATGACAAGCTCTCAAGTTATCATATTTCTCATCCTCTCTGACACACTTGTGAATAATCAAATCAGGTCTAGTGAAAAAGAGGTCTCCCCTAATTCATGAGTAATGAACACTTTTCCTAACAATTTTCCTTTTTCAGATTAGATGAAAAGTAGGGTGGAAACTAACCTGTAGCAAGGTAGTTGGCCATGTATGGAAACCAAGGTGTTTTGATAGAAATGAAAAATAGATTCTCATCAGAAAAGATATCATTAACAGGAACATTCTCACATGTGTGGCTGAGACTAGATAGGAAATCAACTACCTAATTTTCTTTTCCTCGCCTGTCCAATACTGTGATGTCAAATTCCTGCAGCAGCAAAAGCCACCTAGTGATCCTGTCATTAGTGACTAGTTTGTTCATGAGATAAAGAATAGTAAAATGAACAGTGTGTATAAAAAATTCATAGCCAGTGATGTAATGCCTAAGCTTGTTAATAGCATAAATGACAACAAGGAATTATTTTTCAGTTACTGTGTAATTTAGTTATATAAGAGTTAAATTTTTACTAACAAAATAAATAACATGGGTTATGAGATCTTCATTTTGACCCAATACTGCTCTGATGGCTGAATTAGAGGCATCAATGGACATGTGAAAGGGAAATTTCCAATATGGGCCTATCAAGACAGGTGCTGAAGAAAGCCTTTCCTTGAGTGTATCAAACACAACTTGACACTAATCATTCCAATGAAATTAAAATTATTTAGTCAATAATTTAAACAATGGAGAGGCTATCTTTGTAAAATTTTCAACAAAACTTCAAACTCATTTTTGACTGGTTGGTGGGGGCATATTTACAATAACTTCAATCTTGCTGGATAAAATTTAATTCCTACAACAGAAACATGATGACCCAAAACAATACCCTCAGTAATACTCATAAAACATTTTTCATTACTTAATGAAATATTAGTTTCTCTAAATTTCTGCAAAAATTTCTTAATAATATGCAAAGCTTATTCAAAAGTATCACTTATTATTATAAAGTCATCCATATATACCTCTGCGCATGCAAAAGGTCAGAGAAAATACCAAGGAATTCTCGTTGAAATGTGGTCAGTGCATTTCATAGACCAAATGGTAGTACCTTGTATGCATAGTGTTAGCCATCTATAATAGTTTGTCAAAGCAAAAGATGGTTGTATTGTGTCCTCAAGCCTTCAAGAAATAGTTTCCTTTGAAAACCTATCATATTTTGAAGTCTTATAATGTTCTTTATCCTTTGAATTAATCTTCACTGCTGTTTCACTATAAGCCCTCAAGGACCTGCTGTTCACCAAGAGAAAACTGCTTATAAAACTCCATTTCTCACCATTCACCCCTCCATTTCACTCCCACAAAATCTCCACTTTCATCCTTGCTTCCCTCACAAAATCCCTCAAAAACACCTTCATTTAACCCCTAAATCACCTTAACCCTCTTATAAACCTTATATCTCCCATTTATTTGGTTTAAATCCATCCATTTTAACCTATCGAAACCCCATTTGGCCTTAAAAATCACTATTTTTTGGGCCTAAAGCAGTCTTCCGCAATATAAAGGTTTTTAAGCCCCCAAGGGCTTATATCTTTCAGCCCTCCATCTCATATGTCCTAAAGCCCCGCAACCAGGTGCTTAAAAAACATAAACTCCTGTGTTAAAACCTTACCCTCTATTTATTTTTCCATTCCCCGATAGCATGGTTTTGACTAAATATGGACCGTTGATCTTCACAGATCAACGACCATCAGGCCATCTTTCCCTCTGCCCATTCACTTACCATTCTTTCCTCCTTGCAAATAACTTGCTCCATATTTGAATCTCAACTGTCCATTCAGGTGATCTGACGATCGGGACCTCACCCGATAACCCATTTAAACCGTCCACTACGCGACAAAACAATTGACGTCACCATAGACCCCACCATCCATACCCCGCGTAGCTCTTCACCTATCGTGCTCAACCATTACCGTTGGATATAGAGTTTCCGATCCAACGGTCGACGATCAATATTGCGCAAATTTTGGCCTCTCCTTGTAGTGCACTAACTCCACGCGATAAAAGTGGTTTTAGAAATCCACGTGTCGAATGATAACACATATTGCGTTCCATTCAGTTAATACCACTTACCCATAAGAGCCCGCGCGAAAACCACCAATGGTTTTCCCGAAACCACTGATCCTTAATTCGCGCCATATTTTCAAATTAAACCCTGGTTCTATGTTTTACCATAGAAACCCGTTCTCTGTTGCAAATCCCTCCATCCTCACAGCTCCTAAATGCTTCCATGAACCCTCCAAAGCAGTTTTAACCCTCCATTCATAGGATTTAATTATATTTGTTTGTTTTTATGTAGGTTTTATGAGGCACAAAGTTAAAATCCTCCCGCAGGAAATTACAATATTATCGGCCGAGGATGACAATCCTCATAGCCCTGAATACAACTTAAGGAGATCAGGGGTTTAAATTTCGTGGTTTGGAAGGGTCGACGAGTCATGATAATTGAATTTTCAGACAAATTCTTTAACAAATCCTCTGCGCACCTGCAAACAACGAAACACGGTCAACATCAATTGATAAATAATATCAGTGTCAAAGACAGAAGATCAAAGGATAATTGAAGGATTAAGGGTTCTCAACAGATTTTAAGGTGATCAAGGCACAAATTAAATATCAGAGGCCTAATCCAAAAATGAAGACAGATCTAGAAGAACCTTGAATGCCACATCTAAGGGGCTAATTGAATCCCCAGCTACCATATTATCACTTGTAACCTCTCTGACTCAAAGGAATACCCAGCTCAAATCTCAGTAAAAAAAAATTAAGGCCAAAGGTTGCTAACAGTTATTACAAGCAAAATCAAATATTTCACACTGACAACAAAGTTATTGTAAAAGATAAAAAGAGCCTTAAAGTCAATCTTTTCACCCACTAAGCCTAAAAAGCAGAAAATAGAGTTAATGAAATAGAGTTGTAAATTGAATGCTTTCCTGCCTTATGCCTTGCATGGTTTTCAAGGCTAGGAGTTGCATTTAGTATGGAATTAATGATATATAACCCTAGAACTCTTCCACCTCCTCTTTCTTCTATAAATACTTCTGAAGAAGATGGTTGATTGTTGGTTGGTCACTAGTTGTAACATTGGAACTCTTTGAAATAATACACAGTCTGTCTGAAGTTGAGGAAGAAATTGAAGTCTTGGAAGCTTGATGATGTTGTGACATGCTTGTTCTTGAGAAGGCTCTATCATTAGATCCCTGAGCTTAGCTGTTGGTGATGTATTCTGAAGTGTCTGTTGTTTTTCCTGTTTTCATTTTGTTCCATAAATTCTTACTACAGTAGGGTGAAAATTTTAGGCTAAGAAATGACTCCTGGAAGCACCTTAGATCTGTTTTCACTGTTTTATGTTTTCTTCTGCTGAGGCATTTTAGAGTATTTAATCATTCTCTTGAACCCTTATGCTTGTTTATTTCTCAAATAGTTCAAATAGTTGGTTCCAACATGCTTTATGGTTTTCCCTGCTTGTCTGCTGCCACTTGAAAGTTGTTTTTGAAGTCTCCCTTTGAAGTACCATTTTTTATAGTTTTCCAAAGAGGTATGTTTTGATCATAACCTTTGTTCTGGATTAAATAGTTGTTTTAAAGGTCTTTATTGTTGTAATCATATATGTGTTAGGTGTTCCCTCTTCTATGACTGCAATTATCAGTGAATATTTCATGTTTTCTAACTCCTTTGAAATAAAATCTTTGAGGAAATAGGATGTGCTCGCAAATCTTATATTTCATTTAAAAGTTGTCAGGGAACTTAAAAACATAACTTGAACATAAAGAGGTATTTGAACATAAAGAGGTATTTGATAGTAGGCCTATTACTCATATAGGTCTCCAGATCTCTTTAGGAATGTGTTAATCAACCTTGAGGAAGATTAGAAACCTAGTCTCATGCTAGAATATTCATTGTGAGAGGCAAAACTTTCAAAACAATCCCTAAAAAACTTTAGCCTCTCTCATTTTTTAAAAAGAAGCCTGGCTTCACATAGGATCAACACTAGATCTCATCCAAACCCTAATCCTCCTACAATAGTTGACAATCCAGAGAAGATTTTGTGGAAGAATTCTAAGTCTGGAAAATCAGCTGCTGATAGGAGCCTCTTAAGAACAAAATCTGTCCTTGAAAACCTTGTTGTCTTAGAGGATTTACACTTTGACTTACATCATGCCAAGAACATATTTAGAACCAGGTCTCAAAGTGATTTAAACCAAGCTGATCTTGGAATTGCAGATTTGCAACAGAGCTTTAGTAGAGAAGCTTCACCTTCTACTCCTCCTGATTCCCAGCTTCTTCACCACTTTAGCCTCTTCCATAACAAATCTGCTCAAAACCAGTTTAATGGCCCAAGTGTTTCTTCCACTCCATTCCATACCACCACTGTAAACAACAGCCCATTTCAGCCCGATTTCCCTCCTATCAATCCACCTCCCGTAAATCCACCTTTCTTTCCAGCCATGGCAGCATGGTATGCCCCCCTAGTATTAGCACAGCCTATGGTTCCCTTACCAAATGACTATCAATCAAAAATTCCCCATTTCACTGGAAAATAATATACCACAACTCAACAACATGTAGACAGAATGGAAGATGCATTTGATTACATGGAGATAGATGATGAAACCATTAAAATGAGAATATTTGCTCAAATTTTAGGAGGAGAAGTAAAAAAGTGGTTTAAAAGATTAACTCCTAACAACAACAATGATCTCCCTTCTTTACATCAAACATTCATAAACATATGGGAAATAAAAAAGAACCCTCTCCAAATATTAGCAAAGTATAAAAATATTAAAAGAAATCAAGGGGGGAGTGTTCATGACTACTCCACTAGGTTTAACAATGTTTACAATGCTCTTCCACCTCACATAAAACCTCCCCAAGGCTTGGCCTTAGTAAAATATCCTGAAGGCTTTGATGCTGAAATGGCCTATCAACTAAGGGAGAGAGATTAACTAACTCTAGAAGACATGTAGAAGGGGGCTGTAAGTGTAGAGGCAAATTTAATTGAGAAAAGAGCAAGGGTAAGATCAGAAAATAGGGTGACTTATAAAGATGACACTACACCCTCATCCTCATATTCTGACACCAAAATTGAAAACCTAATGAAAGTGATGGAGAAAATGCTTGAAAAGATAAATTTAAATGATAGAGTGCCACCAAGAGAAAATCAGAACAACCCCCAAAACAGAAATAGAAACCAGAATTATAGAAGATAAAACAATCAAGATAGACAAAGAGACAATGACCAACAGATTAGACCTCCTTTCCAACAAAAATATGTATATCAAGACGAGGAAGAAAGGGAGATTGAAAGATTGGGAGAAAATCATGTAAACTTGATTGGATTAGACAGTGGGGATGGTGTTTTCCTCACTGAAGAAGAACAAGGTTTCCTCTACTTAGATCAAAATGAAAAAAATTATGAGGATTCTGAAGATTATAGGTTGGGGTTTGAGAATGAAATCATGGAGGTACACAAGTAGTATGATCTTAGAAGCAAAAGAAACCTAGATAATTCAAAAGATAAAAACACTAGCACCGCTGTTAGGGAAAATACAGAAAATTCGCCTAAGAAACCAGTAGAGAAAACCAACACTTTGGCTAAGAAAAAAGATTCAAACAAAGAGAAAATAAACTAGCCAAATTTTGAGCAAATCATCCCTAGCACCTCAGCTAGTGGCCCTAGTAAAACTATCCCAAATGACAGTCCAAACAAAGTTCAGCAAATCAGAATTGCTGAAAGGAATTCAATTGAAAAAATAGATGTAAATATGACAAAAACAATAGTTCCTTTCAACCTTAAGGGAGAGTTTGCAAAAATAAAATTGCTATACCCCTAGCTGAACTATTAACCCAAGAAGTGTACAAAAACTAGGTTTTGAAAGCTTTAAATTTAGGAAGTAACACTGACACATTGAACTTGACAGATGATAAAACAAAGTTTTTGTTTGATCCTGAAGTTGAAGGAAATACCAAGAAGAAGCTGTCCCTCCCTTCTATGTCAGTTTGAATATACATGATAGAATATTACACAATGCCATGTTAGACTCTGGAGCTTCACATAATCTTATGCCAAAAGTAGTAATGGAAAGCTTAGGCTTAAAAATTACTAAACCATACAAAGATTTGTATTCCTTTGATTCAAGCAGAGTCAAATGATTGGGTTTAATCAAAGATTTATGTGTTAACTTATCTCAAATCCCTGCTAAGAGTCTAGTGATGGACATAGTAGTGGCTGACATTCCCCAGAAATATGGCATGCTTTTATCAAGATCATGGGAGCCAAACTTCAAGGGAGCCTTCAAATGGACATGTCCTATGACACCATCCCAATATTCAACCAGAATAGAAGATTATACAGGGAATCCCACATGAAATACATGGTGTGCAACATCGATAAACCAAACAACTCTCCAATATACTCAATTCAATCAAGCTTAGATTCCTTTATCTTGTTCAACACAGATGAAATCACTCAACAAGAGAAGGAAAACAAAGAAAATATCAGTTCACCAGAAAAATCTAGGCTACCATCAACTCAGATACAAAACAGTAATAATTAGCATAAAAAAGAACATGAAAATGAGACAGAAATACTCTGGACAATAAACTTTGATGGGTCTTGTAATAAAACAAGTGCAGGGGTAGGTGTATGGATCCACAATACAAATCAGGGATACTCTTACAAATTGGATTTTCCATGCACCAAAAATATTTCTGAATATGAAGCCCTTCTCCTTGGCTTACAGTTGCTTAAACAATTAGAAGTCCATAAAATATTAGTCTTAGGAGACTCTAAACTTATCATAAGACAAATTAAATGAGAATATGCAGCCAAGAACCCAAGACTTAGAGAATATCAAAATGCTGCACTGGATTTATTAAAAACCTTTGAAAAATATGAACTCATTTTCATACCAAGAGCCCAAAATCATCTAGCAAATGAACTTGCCTTCAATACCAGCAATTTCCAAGTACCTCAAATAAATGAATAGCTCAATGTAAAGGTAAAGAACATGCTTGCTGTGCTTGACAATGAGGATCACTGGCAAGTGTTTGAAATTGACAAACACATAGATGATTTCCTAAAATCAGAGAATGTTTTTTCCATACCAACATTAGAAACCAACCATGAAGAAAACTATTTGGATAATGAACAAATCCCAGAAATAGAAATGACATATTTTGCTGATATAAATCACTGTGAAAATATTTTTGAAGCAGAATTAATTGACAACACAGACCAGAAATACTTGGAAGTTTTACAATGCAAGAATGATACAATTCCAAGAGGTCTCACACCTTTAGAACACCTTTTTGACTTTAATGATGTAGCCAAAGAACCAAGAATGGAGCCTATGGAAATAGATGTAGAAGAACATAACATAGGAAGCCTAGCAGAACCCAAGATGATCAAACTATCCAACATTCTCCCAGCTCATATAAAATTGCAATACATAGTGTTGTTCAAAGAATTTAGAGATGTGTTTGCTTGGGGATACAAAGATCTGAAATATTATGACACTATCATCATTCAACACAAAATTCCTCTTAAGGAAAATCAGAAACCTTTCAAACAAAAAATAAGAAGGATAAACCCTGTTTTAGTTCCTTTAGTTAAGAAAGAAATTGAAAAGATGTATGATGTTGGCATTATAGTATCCCTTAGATATTCAGAATGGGTGTCAAACCTAGTTTCTGTTAGGAAGAAGACATGGGAAATCAGGCTCTGCATTGACTTTAGAAATATTAATAGAGCCTCCCTGAAAGACAACTACCCCTTGCCCAAGATGGAACATATACTTCAAAAGGTAGTTGGGTCAAAAATAATATCACTGTTGGATGGGTTCTCAGGGTACAATCAGGTGTTAGTGCTCCCAAGTGATCAACACAAAACTGTTTTTACTACACCTTGGGGCACCTTTATGTATGTCAAAATGCCATTTGGATTGATGAATGCAGGGGCCACCTTCCAAAGGGCCATGGACATAGCCTTCTCAGAAGATATTGTCTATTTTATAATCATCTACCTTGATGACATAACTGTTTTCTCTAAAACTGATGAAGAACACTTGATTCATATAAGAAAAGTTTTTGAGAAATTTAGGAAATTCGGCTTATCTTTGAATCCCAAGAAGACACTCTTTGGTCTCCAAGAAGGCAAGCTTCTTGGTCACATAATTTCAGAAGAGGGAATCAAATTAGACCCTAATAGAATTGATGGCATATTGAAAATCAACCATCCAGGAAGCCTCAAAGAATTACAATCTTTCATTGGAAAGATTAATTTTTTGAGGAGGTTTATCCCCAACCTTTCTGAGCTATTAAGAAACATTACAAACATGCTTAAAAAATAGGTAGGTGTTAAATGGACAACACAAGCTAAAAAATCATTTGAACTGGTTAAACAAGCTCTCACTCAAACACCAATCCTGATTAGTCTAGATTTCACCAAAGATTTTTATATCTTTTCTTTTGCATCTGAACATACAATAGCTTTAGTATTAACTCAAAAGAATGACTTGGGGCAAGAACAACCAATATCCTTTTTTAGTAGAGCCTTAAGAGATGCTCCTCTCAAATATAACATCATGGAGAAACAAGCCTTAGCATTGGTGAAAGCATTAAAGGACTTTAGAGTCTACATTTTACACTCTCACATCATTGCTTTTGTACCACATACTATTGTCAAGGATATTCTAAGTCAAGACCCTGATGGTAAAAGGGAAAAATGGATTGCTACTATTCTTGAATATGACTTAGAAATCAGGCCCACCAAACTGATTAAAGGGCAGGGATTAGAGAAACTCATGGCTGAGTCAAACTTCCAAGCACTAGATATGAACATGGTTGATGTGTTGGAAGAAATAGAAGAATTCACAGCTCCTTTCATAGAAGTAACATTTTTATATTCACCTTGGTATGTTGACATCGTTTATGTACTTTTATATTTGAATACCTCTCCTTCTTTGTCTAAAACTAAAGCTATATTTTTGAAACAAAAGGCTTTAAATTATTGCATATTAGATGGGGTATTATATTGGAAAAATGCTGTTGGAATTTTGCTTAAATGTTTACTTGAGGATGATGCAGGAAAAATCATGCATGAGCTGCATGAAGGAGAATGTGGGGGACACCTCTACTGGAAAACCATAGCCAATAAAATCCTCAGGTCTGGCCACTATTGGCACACCCTTTTCTTAGATACTCAGAAGTTAGTCATGTCTTGCCATAACTGTAAAATTTTTGATGGCAAAATAAAACTCCTTCCCTTACCTTTACATCCTATCTGTGTTGATGAACCCTTCCAACAATGGGGCTTAGACTTCATTGGAGACATTCACCCATATTCATTAGCCCAAAATAAGTGGATCCGCACTGCCACTGATTATTTTACCAAGTGGATAGAAGCCATACCATCTAGGAATGCTACTGACTCTGTCATTATCAAGTTCCTAGAAACTAACATCCTATTCAGATTTGGTTGTCCTAGAAAAATCATCACAGATAATGCTGCTGCCTTAAAGTCTAAAAGAATAGTTGATTTCTGTTGCAAATATCACATCACCTTAGGCCATTCTACTGCCTACTACCCCCAAGAAAATGGATTAGCTGAATCCTCCAACAAGAGCCTCATCAATATCATCAAAAAGCTGTTGGATAAAAATAAAAAATCATGGCACAGTAAGCTGGTTTATGCCTTATGAGTTGATAGATTGACTACTAAGAAGTCAATAAATATGTCCCCCTATCAGCTGGTCTATGGCTTGGATGCAGTCTTTCCAACATCATTAGGATTTCCAGTCATGAAACTCCTTCAAGAAGTAAAAATTTAGGAAAATGATATGCAAAGAAGAATCAATCAAACAATTCATTTGCAGCAATCCAGAGAGGAGGTTTATGAAAGAACACAACTAGTCAAAGAAAATATCAAGAAACTATTCGACAAAAGGACTAAGGCAAATAATTTCCAAATTGGAAATTTTTTTCTTAAATGGGATTCAAGAAGGGAAGAGAAGGGAAAACATGGCAAGTTTGAAAATCTGTGGAAAGGACCCTACATTATTCATGCTGAGAGGGGTCACAATGCATTTTTCCTGAAAGAGTTGAATGGAGAAGATCTATATGGAGATCCTGTCAATGGCAGGATGCTCAAACATTATTTCTGTCAAGAGTCTTAGATTTCAAAGCTTTCATTCATTATATATAACATTGTCTTTGGATTTTGAAAGAAAACAAAAAGTACAAAAACAAGAGAAAAAGAAAAGAGGGCAGATAAAGCAGGAAAGGTACAACCCCATACCAAAAAAGAGAGACAAAAATTTGAAAGTATGCAAACTCAAATGCCACTGCTAAAACACACTGCTATTTTAGTCATATAGCCTAATCATGACTAATTAGTTTTCAATTTACTGCTGATAGGTTAGTGAATTATATTAGCCAAACAATACAATCTTGGCTTATCAATAGAAATAGATTAGGATAGAAAAACAAAGGTTCAAACAAATTCAAAATCTGAACCTATGAATTTCAAAAAGAGAATGGCTCTAATCAGATTAAATCTTCAGCCAAAGATAGAAAGCAAACTGGTTCCAACATGCTCAAAACTTGAACCAGAAAAGAAAGAGAAGACAACTCAAACAAAATCAAAACCAGAGCTGAAGAAATAATGAAGGTTGTCTTTAAATTTTCAGACCTTAAGCCTTTACATTTTGTTTTAATTTTTCTGCAAATAAAAATCTATGTGCAGCTTTTTTTTATGCCATAGATCTACAGCAAGTCAGAATGCTTGATCCTGGCTTGGCTGCTTTAAAATTTTTGTTTTAGAAAATAGATAATAAAAGTCTGTCAGACAGTCTAATCCTGACAGATAGTAGTTAGGTAGAGAAACTTATGAGTTCAACTGCTTAATCTGAACTCATGGAGGAATAATATTAGACTTTGATTAGTTTCCTGTTTTCAAAATAATACAATGTTTATGAAAGGAGCTTTCCAGTCCAAATTCACTCTAAAGAAGAAAAAATGCTAGAATCAATAGGAGTGGGTAGGCAGAGATGTTGTTTTGATAGAATTCCATTGTTTCAGATTGTTGAAAAGGTTATCAACTCATAAGAAGGTCATCCAAAGGAAAGAAAATTTGTTGCCCAATAAATTAAGGCACTGGTTTATTGAAAAGCCAGAGATCAAAGAATCTGAGGTTCTGGGCACCTAAAGAGTAGTTGTCCTCCCCAAGTGGAGCCACTGTTAGCCATCTATAATAGTTTGTCAAACCAAAAGATGGCTAGATTGTGTCCTCAAGCCTTCAAGAGATAGTTTCCTTTGAAAACCTATCATCTTTTGAGGTCTTATAATGTTCTTTATCCTTTGAATTAATCTTCACTGCTGTTTCACTATAAGCCCTCAAGGACCTACTGTTCACCAAGAGAAAACTGCTTATAAAACTCCATTTCTCACCATTCACCCCTCCATTTCACTCCCACAAACTCTCCACTTTCATCCTTGCTTCCCTCACCAAATCCCTCAAAAACACCTTCATTTAACCCCTAAATCACCTTAACCCTCTTCTAAACCTTATACATCCCATTTATTTGGTTTAAATCCATCCATTTTAACCTACCGAAACCCCATTTGGCCTTAAAAATCACTATTTTTTTGGTCTAAAGCAGTCTTCTGCAATATAAAGGTTTTTAAGCCCCCAAGGGCTTATATCTTTCAGCCCTCCATTTCATATGTCCTAAAGCCCTGCAACCGGGCGCTTAAAAAACATAAACTCTTGTGTTAAAACCTTACCCTCTATTTACTTTTCCATTCCCCAACAGCATGGTTTCGACTAAATATGGACCGTTGATCTTCACAGATCAATGGCCATCAGGCAATATTTCCCTCTGCCCGTTCACTTACCATGCTTTCCTCCTTTCAAATAACCCGCTCCATCTTTGAATCTCAACCGTCCATTCAGGTGATCCGATGATTAGGACCTCACCTGATAACTCATTTAAACCATCCAATACACAACAAAACAATTGATGTCACCATAGACCCCACCATCCATACCCTGCACAACTCTTCACCTATCGCGCTCAACCCTTACTATTGGATCTGGAGTTTTTGATCCAACGGTCAACGATCAATATCATGCAACTTTTGGCCTCTCCCCGCAGTGCGCTACTTCTGCGCGATAAAAGTGGTTTTAGAAATCCACGTGTCAAACGATAACACATATCACGTTCCATTTGGTTAATACCGCTTACCCCTCATAGCTCGCGTGAAAACCACCAATGGTTTTCTCGAAACCACTAATCCTCAATTTGTGCCATATTTTCAAATTAAGCCCTGGTTCTGTGTTTTACCATAGAAACCAGTTCTCTGCTGCAAATCCCTCCATCCTCACAGCTCCTAAACGCTTCCATGAACCCTCCAAAGCAGTTTTAACCCTCCATTTGTAGGATTTAATTAACTTTGTTTGTTTTTATGCAGGTTTTATGAGGCACAAATTTAAAATCCTCCTGCAAGAAATTACAGTATTATGGGCCAAGGATGACGATCCTCATAGCCTTGAATACAAATTAAGGAGATTAGGGGTTTAAATTTTGCGGTTTGGAAGTGTCGATGAGTCATGATCATCAAATTTTCAGACAAATTATTTAACAAACCCTCTGCGCACCTGCAAACAACGAAACACAATAAACATCAATTGATAAATAATATCAGTGTCAAAGACAGAAGATCAAAGGATAATTGAAGGATTAAGGGTTCTCAATAGAGTTTAAGGGGATCAAGGCACAATTTAAATATCAAAGGCCTAATCCAAAAATGAAGACAGATCCAAAATAACCTCGAATGCGACATCTAAGGGGCTAATTGAATCCCCAGATACCATATTGCCACTTGTAACCTCTCTGACTCAAAGGAATACCCAGATCAAATCTCAGTCAAAAAACATTAAGGCCAAAGGCTGCTAACAGTTATTACAAGAAAAATCAAATATTTCACACTGACAACAAAGTTATTGTAAAAGATAAAAAGAGCCTTAAAGTCAATCTTTTCACCCACTAAGCCTAAAAATCAGAAAATAGAGTTAATGAAACAAAGTTGTAAATTGAATGCTTTCCTACCTTATGCCTTGCATGGTTTTCAAGGCTAGGAGTTGCATTTAGTATGGAATTAATGATATATAAACCTAGAACTCTTCCACCTCCTCCTTCTTCTATAAATACTTCCGAAGAAGATGGTTGATTGTTGGTTGGTCACTAGTTGTAACATTGGAACTCTTTGAAATAATACATAGTTTGTCTAAAGTTGAGGAAGAAATTGAAGTCTGGGAAGCTTGATGATGTTGTGACATGCTTGTTCTTGAGAAGGCTCTATCATTGGATCACTGAGCTTAGCTGTTAGTGATGTATTCTAAACTGTCTGTTGTTTTTCCTGTTTTCATTTTGTTCCATAAATTCTTACTACAGTAGGGTGAAAATTTTAGCCTAAGAAATGACTCCTGGAAGCACTTTAGACCTGTTTATCCTTTATTGTTTTATGTTTTCTTCTGCTCAGGAATTTTAGAGTATTTAATCATTCCCTTGAACCCTTATGCTTTTTTATTTATCAAATAGTTCAAATATTTGGTTCCATCATGATTTATGGTTTTCCCTGCTTGTCTACTGCCACTTGAAAGCTGTTTTTGAAGTCTCCCATTGAAGTACCATTGTTTATAGTTTTCCAAAGAGGTCTGTTTTGATCATACCCTTTGTTCTGGCTTAAATAGTTGTTTTAAAGGTCTCTATAGTTGTAATCATAGATGTGTTAGGTGTTCCCTCTTCTATGACTACAATTATCAGTGAATCTTTCATGTTTTCTAACTCCTTTGAAATAAAATCTTTGAGGAAATAGGATGTGCTCCTGAATCTTAGATCTCATTTTAAAAGTTGTCTTGAAGTCATTATTTGCTTAAAGTGTGGTTTGTAGAATTCATGGTTAGCCCTGTATATCAAATACCTCTTTATGTTCAAGTTATGTTTTTAAGTTCCCTTTGTTGATAATTTAAACTCTCTTTTCAAATCATTGATGCCCATCTCATTCACAAAAAAACTAAAGGATCCCGTGGCCAAGTTAGATTTTCCCTTTGATATCCCAATCCATTTATGAGCTTGTTATTTACTTCTTCTTGACTCCATTTCCCAATGAACCTGACACTTCTTCTTTCTATCCATACTATCTAGACATTTCATGTTCTGCTATACCAATTCAACCAAACAAAAAAAACAAAACAACTTGCACTTAATAACTAGTCTAAAATCAATACTTAAAAACAAACAAGATATATCTTTGCAAAACATTTGAGAGATCCCTCTTTGAGAATAGGAGGACTAGATCCTGGAACTCTAAAGATTGGTTCTGATGTTGTCTTGTCTTTTGGTTAGCCAATCTATCAAAAATCAGGAACCCCAACACATAGGTACCATAGGGACATGTGAATGTTGTCTTCTCCTTTTTCTATGGAGCTATTCTAATTTGATTGTACCCGCTGAATTCATCTAGGAAGGAAAAATGCTTCTTCCCTGCTAGAGTGTCCAACACTTGGTCTATAAAAGGCAAGGGAAGGTGATATTTTAATGTAGATTTCTTTAATTCCCTATAATCTACACACACTCACCATTTACCATTCATTTTAGGGACAATAAAAAGTGGAGATACCAACTGGATATCTAAGACAGGATAAATGAACCCTACATTTAACAATTTCCAGAATTCATCTTTCACAATTTCTCTTAAAGAGGGGTTCATCCTCCTTTGTGGCTGTCTCACAAGCCTAGAATTTTATTCTATATAAATATGATGAATGCATGTATCTGGGTGAATGCCCCTCATGTTTGTATAATCACAAGAAATTGTGTCTGAAATTTTTTTCAATGCTTGAATTAATTGTTTCTCTTGTTCATGAGTTAAGGTGGAATTGATGTTTAAAGCTTTTCCAGGAAAAAATTCAACTACCTTACCCCCCCATTAAATCATTGAATATGAAGGGAATGCATATAATAGGGCTGAATGTAGTTCAAATGTTGTACTATGTTCATAAAATCCTGCAGATTTGTAATGATTATGACTAGACTTCCCTTCTAAATGCTACAGAAAATCAGGATTAGAAATACAACAATTTATCAATTTTTCTTCTGATTATCCTTAAGGCTCATGGCTGGGGAAATTGCTAAAACTGGTTGGGTACATTCTGAATCATGCTCCACTTCTTCAACCCAATGATTATTTTCTGATCTTAAGAGGGGTTTAGCAAGGGGATACAAATTAATATTCTTTGTTTCAACTCCATGAGTGATGGTTTTTTGTTTCCAGACCTACACCCTATTTAAGTATCTATCGTGGCTAACCAAGGCCTCCCCAAGATCAAAGGATGCCCTCCTAGTTTATTTTTAGGTTGAAGAACATAAAATTCTGCAGAGTACTCCCAAGAATCCAATGAGATGACAATGTATTCTAATGCTTGCTTTGGCTTTACCTTAGACCTATTTTCTAATTCTAAAATGATAGGAGTAGGAATTAAGTCAAAGGATCCTATACGAGATAAAGTTTCCATAGTCATCACATTAATGGCTGCACCTAAATCAATTAGAGTGTTATTTATGGGATACCCATTGATAAAGGTGGTAACCACAGGAATTCCAGGGTCTGCATATTTCTCAGTAACAAATCTGGTGGACATAAGACTTGCAAGATTTCCACCAACCTGAATTGTGGAGGGTTATTTATTTTGTCTTCTTGATTTCTTGGTACAGAAATCCCTCATTTTTTGGGCATAGATAGGGATATATTTAAGTGCTTACAGCAACGGGATTTTGATGCACACATTTCTCAGTTCAAACACAAGATCAAACTCAGGTTTTTTTATTTTCATTTCCAACCTCTCTAGAAAAGGAGGTTAGACAGTATGAGATGAGGAAGGTTCTTGTGATATTGAAGTGATTTGTTCTATCAGTTCAGGTGTGTTTTCAACTTCAGGTATTTCCAGAGTGTCTTCCTCTACAATCTCTTCAATCCTTTCGAGCTGAGTTGCCACTTTTCCCGATTTAATTTTGATTTCCTGTAGCGACACAGGAAATTCCTGCAGCGCAGGAACATAAATTTCCTGCAGAGGCTGCGGTGTAATACAGTAAGTAGGAAAAGTGGAATAAGTTACCAATACAATATTGTCAGAATATTGGATGGTTTTATTATTGGGGTTAGATACTGGCTGAGTAGGAAGTTGTGTGGTATGAGGTTGATTTGGTGGGGCAGGAAATTGAAGTTGTTGTTGCCGTGGTTGTACCATTTGTTGTGGTATGGGATGTGGTGGATAAAAATTATGAGATGGAAAATTATGTGCAACAAGGTAAGAAAAGTTCCCCTACCAAGGTTGTTGTGGAGGCTAGTGTTGTCAGGGAATTGGAATATTCCACATATGATTCTGAGCATAAGGAATTTGAAAATGTGATTGTGACATACCTGAAGGACGTGGTTGCCATGGTATTTGAGGTTCCATTGCATAGAGTGAATTGGAAGCTCCCTGATATGATATATACATTGCTTTAATCTCCGAAAGAGAGACATTTATCAGTAGAATATGCTCAGCTTCACAAATTCTGCATACCTCTATGCTGTCTGCAAGACATTCCCTTAGAGCATGTTTCTTCCTGCATTTGGAGTAAAACACAGCCAAGACTTTCTCCAATTCCTCCTGTTTCTTCTTAGCTTGTAAAAAATCCAATTGTGAAGACAAAGTACTAAGAATATCATTTTTAAAATTAAAAAAAAAATTAATCTTTTCAGCTCTGGTTACTCCAACTCTGACAATTGATTTGACAAGCTTGGAAGAATTATCTCTTGATCCTCCTCCAAATTTGGAATTTTCCCTTGAATATATTTGACACAGTTCACACACATAATCAAAAATCATATTTGATACATCACTTGCTCCCATTAAGTTTAAAATCTCCAGAAATTCCATTTTGATTTCCCTAAGAAAAATTGTCCTCTTGGTTTCTTTGCTCAGTTTATTCAACTTGGATGTTTGCAGTTTCTATTGAAATCTCCCCACCAAGTCCTCAATAATATTTCCTTCCTTCTGAGTCATCCCAACAATTTCCTGCCTGAGGTCTCTAGTCTCATAATAATCTTGATACTTCTTCAGGAATACCTTCTTCATTTCATCCCAAGTGGAAATGGAGTTTAAACCCAGACCCATAAACCACCTGAGAGCTGCATCCTTTAATGTGGCAAGAAACAATTTCAGCTTCTGAGCATTGGAAGAAAAGTAATAGCTTCTGCGTAACACATTGAATTCGAATAGGAAGGCATCAGGATCTTCACTAGAGGCACCATGAAAATTAGGCAAGGCCGAAGGAGGAATGTTTTTCATCTGAGTAGCTCCACCAGTATCCCTAATAGGAAATTCAAATGTGACCAATTCCTCTTCCTTATCATTATAATCCCCATATGTGTTACCAATACCCTCTAATGGGCCATATCAAACCAAGAGAGAGCGGGACCTTTGTAAACTACAAATTCTTCAGAGTCAATGGTCTGAAACTCTGCTTCTTGAATACGATTGATGAGGAACTCATCTTTAGGCTGACCATTGAGCAGATATGTTGAGTTCCTTGCAAGAGGAGGTTCTAAATGGGCAACAATAGAGGATTTCCCAATATAATATTATGTTGTAGAAGTAATTATATGCTTGGGGTCAACAACCAAACTCTTTTCAGGACTACATAACTCTTGCTTGGATTCTTCTTCCTTTGCTGCCTTGTTTCTTGAAGACTTCCTTGTTCTTTCCAGTTTATTAGTAAATTAATTGGTTTTCATACCACCACCAAAAATATGTGAAAATATTGGACCCTATTCATCTATTATGCAAACAAATAAAAAAAAAAATCTACTTACCAAACAATTAGGACATGGCTTTGGAGAATTATGATCTCTGTAGGTGTGTAGGCCTTACCCTATGTCTTACCACTTCGACTCCCCTAGTCCTGCAAAATATAAAACAATAGAAATCATACTAAAACACTTTCAGTATGATCCCTTAGCACCTCCCTGACAACGCCACCAAAATTTTGAGTTAAATTATAGACTTATAATTTGCCAACATAAATTATCAACTTAGGTCAGGTAATCTTGTGAGATGTTGTGCAAAGTATATTCATGCTTAATACCTCAATTTCTCCCTAATTATCTCAGTCATGCATACACAGATTAATGTCTCTTTTCTACATCAACACTTGGTAGCAAAGGCTATGGAGTGGATTCAAACATCCCTCTGCAACTCTTGTTATTACTGATGTTGATCAGAAAAGATAAAAGATCAAACTCACAGCCATAAAAGAATCAATCTAACATTTCAAAATGAAAATATGATTAAATTAATTTAACACATTAACACAAAAACTTAATAATTAGCAAAGGGGGCCCTCCATTACTCACAACCCCTTCAATATTAAAAGGGTTTACTCAGTAGAATGGATAGAACATAGAATAATGTATTAATTTAGAAAATGTTACAGACGAGTACAAATCTGATATGTTTGATCAGAAAACCAACCCCACCCCTTACAAAATGCAACATAGTGAAATTTATACAAGTTTCAAGGCCCATGCTTTGCATGAGAAAGGAAAAAGTACTATACTGAACTATTAGTTATCAATACTGGAACAAAATTTCAAAAATAGCTCCGTTGAGTCTAATACATGACTGAAAGCATGGATTAGACTAATTTCGTTACATGGCTGGAGCTTCCCCTCATACGACCAACAAGAAGAAGTTTGAAGATCTAGGTGGTTTCGATGGTGAATTTGAAACAACCAATAGGACATCGTCCATGTAGGTGGATTTCCCCACAAAACACATGTTCTCCTTTGTTTTGAGATTAAGTGGAACATAGCTAACCACCGATTCTGCTGCAGGAAATTTGGGTAGTTGCAGGAAATCCGCACCTACAAGAATTCGCAAAGAGTTTGGAAGAAATTACGACCGTGAGATGTCTATAAAAAATTACGAAGCTTCTTCAAATCAAGACAAATTTGCATAAGACTTTTAAATCAGTTGAATTGATAATTCAATAAGGAAACAATTAGCTTAAGGAATACTTAAGAAGAAGGTAAAGTGATAATTTTTAAGTTAATTTGCATACCTTAAGCACATAGCACACTTTTGGCCAAAAATTTAGATAATATAATCGAAATAAGAGTAATTATGGGTCAAGGAGAGTTAAAAATGGGAGAAGCAGGGTCTTAGAAGGCTGTCGCAATTGAGAAAAATTGGGACTCAACAACCATTCTACTAAGGATTGTATGGCACAATGATTTGATGCTTGAATACATTCTAGTGAATATAGATTTCAAACTCATTTTATGTGTATCCCCTCTGTTATCAGTATGAAGAATGTTGATATGAGATTGAGTTTCATTTTCAATCCATATATTTCTAAATGCTTCAAAAGCTTGATACTTTATGCTTTAAAAAATAAACCCAATACACCATGATGTAGTCATCAATAAAAGTAATGATACATATATTAATACAAGAATACAGAACAATCATGGAGCCTATTACTAATATTTTAGGTAGATCTGCTAAGGTCTTGAAAATCTTGCTAGGTGGGCACACACAAGGTAGGGACCCACAACCACCTCAGCCCAATACCCCACCAAAAACCTCTAAATATACAAGGGATGAGTCCCTAAATATCCCCCCAAAAATCTGGTTAATGTATAGTGCCTTATATGGAGTCAATGGAGTGGAGGATTTTTAATTTATTATCGTCCTATGTAAAAACAATGCTTAAAACAATGCATATTTTTGACATCAGATGTTAGTATCCAAAGCAACTCAACAATATGGCATGTGACCTATATATTTTTGTCTACTAAATTTATCCTAATAAAAAATGTAATTGTTTATCAATTCTGATGCTTGGTTAAGGACTTAAAAGTGAAAATATCTTGTTTTCCTATATGAAATCGTATAAAATCTATGTAAAAACTTAGGGAAAACAACCTATTTTTTTTAACCATCCAATCCATGGTGTGAAAAATACCTCTAGAGAGTTACCCTAAAGTGTGGAATTTATAAAGGGTGATTATAGAAGCTTTGGGACCCCCATTAAATTTAGACTAATAATGCAATTTTCAGCTAGTTGAAAATTGATTTTCATACTTTTTGGGTTATGTTTATTAACCCATAAATTTTCAATAAAATAATTTATTGATTTTAACAACTAGAAAGTGAAAGAAAATAAAATATAACAATAAAAATGTTATTTTAAATTCATTTAGAGCTGAAAATCACAATTTCTAATGTAGTAGACTCACCTGCAGACTTGTAGAACTTGTTTATGATAATTAAAAATGTAGTTTCATTAATCATAAATTTCCCTTTCTGGCATGCATATTTGCATCCACAAGGATAGATACAAGTGTAAAAGGAAAGAAATAAGAACTTGTATCTAAGTGGCGCTTATATTTAACAATTTAGTTAATGTTCTCCAATAAATAGCTTCCTGTAAATCGATATAAAATAAAAGCCAACACGCCAAATCCTGCCCCAACTACATAAAATAAAAGGAGAATTTGAGAATTTATGTATTTTTTATTCTTGAAATTATACTTGTGCCTTGTAGTCTCACTGTTTGTTGGAGTGTGAAGTAGTTGTGCCTCTAAGTTTCTATGCTTCATTCTTCTCTAGGTAGTGGAATTGGTCCTTTTGGAAATCAACCCCACTGTAGCTTAATTCACCCTCAAACGTTCAATCTTCCTTGGGAGTGTCATTTTCTTTGTGGTGCATCCACCCTTTGTCCTCTATGTGTGGAAAAATACAAAATTGTTGAAATAGTGAAACCCCTTTGAAATTAGTTTACAACCGTTAGATTAATCCACCTAAAAATCCATAAGCAAACAAGTGGGAATACATAATAGTTTTCCTCTATGTATCGTATTAACTCCTTAATGGAAGAGAACATTAGTCTCTGGATAAATTTAATTATTAGCAATATGGAATTATATTTAAAAATAATTCCTAGTAACAGTAGCAAGAAAAATAATATTAACAAAAACCACTCCACAATTATACAAAGTGCACAAGATTTTACAAAATATTTGAGTTATTTTTGTTAGATAGCACTTGTCTCAAGTTTGACTCTTCCTCAATAAAATATTTATTTTCCATCCACATGTTGGAGACTTGGGAAATTAATTAATAAAATATTACAATACAAAATTTTATTCACCCCTAGGGGGTTAACTTGGCCAATTTCCACAATTTATCTCAAAAAAATATTTTCTCATGGTTAATTTATCAACCAATTGGTCCATCGAGTCTTCGAAGGCTAGTTAGACTCCCTAACGACTAGTTGACTTCAACAACGACTATTTTTTACTTGAATTTCCCTTCAGTAATTTGATTTAGTCACATGGAAGTTGGACCTCCAATTCCTTTGAATTTATGATAATTCTCACACCTAGGTATGCTGAAACCCGACTAGATCCGAACTCTGTAACTCTTGAAATCTTCATATCTTGCCCAATATTTCCACATCATCATGCCTCGATGTAACTCTAATTCCCTTATGGATTTGGAGAAATTGAGATACATGTTTTGTTTGTCTCATTATATAGACTTTTTCGACATATTATATGAACACAGTTATTGACTTTGTTATCACCAAATTGAGTCCTGTTGGGCTGCTTCAATGATCAACTTGGAGTAACAATTTCAAACCACTTGTAATTGGAAATTAGCCTTTCTAGTCTGAGAGGGCTCTCTCAAATTGATAAAGGATATTCAATGAACAACTTGAAAGCAGATGGCTAACTCTGAATTGGATTTAATGTGTTTTTGTGTAGGTGAAAGATGTATAAGGTTTACTACCATTGGGCTTATGGAGTCAATATGAAAACTAAGTCACAAGTAAATCTATCTCATCGAAGCTAAGGCAATTTTATTGTGATAAAGACACACATGAAGGACATAACAACAAGCTATTTGCATATAGGAAGTTGGAGCATGTCACCATGAATTCCAAGTGATTATACATAAGCAAAACTGATAAAACATGACAAAACAGAAGACTAGGTGTATAAACGAAGTTGGAGCATGTAATCATGAATTCCAAGTGATTATAAAACTAGAAAACTGGCGATAAAGTAAAATACCGATATAAGAAACATACATAAGAACACATAGAAGAATCTCAGGTCTGATGCTGCAACTATATATTGCTGATAGACAAAGATTACAAGAGTAAAGCCTTCATAACATCTCCCAACCCCCTGACTCTAAAACTTCTCTCATTATAGAATGAGAACTCATACAAATGATTTTACACCTTACTCACGTCGAATTCCCACCCCAGAGACCTATTTCAAACATGATTCCATCACTTGGAGACTTCCTAGGTATATTTATGTTTTGCAGAGTTTGAATACAAAAAGGACTCTTCTTTCATTAATAGTTCAAAAAATCAATTTAATAATCCTTATCAACTGCAACCAACTAATTTTATGAGTGTAATAGTGTACTGATTTGTTATTATGCCACGTGGATGCTGAGTTGGACCTCCTCCAAGTCGAATTTTTACAATTTTTCCATAAATCTGGTTAGTGAAAATTCTGAAAAATAGGCTTCAAAGATGAGTGTATAATTTCCAAACCCTGATGGATTTGAAGAGAATGAGAGAGGTTTTTGTAGATGGACTTGTGATGAAGAAAAACCTCTTTCATATTTCAAAAATAATTTTTAATTTTGTCTAAAATCAAACTTGAAGTTGACTTCTAAAACAATCATGTACATAAATTTCGTAGCATTGTTTAGTAGCAAGGTTGTTTTTTTCCTTTGTCTTTTCCTTCTGCCAGCTCTGCTGGTCAAACAATTTTTTTTAGGTCAAAATGAGTGAATACCATCAACCTCCCTCCTAGGATCTTCAAAAAACATTTTTTATAGGAAAAAAAGCATCTTCAGAAATTTTGTAGCATTTTTTGGCCCTTAAGCCTGGAGCACGCTACGAAACTACCTGATAATGGAGAAAATTCCAAAATATTCCTTTTTCTTCTAAATTTCATGTGTAGGTCTGAAAAGTGATATAATGAAATATTATCATGCAAACTTGCTTCTTACCCTCTTCAAAAAACATCATTTTCACCTTTAGTAAGTTTATTCATCAATAAAATGACTCTGTTTTTTATGAAAACATAGGGTTCAGAGATGAGCTCTTATCTCCCTATCCTTGATAGATGTTTCAAAAATGAAGGATTTATTTGTATTTAATTATGTATTGAAGAAAAACCTCTCTTGGTTGTTTTAAAACCATCTCCAGCTGTCCAGAATCTGCATTCTAAAAACATGTATAAAACAGGAAAATTCTGCATTATGAAAATAGAATTGAAATACATCCCTGAATATCCCAATTTGTAGCACCTTTGAGAAAAGTGAAAGAGGTTAATTTTATTTGATATGTTCTTGAAAATAAAATCTCTCATTTTCTTAAAATACTTCTCGGTTTTCCCAGAAAGGACCCTTGAAGTTGACTGCTCAAAAGTAAAAAAACACAGAAATCCTCATATTCACTTTGAAATTATTAGGTAGCTTCGTAGCGAAATGCCTATTTTGCATTGAATTCACTACAAAACTGTGTTTAACTGGCTAGTGGCTCAGTTTTTTAATTTGAAGGCATGGGTGTGAAAATAAAAAGACATGGAGTGTAATTGACGGACATGGCATGACTCATGGTGGCTTTTTTGACATAGGATAAACATGATTTGGTAAATTCTTCATCAAAAACTTGACCCAAAATGACATAACATGAAACTTTTGGTGACCTTATCAATTTTTTTTTGAAATTTTGAGTGTGATAACAGAATTAATGAGAACTTGTTGGATTGAGTGGGTCTAGACCCAAGTTCAGAGTAGCTGCGCTATGAACAAAACCCTCTATTATCGGCCCTTGTTGCAACGATATGCTACACAGACCAAAGTATCACCTGAGGAAATATTAAGGGATGCTAGAACTAGGTTTCTACATCCAGAGGGACTATGGAGTGTGGCATTAGGGCTTATATTTACTTAAGGCTTATTTAGAGCTTCATCGAATCATTATGCTAAATATACAGACACTGTTCAACGAATCTCTTTAACTATCTTTCGCACTATGCCATTCTATCTTAACATGAATTATTCATAATATAAAAAAAATAATATAAAATTCATGATGAAATCAAAAATATAATATATAGAAAAACCCTAATCCAACGCAGATAACTTATAAAAATAGATAACATCAAAATACTTAGGAAATACTCAGATATGCCCTGAAGTCCTTCTTTATTAAGTAAGATTCTTCAATTACAATCCTTCTCACCTTGCACACACAGCTACAGGGGCCTACACACACAAATACATACTTACCAAGGTCTCTGCGCACACAACCATAGGAGCCTTCCCCTTTTCCCAAAATACAGAAATATAGTGCAATTACAGACTCAATTCATTCATAGGACTTACATATCAATGTCTTTGACTCACTAAGGTAGCTATTTATATATATTTTCCTTTTTACAATACCATGGTCTGAAAACCATGGGCGGAGCTAAAAATATTGAAAACAATCCCATCGTTTTACAAAATAAGGGACTTTCACCTGCCCCAAAGCCCCTTCGACTCTTAAACATTCGCGCGAAGCACGCTTCGCTACTTAAAATGCAGATATTTGGCAAAACTTATATCGAGGCGTAAGAGGCCCAATAGGCCCCAAACATAAAGATGTGACTCATCCCGAGTCACTTAATTGGTGCTCCCTGAGTCTTTGATTTGATTCTACTCAATGCATCCTTCAATGGTTGAATTGTCTTGGTGCACCGCTTCTCGGCTTTGGGTACCTCTTCCAACAACTTCTCTAGGCTAGTCCTGCTGTCTTCTGAAGAATTTATCTCTACGTGTTCCTTAGCATATTCAGATGGATATCCAATGTTTGCGATAGTTGACTAGATTCTACTTACCAAGGTTGTGTTCGGGCGGAGGTAATCTGTTCTTTCCGTCGCAACTTATCAATTTGGCTCTGCAAAATATTTCCCTCTTAAAGATGGGAAAACCGCTGCGCATGGGCTAAATTTTGCACTGTCACCTTGATATGATCAGATTGTTGCTACCTTTCTGAGATTTTTTCTTCAATTTACTGCACATGGGGGTCCTCCTGCAATGAGGCCCAAATTTCCATAACATCATCAAATAGTTGGCTGTAGTCCTTACCGGGCACAATTTATTCTGCGAAGAAGCCCTCTAATGGAAGAATATTTTATAGTCTCGATCTCTCTTCCAACTTGTCGGAGCACTAAGACTCTTCTCTGTCCACATAGTCAATGCGAAGTGCCAGTGATAGAATCGTCCCTATATAGCTTCAACCTTCTTCCATTCACTCGTCCAAAAAACAATTCACCATTTAGCTTCGCAAGCTGAACTGCGCCACCATACGATATATGCCTGAAATGTATGGCCCCAACCAATGTGTCTTGAAATTTCATGGGAACTTCGTGAACTTGCTATCATACAATAGCACCAAGTATCTTTCCCTAAATATTTTCTACTTGATATGTCGATCATTCCAGGCCTTTTCCCTTGTTTTTTTTACTTGTTGATGATATTGTGCAATGAATCTATCCTCCTCAAGGGTGAGCAACCATTCTAGCCTTTCTCCCATGATATCACTATTTTCCATGTCTGTTACTGCTACAATTATTAAACTAGATACAATATATTCCATATGCATAATTGCTTCCTGTCCATAAACTAGCCTAAATGGTGTCTATATTGTCAACTTCTTGTAGGTTCTTCTATATGCCCATAATACTGTTGGAATTATTAAATCCTAATCATTCCTATTGACATTGCAGACCTTGGTTAGATCATTCTCCAAAATATTCTTAAAAGCTTCAACTGTTCCATTTTCCTAAGGGTGATATGATGTTCTCTTGTGATGGTGCATTTTAAATTCCTCAGTCAATGCTTCAATGGTATGATGCAGGAAATGTGACCCTCTGTCACTCATCAAAATCTTCGAGCACCCAATTATAGACAGAATATTCTCAAATATAAACTTCACAGCAATAACCGCGGTGTAATCCTTTATTGGCTTAGCTTTGAACCATCTGGTTAAGTAAGCTGTGGCAGTAATAATGCACCTCACACCAGTCTTCTTCCATGGTGGATTTATTGGTCCAACAAATTTTATTTCCCACTTATCAAATGATTGCAATGTTACTTGTGGGTTCAAGGGAATTTAATCTCTCCGAGAGGGCCTTCCTGTTATTTGAAAAGCATCGCAGGATCTACAATATTCATTTGCATCCTTGTGTCACGTAGGCCACCATAATCTAGCTCTCAAAATATTATGTGCAGTGGATTTTCCTGCATAATAGCCTCCAGAAACTCTTCCATGGGATTCTTCCATAATGCTATGTATTTCATGCTCAAAGACATATCTGCGCATTATTTCATCTGACCCCATTTTATATAGATGTCCTGCAATCAAAGAAAAATATGTTGCCTTAACTACCATCTCCCTTTTCTATAGCGTAATATATCTCGCAGTTGCCATCCATGTGTTCAAAAACTCAATAATGTTTGTGAAGTGATCATCTCCAACCCTTATAGAAAATAGATGCACATCGGGTAAGTTTTATTCAATGCTCATGGGTTCTTCTTGTCTCAATCATCGACAAATGATCAAGTCTGATGTTCAGTCTTCCAGGATTAAATACAACTTCAAATCATATCCTTGGAAAAAAATAGCCATATGCAAATCTTCCCCCCAAAACAGGATTGTTCACCAAGTATTTCAATGCAGAGTGATCCGTGAACATCTTGAAGTGTGCTATTAATAAGTAATGCCTAAATTTATGCAGTGCATATACAATAGCCAATCCTTCACACTCTGTTGTGGAACAATTATTTTATGCCTTAGAAAATTTCCTGTTCGCAAAATCTATGGGGTGATCAATATCCCCATCACTTGGCTATGCTAATACTTAACCCAAAGCTATGCAAGAAGCATCCACATGTACATGGAATTCCTTATTCCAGTCTAGAAAAAATAGAATTGGCATAGTTACCATCTTCTCCTTCATCATGTCGAAGCTCTTTTGGAATTTATCATCCCAACAATACAAAACATCCTTCTTTAGTAGCTTCTCCATAGGTGCAGTTATCTACGTATATGCCTTTATAAAATTCCTATAGTAGCATGTATGTCCCAACGTTGTGCATAGTTTTTTTACTAACTTAGGTGCTTCCAGGTTGACAATAACGACAATATTCATGGGATCTACCATCAATTTTTGTTTACAAAAAACATGCACTATAGTATACCAAAAGGTACAAAAATATGCATTTCTTCAAGTTCAACGATATTTGATACATCCCGCATGTGTCCAACATCATCCTTAAGTTCACAATATGCTTATTAGTAGTCTGAAGACTGTCCAATCATCAAAATAAACTTCCAATAACTTGTTTATAGACTCCTTAAAATATGGGACTACTACTCGAGAGAATATTGCAGGAGAATTCTTCAATCCAAAAGGCATGATTGTTTACTAAAAAGATCCCCATTCAATGGAGAAATTAGTCTTACTCCTATCTTCCAATGCAATTCTAATCTGATGGTACCCTGAAAACCCATCTGTAAACGAGTAGGCCTCCTGCTCTCCAACATTACCCAATACTTCGTCTATAAAAGGTGTAGGGAATGGGTCGTGCATACATGCATCATTCAAATTCCTTAAATCAACACAAATTATGATTTCGCCTTTTTTCTTCTTTTCATGGAAAACCATAGGACTTACCCATTCATATCCCTCCACAAGTTCAATTTTTCCATCCTTCAACATCTTGTCCAATTCTTCCTTCACTTTTTCCTTATATTTGGGGTTCAACCTATTTCGGTCATTGTTTTACAAGCTTCACATATGGCTTTAGGTTGATCCTCATAATCCCGAGGTCTCCTACTATTCCCTTGAGTTCAGAGAAATTTGTGGGAAAGAGCTATTGATATTCATGTAATAGTTTTGCAACCTTTCTAACTATATATCTATCCCAATAATTTCCAATAAGCGCGAACTTCATTTCCTCCTCTGTCCCTATATTCACCTTTTGCATCTTCACTGGCTGCATTGTGTCAAGCATCCCATGTTCTGGAATATTAACATTGCGCAGATAATCCTCATTATATTATGTTGTTTTATTATAACATTCTAAAGAAAGTTCCAACTATGCAACCCAAGCAAGCTGTGTCGAGGCTGGCTCAGCTAGATTCTTGAAAATATTCGCGTGGACTACTTGAAGAGCTTCGTTGATGTACTAACAATCATCTTCAAAAATAAAAGTCATTAGGAATCCTTCGAACAAGTCCTCCCACTTTCCTGTTCCATGTCGCAACTCGGTTTCAAGATACCAATTCTTAGGGACTCCTTCTAATGTGTGAATACATGTGTGTAACCATTCCGGAGCTAGATATTCACCCCACATAGTAGTCCATTGGCAGATATGTCATATAGGGTCATCCTTGCTATCATATTTCCCTTCAAGTATAGTATTTACTTGACCAAACATGATCTTCATAAATTTGTGGTATTATCTCCAACTTCTAATGTTTCCCATATGCATACCCCACCATCTAGCGGGTGTAGATCTCAATATGACATGTAGAGCTTCAAACCTTTGTTCTTCAGGTATTGCTTCTTCAAATTTATCAAGGATTGAATTGAAATCTCCTATCCCATCATAGTACGGTAAATTACATACCCCAGTAGTCATTGCAAGGAAGTGATCTTGTAACATTGTTACATATCCTTGTAGTAACTTCGTGCATTATATTATGCTAATGCTCTAGTTATTCATCAAAGTCTAAAATGCATGAACTGTCCTTCTCCCAAATTAGCCTTCCATCTGCAGTAGGGTTGATCCAATCTTCATTATGCATAGTCAACTTATAGATATTATTGATATCCCCTTCATAGTATTCATATCGAACAAGTTCTGTCTACCGCGCTCCTTCGAATGGGTGTAGAGGAAAAATGAACCTTAGACCACCTTACTCAAATACCATATTTCTCCTCTTTAGATAAATTATTGTATCAATACCAAAATCCCAATGCAATCCAAGCAACAATGGATATGGATTTCTATAATCTACAATATCGATAAATTCAAAATTGACCATTGCCTGCACTCCTTCAACATCTACTACTACACTAGCCAATCGTCCCATAGGAATAATATTATACCGATTAGCCATTATTAACTAGATCAATGAACATTGTAGCTTCAGAATTACCATCCATTTCCATGTTTACTTTGGCATTACATTAGCATTTGATCCCATGTCAAGAATTACCTGATCCATGTCGTAGTCCCCAATCTGCTTAGTTAACCTCATTTCTCTTCCTATCCTCTTCTTATGCCGATGCAACTTATTGAATGCATGTGGCTCATTTCATGACTCTTACCTTTTAGCATAGGAGTCTATCAGCTCCTGGAGACTTGCTACATCCTTTTGATCTCAAAAAAACTTCATGTAGGTCTGAAAAAAAAATTTCAATATGGCTGGATGAAACTCTTGTTATAGGCACAAATTCGGTTGAGGCTATGGCTGTGCCCTATATTTCAAAGATCCAGGGGCCATGAAACTCTTCTTTGCATTAAAAAGTGTCTCCTTTTCTCTTTCCATATTGAACCAAGTGTTCTTATATCCATATTTTCGGACCCATGTGTCTTCCATAGGCTTTTTACTAGTTGCATTATCTTATCCAGTGGTTGTGCCACTTCGGGTTACTATGCTGACACTAGGCTCTTCTTTGTGCAATTCTGTAGTCATCATCTGAAAGTTTTGCATGGAATGCAAAGTCCTTTTCTTCTGCATCTTCGCTATCAGAACAAGACAATATTCTATTACATAGTCAAAATATCTACAATAACTACATGAGGGGGTTGTGGGATTCTAAAAATCCCTTGCGAAGTTTCCAGCTTCACAACAATTGTAACATATAATTTGCCCTCGTCCCCGACTAGTGCCTCCTCCTCTTCATCATCCTTGCCCTTGGAATCCTTCGCGCCCTGCTAGTGAAACATAATATTCATGCGCACACTCTTCAACCTAAATTCTATAAGCACATGCAATCTTCTCTAAAATTAAATCATAACTACGACAATTCTGTTCCTCATGCCCTACAGAGCTATAGAAATTAAAAAACAACTGCTTCAATGTCTGCACATTATTCTACACTAAATAACATTCTTCCGTGTGATGTCGACCAGATAATTTACATAGGTCACACCATACACTTGGTCCTGGTCGCAACAGATTAGGTCCACCATAGTTGATGTAATGTCTAAATACAGGGCATCGCTCTTTATAATGGCCTTCTGCCTTACATTTGATACACCGTAATTTTAGGTGAATTTCCAATCAGACTTCCTTACCCTTCTTCAACTCTTGAAAATCCAAGTGCATGGCTGAAAATTGGTTTTGAATCTACTAAAAACCTACTTGGGTGACTGCGACAGGTGAAGCTTCCAACTTCATAGAAATTTCTAGAGCTTCAACCTATGATGCTATCTTTTTTTGTGTCAATGGAAGTATGATATGTGGATCAGATATAAACCACTCCTTGTGCTGCTCATCTAAAATATTGAAATTCACTTGGATTAGTAACATATTGAACCTTTGATCTACGTCCCAAATAGATTCAGTTACCATTTTATTGATCTCTTTTATCTCTGTAATACACTGTGATTGCGACTTTGGCTTCCTAAACTCGAAATTCAGTGCTATTTTTGTCTCATCCAACGTAGCAGCCAGATGCATCATGGATTAATTCATATACCAAGGCAATGCTATTTCCTACAATGCTGTCACAAGTGGTGCCTTATTCATATCATGATTTTCGATCTTTCACACTCTCCATACTGCTTCAACAACAAACCAAAATTGTTCAGGATCCTCTGATCCTAGACCTTTGAAAATATGCATTCTAGCTTCGTTTGCCATATCTGCTAGTGGAGGGGGTGGTGGAGGTGGAGGTGGAGGTGGAGGTGGAGGTGAAGGAAAAATATGGGTATGGGAATGGTTTGGGATGGGAGTACTGGGATGGGGAATCCTAAAGGTGCCCTGATGATCTCCAAATTCTAATTGTGACACAATTCTCGGGGTTGAGGGGTTACTTTCTCCTTCTTCACTTTCATATCCAAACAACGGACTGTATTCCATCTCAATGTAGTTGTCACGATCTACCCTAAATCATTTACCACTTCGAGTAGATCCAGACTTACCCCTTCCAATAATCAATATGATTTCATGTGTAGTACACCCTTTTCACATAAAATCACATTAATCCACAAATTTAAAGGATTCAAATACTTGCCTCTCCGACCCTTGAAAAATTTGTGTTCAACTATGCTATAAGATACGTATGTGTCTATGGAGAACTCAGTTATAAATACTCCAAAAATGCCATCGATCCAGTAATCAAAAACTCTTTAGATCTTGTTATCATTCTCCTTGAGTCGCTGCAATAATTCGGGGCTCCACGCAGTAGGCTCGTCGCGCTTAAAAAATGTCTTAGTTTAAGCTAATATTGAAAACCATTCATGTAGCTCATTTGTGAATGAGAAAAAGAGGATATCATGCCGATTTGTAAAAATATATTTCTGCAACCTCTTTTCAATTGACAACTCAGATTTCTATTTTCTTGAATGGAAGATTCTCACTCCTTCAGATCTCCCCAGTCTTGAATCTCTTTCTTGGTCAGATGCCACATCCACATATCCCTAAATATTCATATCCCGGTCCTATCATTGGAATAATTTTTTTTCTTGAGGGGGTATAGACCCAGGTTTAGAGTAGTTGCGCTACCAACAAGACCCTCTATTACCGTCCCTTTCGGAAACGATATTCTATGCAAACCGAAGTCTCACCCAAGGAAATATTAAGGGATGGTAGAACGAGGTTTATGCATCAGGAGGGACCATGTAGTGTGTATTTAGGGACTATCTTTACTTAAGGCTTATTCAGAGCTTCGTCGAATCAGTATGCTAAATATACAAAATTTTTTCAATGAATCTCTTTAAATATCTTTTGTATTGTGCCTTTCTATATTAACATGCATTATTCATCATATAAAATGGTAATATAACCTTCGCGATGCAATCAAAAAGATAATATACAGAAAAACCCTAATCCAACGCATATAACTTATAAAAACATATAACATAAAAATACTTACAAAATACTCAGGTATACCTTCAAGTCATTCCTTATTAAGTAATATTCTTCAATTCAAATCCTTCTCACCCTGTGTAATGTTCCTTTTTCAAGAAAATTGTCAATTGACAAGGAAATCTATTCCAGAGATGAAATGAAGGGGCATTTGATGGATTTATCACCTTCACAAGGAAGGATTAATTCCAGAGGCTTCCTGGCCCACTATCAAACTCTTTTTATAGAGTGATTGTCAAAGGAAAATATCCCCAAGAGGGAATAAAACACTATTGGGAATCTTGCAAGATCTCCCAAAGATGCAGCTACATAAACTGAAAATAACAGTGAATAAACATTATGCCAAAATGTATGAAACCCTTGAGCCATTTTTATTATAAAATAGTGGCAGAAAATGATACAATGAATGTCATAATAATAAGGCTAGAAGCCTTCTATAAAAATACATGCCAAAATACAAATGCTGCTCCATAGCAGAATGCCCATGAATAGGGACTGCACAGTCATAGAAGGGAGACTGTTGTAATGAGTGAAAAAAAACATGGATCTGCATATACATGGCTCATATATCATTGGGAGAGAATATCTAAGCTCCCAATCACTACCTCAAGTCAATCTTAGAAGGATTGGCTGAAATATGCAAAACTGCTGAAATGCCGGAGTTGCTGGGTAGCTGCAGCAACTCAATAAATGGAATGGAATGGAGAAGGCTGAATGGCTGAAGCTAATGAAGAGCCCTTCTCCTTTGGAAATGTTAAGTGCAAGGCTGATCCCTACACCAAAGATCTCACCCTCTGAAATTCCTGCAAAACCCTCACTACAAATGTGCTCCAACTAGAACATAGTCTATGAGAGGGTCTGCACTGTGACTGATGGAAGTGGTTGGCCTCCTACCAATGATAGTGGAATATGCTCAGGAACCATCCTCACTAACCTCCCAGAAGTATAGAACTTCCCTCCTCTGAAAGATCAACTAGAAATGGTGTTGTGGGAAACCTCCAGCAACACCCAACTACACTGCACAATAATCTGCTACAGACACTACACTGATGAAGATGGCTGATGCTATGGCCTGAATTCCAGAATATGGAGGATGAGTGAAATACTTCATGAGCTACTCAAGAAGGAGAGGAAATCCTAAACAGGACTCCCTCGTGCCCGAAGGCACTGCAGCTCTGCTGAACAACAAGAGGCAACAATTTGTCTCTCTAGACAAATAATAAAATGATCCAAGATAATCTCAATGGGCTGCTTTGCTCCTCTTTTAACTCAATGAGCCTTCACCTTCCTTCCTTTATAATTTTCCTCCCTCATGGAATATTCCTCCACTAAAACTGCGTTGTCCCACTTAGTGCTCTCCAACTCATGCCAACGCAGTTTGACTTGGTTAATTTGGCCTTATCCATTTTCATTTTAACCCCTTTCACACATGAGGGTGTGAAATCCAGTTCCATGATGATCCCTTTTCACATTGTAAGGGATTTTATTCTTGTTTATTATATTAATCGGTCACTTTATCCATTTTTATTTAACAAAATAAAAATATGCAACTATAATGTTCCATTTTAGCTTGAGGCTAAAATTGGGAAAATTACAGTCCTCCCCTCCCACATGTTGCTTGTCCTCAAGAAACTGCATAGAGAGAACAAAATTCATCCTCCTTCTTCTCTTGTGGCCTCCTCATTCATGGTCCCACCACTGCTCAAATATGCTGCACAAAATCTGCCCTCCAATGCTCTCTCCCAAGTATGCAAACTGAAGATGATGCTCCTCATGGAAAGATAGAAGGTGTAGTGGAATCCTTCCTGCTGGAATGTGGCCTCCTTAAGGTAGGAGTGATGATATGCATGGGATAATGTTGCTCCCAATTATGATCCTCTCATCCATGCTATCATCCAATGAAAATCTCAACCCCCGGTTTCTGCAATGTGTTGGGGCTGAATGGAGAGTGTGCTTGTGTTTCTCAAGATGGTCCTCTCTCCATGTGAAGTGTTCATGGGGCTACCTCTATCCTTGGGATGAAATAGTACGGCCTCCAAGAATGGCCCAAGCTACCCCATCAAGAAAATCAGCCATGAAATGCCTCTGCAAATTCTCCAAGTGGTCCCTCCCACAAGAAGGTACAAGTATCAATGTGGCAATCATGGTTTTCCTATGGTATCTCTTGCAAGATAAAACATACACAATGGGGAGAATCATGCTCCCAATGGGCTGTTCATACAATGCTCTCCAAATAGGGCTCCTCAATAGACATACAACATCAGAAATACATAAGGAGAAATATGTAATAGAAACAAGTTGTCAAATGACAACTGGAGAGTGGTTCCACTCATGAAACCTGCGCAGTGCCTCCTTGTATTGCCTCAAAATCAAAAGTAAAAAGTGCTGTACTAGCCACTTGTTTGTTGCCACCACATCTCCTCATAATATGAAACATGAAATCACAATTTGGTGCCAATGGTGCACACCAAGAAGTATGTGGCTTCCCCACAACCATCACAAAATAGCCAAAATCAAGGCTACAAGTAGTTGCAAGTACATCATAACAAATGCAAGAAGGGATGATCCTCCTTGATCAATATACTGCTCATAGAAAGTAAAGAGGTACATAATGTGAAATGATACCTTCTCCACCATGTACTTGAGACCTTGAGCTGAAATGGCTCATCTGAATGCTCTCCCTCTCCTCCAATGAGTAAGGGAATGGTTGTGCCAACCTCTTCAAAATAAATTGGGCTGTGCATCTACCCATATGCTGATTTAGATCATGCTGAATGCCCTCCAAGTGAACTCCTCTAGCAAGGGAAAGTATGCATCCAAATGCATAGCTAGGAAGTTCTCACATGCTGCATGCAAATAATTTCTCCTGGAGACTAGAAACTCTAGCCAAGAAGAGTCTGCCATGATGATAGATGATCGTATCGTCCACTAGGTGTCTACCATATCCATCAAAGCCATCCAAGAAACATACATGCATCAAGATCCTTGGGAATACTCAACCAAAGCCAAGTCCTCCATCCTGGATCAATCCTCCACCTAGACAGCGCTAGTGTTCTACAATATGATGCCCCATCACGCTGCTGTCTACTACCTTGACATCCCCTCATGCCAAATTTATCCTCCAAGTTGCTACTATACCCATCATGCAATTGCTCATGCTCAAATAGAAATGATGATCTCTGAAAATGAGCCTCCCATGAGAGACTATCATCCGATCCTGGGCAATGTAAGCACGAGTGTCCTCCATCTACTCCAATGCATGAAAGAGTCCTTCCTTAAAGGAAGTATCATCTCTCTCACCAAATCTATGGAGCAATCATCCTGCATCATGAAGATGCAATCCTCTATCCTTGCAGCAACATCTGCTAGCGCAGTATGACTGATGAGAGTGGGTGATGCTGAAAAATGAGAGAGTGTCTCCCTCCTCCTTGAGTCTATCCCAAACTCTTTGCGCTGTGCTGAACTCTCCCAAGGTTTCCACCTCCTGAAATTAAGGTGTGAGGGCCCCAAATATGGAGCATCCAACCTCCTCTGCTGATCTAGTGGTCTCCTTGGTGCAATGTCTCCATGCAGTGAGACACCATCATCAAGAGATGACTGAATGTATGAATGGAGAAAACCCTCCATGCTTCCACTGTGCAATCCAATCATCATCTTAGGTGCATCAATATCATAAAATAGATAAGGTGTGTGCTCCTCATCACATGATGCTGATCATCCTCCTTATCTCTTCCTTCTATCTCCATAGCTCTGCACCCTACTACCAATGGCATAGATGTATCATGAGTTGTGCCTTGATCTCTTCATGGGAGATCCTGGGGAATTTATTGCAAAGACACACGAATCCCTCTAAGTGGAGCAAGAGCTCCTCTTTCCTTTGCAGGAGGCACTGGATCAACTCTAGCTATAACAACGCAGTTTCCCTTTTCCTCATCGACATGTAGGGGCAACCTTTCCAAAATATGATCTCCTTTTGAAAAAGAGACCTCCATGCTCTCTTGTGCAATAATGTGAGATGGATACCTTGCCTCCAACAAGGTGTGATGTAAGATGTCAGCCTTCTCATCAATGTTCTGAAGTGAACTGAGTTTATGTTTCCTCCTTTTACATGCAAAGTCTTGGTTTGCACGTGTTTTAGATTTTCTCACATCAAATCCTTCCATCATTGCTTCAATGAATATTAAATAGGAAGAAGTATTTGCATCCTTAAAAGAACATGACTCAAATATCCACCATGCATAGGTATTACCTCCTAAGTGCAGTGCTGAAAATCTGATAGCATCTCCTTTGGAAACTTTGTGCTGCTGCAACATGGTATTCAACTCCTCTACCCATGCTTTGGTTGAACATGTAGGTGAACCTATGAAATTAGATATAAAAAATCTATCTTGCTGCTGGCTCCCCTTCACCTTAGACTTGAAAAAATCCATGAAGTGAGATAATCTCTGAATGCTAGAGTTTGAGACTCATACTCCTTATGAAAATCTCTAAGAGTTTCCCTCTTGATCACCTCTCCTTATTTTCCCATCTCTTCCATGACAAAGCTACACCTGTGACTGCGCTGTGCATCAAAGGAGGTGCCTTCATGTTCATATTCCTCATCAGAAACCCTAGAGTTTGTTTTTGTTTCAAACCCTTGTGGAGATTCTTCAAATCTCTCCCTTCTCTTTTGCTTGTGGCTCCCATGAAAGCCCTAGGTGGATTTAGGGAGAAGCTTGGCTAGCTCATCTCCTTTTTCTTCTCCAAAAAGTGGAGTCTTCCTCATCTTCTTAGATGGAATATTGGTGAAGATCCACAGGCTGAGCCAAGATTATGCTCTGATACCACTGTAATGTTCCTTTTTCAGGAACATTGTCAATTGACAGGGAAATCTATTCCAGAGATGGACTGAAGGGGCATTTGCTGGATTTATCACCTTCACAAGGAATGATGAACTCTAGAGGCTTCCTGGCCACTATCAGACTCTGTCTATAGGTGATTGTCAAAGGACAATATCCCCAAGAGGGAATACAACACTGTTGGGAATCTTGCAAGATCTCCCAAAGAAGATCATTCTATTCAATACTAAGAGCAAAACAAAGATAACAAACGAGATAAAAATTATGCAAAAATCTGTGAAATTATTGAGACATTTTATTATGCAAATAAAACAGCAAATGATACAATGATTTCTCAGAATGAGCCAAACCTTCTTTTAAATATGCTGAATACAAATGCTCCATAGCAAAGAATGCCCTTAATGAATAGGGCTGCAGTAGTCATAGAAGGGAGGTTGTTGTGCGAGTGAAAAACCTCATGGATGCAGATATACATAATGTATCATTGGAGAAGGTCACAAAACCCCGTTACTGCCTCAAATTCATCTAGGATTGGTAGAAATATCTCTCATTGTTTAAAATGTAGTTGGGTACATTGCGGCAGGCAACTCAGCCATAGTCTGTGGAGAAGGCTAAATGGCTGAAGGTAGAGTGAGAGATAATTTGTGCAGGAAATGTCGGTACTTCAGCCTGAGTCCTACTTGGTCACCCTAAGTATACAAACCCTCTACTACAAATTAGCCAACAACATTACAGTCTGTGGAAGATGGCACATGCCGATGGAAATGATTTGGCCTCACATAATGATAGTGAATATATGAGACATATCACTGCTTTCCGGAGGCAGAAGGCACCCTCCTGGAAAATATTGAAGCAAAATGGTGTTGTGAGAAGCCTCCATCAACACACGTCTACTGAACACAATAATCTGCTACAGACACTGCACTGATGAAGATGGTTGATGCTATGGCCTGAATGCCGGAATATGGAGGATGAGTGCAATCCTTCATGAGCTACTCAAGTAAGAGAGGAAATCCTAAACAGGACTCCCTCGTGCTCGAGGGCATTGCAGCTCTATTGAACAATAAGGGGCAGCAATTTGTCTCTCTAGACAAATAATCAAATGATCCAAGATAATCTCAATGGGCTGCTTTGCTCCTCTTTTAACTCAATGAGCCTTCACCTTCCTTCCTCTAGAATTTTCCTCCCTCATGGAATATTCCTCCACTAAAACTGCGCTATCCCACTTAGTGCTCTCCAACTCATGCCAACGCAGTTTGACTTGGTCAATTTGGCCTTATCCATTTGCATTTTAACCCCTTTCACACATGAGGGTGTGAAATCCAGCTCCATGATGATCCCTTTTCACATTGTAAGGGATTTTATTCCTGTTTATTATATGAATGGGTCACTTTACCCATTTTTATTTAACAAAAAAAAATATGCAACTATAATGTTCCATTTTAGCTTGAGGCTAAAATTGGGAACATTACACCCTGTGCACACAACTGCAGGGAACTGCACACACAATTGCAAACTTACCAAGGTCTTCACGTACACAACTGTAGGAGCCTTCCCCTTTGCCCAAAACACAAAAATATAGTGCAATTACACACTCAATTCATTCATAGGACTTACATATCGATGTCCTTTACTTACTTAGGTATCTGTTTATATATCTTTTCCTTTTTATAATACCATGGTCCGAAAACCATGGGTGGAGCTCAAAATATTAAAAAAAATCTTATCCTTTTACACAATAAGGGAGTTTGACCTACCCCAAATCCCCTTCGACTCTTAAACATTTGCGCGAAGAACGCTTCACTCCTAAAAATGTGGATCTTTGACAAAAAATTACACCGAGGGGTACCCTGCCCAACAGAATTGTAACCTCAAAATGAGAAATCTAACACAAAAACCCATATTTTTGCACAAAAAACATGAAAAACACTATGAAAATGAAAAATGTTGATGCTGCATCAAAAATTCTTCTTTTTTAGCAATTGCATTAAAAACCAATTTTTTTGTGCAATAAACATGAAAACACACCATGAAAATGAAAATTGTTGATGTTGCATAGACACTAGTTTTTTTAATCATAATTTCAATTTTTTTTAACAATTGCATTAAATCTAAAATTTTTGTGGAATAAACGTGAAAAATCACCTCAAAATTGAAAAGTGTTGATGCTATATCAACATTTTTTTAGGTTAAAATTCCAATATTTATTAGCAATGACATTAAAATAAAATATCATGACTTCGAAAAACCTTGAAATTCCAATAGTTTTAAATTATAATATTAAATATAAAATATCACCACTCCAAGAAACTTAAAAATTCCAACAAGATTCAAACATGGTGTTAACGATAAATATGATTACTCTGAAAAACCTTAAAATTTTGACATTTTTCAACCATGGTGTTAAAGATAAAATATCACGATTCCGAAAAACCTTAAAATTTTGAAAGTTTTTAGCCGTGGAATTAAAACCAAATATCATGAAAAAAAAACCTAAAAAATGAATACTTAAATAAAAAATTCATTATACCAAGAGTATTTTTTTAAATAATAAAAGCATATCTCTTAAATCTTAGCCTAATACAACTTGACACATTGGAACAAAAAATCAAAATCAACCATCAAATTGACACACTGTGGGGGTAGACTTGACCTATTTTAATGAAAAATTAAAATCAGCCACGAAATTGACACGTAGTGGGAGCGCACTTAATCCATTGTAACATAAACTTAAAAATCAACTAAGAAATTGACATATATTTGGGTCAGTTTGTTGGTCGAACATCAACACAACCCCTGAAACAAAAAAAAAGATAAATAAATAAAAATGAAATATCTATATATATATATATATATATATATATATATAAAGAGTTTGAAAAATAATAATAAGTAAAAAAATATTAAAAAAAATTAAAACTAGAAAAAAGTTAATTTTTTTTAAAAACAAAAAAAAAAATCAAACGTAAAAAAATTAAAAAAAAAATCAAGCACAAAAAAATTGGAAAAAAACAAAATATTTTTAGGTTTGAGCTCTGCATCCCCTACATCCCTGCAACACTCCCTACCTCCACAGTTCTCAGTGGCCCTACAACCCTGGGTGCTTCCCCATTGGTTGATCTGCATTGGCCTTCTTGCTCCCCGCGACCTTCTCTCTTATGGAGATTCCCTTCCCCTCTTCTTGTGGGGTCCTCCAATGGTATTACCTCCCTTGCTGTTGGACTGTTTCCCTCCTATATTATGGTCGGTCAATCACCCCCCCTCCCGCATCCTATATCAGGAGATCGTGGAATTTAATTCAGTGGTGTCAAACAAACCCAAGTTTCAACATGCCTTTGATTCTTGGTTTGTCAATAAGCTCGATAACATCCCCAAGATCGAGATATTTGCGTTGTAGGCCTGTCAAAGAGCCCTTAAACTTTTAGATCGAGTTTTTATCATAAAATTTATGGGGTTATGGCCTTCCCCCTATTTGTTTTTACAATGGATCTTGAATAATTGGAATCCTCTTATAAAAGAGGAAGTCTCTTGATCATTTTGCGATAAGGTTTTATTCACATTTTATTTTTAGAATAAGTAAAATAGGGATATGATTTTTAGGAGTGGGCCTTACTTCATGGAGGCCTAAGGTCTGTATCTAGGTCCATGGATCCGAAATTTTAATCTAGAATGTGATGCCTCATCCGTAGTTCCTGTCTAGGTGAAATTATCCTTCCTTCCTCTACACTCTTGGAACAATGCAACTTTTAGGAAGATTGGAAATACCATTGGGAAATATGTATATTGTTTAGAACCAAAGATGGCCTATTCTCCTAATCTTGGAATATGTGTCGAGGTTGACCTAGATAAGATCCTCCATGTAGCAATCAATCTCAACATGTATAGTTGGAATCACATATAATAACTGGACTATGATAAATTTTCGTTCAAATGTAAGAGTTTCCATGAATATGGGAATTTAACCAGGAACTATCCCAAAGCATATGAATCTCAAGAAAAATAAGGTGATACTGCCGAATAGTGGCAAAAATCCAACTGAAATAAAGGTATCCAACACCAAAATACCCCTGTTAATCACCAAATCCAGTAGACACAGTAGAATATTCCCCCTCTGGGATCCCTCAGATCTAGATCCAAAAACAACGATGAGGGTACAAGAAAATAAAATACACCTAGAAACTCGACCAACTAGTATGAATCCCTCCAATAAATAAGAGAAGAAGGGGAAATTATCCCAAAAAAATCATGAGAAGAAATCCCTTCCGATATCCCTCCTAAGCAGCTGCATCAGGCCATCAATCCCGAAGGGGTTCGCTTTGCAGAGCCTGAGGCAACCCTAGAGGAATCTTCAGATGAGGAAGATAAATTTCTCTCCTCAAATTAGGTCGTATTTGTGTTGACGATGCTAGACCCGCCAACATTTGGGGGATATCCCCAATATGAAGTTCCAATTATACCTCAATTGTTTTCTATAGGAGTCCCATTTGGAAGATGGCCCGGTTGCTGATGCAGTGGGTTTTAATGATATTCCTTAGCCACAATAACACATAGAGTGATGTATGGTGACTTTGGTGAGAACAAGTGTGTGAATTTGTAGAAATTCAAGTGTAATGCATTTAGGATCTAACACACGAAGTGAAAACGAGTGAGCCCCTTAGAAGCCTGTAATAGTACATAGCTTGAAAGGAACACATGAGCATAAGGGCACTAGAAGATAATATGAAAAATATTTCACAAGTTAACAATGATGGAATAATTTAACAACACACATTCAACAATATTTGTACCAATGAAAACGAAATAGTTCATAAGCATAAGCATAAGTGAAATAACATACATTGCAAGTAAAACAAAAATAGTCACTCGGAGCTTTTATTAAAGTGAAATTTTGAATCATACTGTTGACGGGAAAATTTGTCCGGCTAACAGCAGGGGATCTCCCCGGTAAAAAGTCCCAATTAGACCTTGAACCGTTAGGAATAGGGATCCCGTCCAGGGTGTGGGTATGGATACTGCTAATTTCTCCTTTCTTTGGGTCTCGCTTAAACTCTATAAACCACTGGACACACACTTAATCAAATGATACAAGACATATGATTGATGCATTAAATGTGCATATAACACTATGAGTAGCAAGAAGAAATAATAAAGCATAAGTATCGAAGGAAGTTTTTTGGTCAATTTAGTGTGTCCTAAATTGCTACGTTAATTTATCAATCCAGGATTCGTAAGCTGATGAAGTGTGGCGCACTATATGTGCAAGATAACCTATCTCTTACTTTTTGTCGTTTTTGGATTTTTATGAAATTCTAAAAGACAAGTATGGAGACAAATATTCAAGACAATGATGTCCTTTTAATGATTTTCCAAACTTCAAAAGAATTTTAAAACACACAATGACAAAATTAATTCTTCAAAGAAAATGAAATTGCATCACTATTCTAGTCAAACAAACAGTGAACTACTGATCATGAAACTCATTATCCTTGCTGCTGTCCAAATACAAAAGAAACTATGCTTAAAGAAATCCAAGAATTGCAACAAATTCAATCTAAATCAAATTACATCAACTTATATTCTGATCCCTCACCATTAGTCCAGCTATGGCTTTCGGAGGTAACCATAAAAAACTTGAGCAACCTGATATCTAATTTGCAGAAAAAGAAACTAATATCAAACTACACACTCATACTTCAATCCCTCACCATTAGTCCAGCTATGGCTTTCGGAGGTAACTGAAAATGACATGAGAAATTTAATATTTCTAACTTTCAGAATGTAAACTAATATCAAACTACACACTCATAATTCAATCCCTCACCATTAGTCCAGATATGGCTTTAGGAGGTAACTAAAAATGACATGAGCAATTTAATATATCTAAATCTAACTACTGAAGCAAATGTGCAAGACTGAAATAAATAAAGCAGTACTGGAATTAAACAAAAACTAAGAAAAGTAAATTAGCAGCAGAACAATATTGATTCCATGTCATTAGTCAAAAGATATGCAAATGCCCGGGCTGCCTATTTGTAATCCGAAACAAGAACACTAATCAGTTAACAACAACATAAAACATGAAAGATTATGGACAGAAGTAAAATGTAAAGCATGAAAGATTATGAACAGAGATGAAGCATAAATACCATGAAATATGCAATGTATAAACACGTGAATGACTTATGGCACAATGAACTTAAAGAAATAAAACAAGAAACTATACAGTAATGCACAAAACCTTAGCGTGTGCAGGGGCCCTCTGCACCAGCCTCGGGCAACAGCCTTCAAATACGAATTACGCTTGGAAACAGAGTCTTATTATATATTAAAATGTAGTCATAACAAAGAAATGATACTATATGGAGGCTAACTATTATGCATATGAAAACACGTTATTTATAACAAAGGTGATATAACTAATTCCCTAAAGTTTGTGCTGATAGAGACACGTGAACCATCACGTCCAGAGATCTAGCATCATGGCCGCGGTGAGGAGTAAATCTATGAAGAGTGGATGTTGGATTTGGCTTATGGAGCCGTGTACAGGTGTTGATGTGTCTCCCGTAAATTAGAAACGGTCATACAAATCTTCACGTGATGAGAAACATAGTCCTGTCACCGTGGGACTCTACGGTTGACTTCCACTTGGCCACCTTTGACCACAGCCTCCTTAGGTGAATTTGCCCGAGCCAATAGGACACAATCCATGTCCACATCATTTCTGACTTGCCCATGTGGCTCGAATTGCCTGAAGACACCTGCAACATAGACTTTCACAAAATGGCTGCGGAAAGTTGCAGCAGCTGCGGAAAGTGGAAAGATTCCGCAGCTAAATGAGCAAAAATCTAAATCAAACAACAGACACAAAATATAGTTAAAAACCATTTTAGATGCTCTTTTGCAATTAATATACAATGATATTGACAACTTGGAAGGTTCAGGTGAATGAAAAAGGTCTAGGAAGATGTATAAGAAAGATGGAGATTTGAGACTCAACATACCCCCACTGTGAAGGTGTTGCATGTCCTCATGCAACCAAAATTTGATAATCCTTCTTCAGTTCATATGCCTTGACACTTCAGCCAGTACATCTAGTCCTCTCCTCCTCTTCCTTGGTGCTGCTAACATCCTGGGCTTTTTCATCAAGCATCTGAATTTGATATTAATCAGTGCTCTGCTTAACTTCTGGCATTTCTTCTTCAATTTCCTGTTCTTCTTCTGCCATAGTCCCAGATGTAGCATGGTATTATCATGAATGATTTTGTCCAATTTCCTTTGTTCCTTCAATGTCTCATTTTCATTTTTAATGTGTCTATTTAAAAGCTCTAGCTCAAAGACTTCTTGTTTCAGTGATTGGACTAGATCATCTTGTGCTGTGTGAGGCTGAGTGGACGAAGTACTGGGACCCGTAGCTGCTTTTTCTAAAGATTCTATATAATCATATAATTCTTGCTACTTTGGGTCTATATCAGGTGTCGTTTTTATTGGGCTGTCCCCAAAATGCCGTGGAGGAGAGTTGTCTTCAAAATCTGGCTGAGAAGGGCTCACATCAACGTCTGGCTGAGAATGGGATGGACTATGTTCAATGTATGACTGAGAATGAAATGAACTAGGTTCACTGTCTGACTGAGAGTGAGATGGACTATGGCCAGCTGGGGATTGTTCAGATGTTTCTTCCCCCAAATCAATAAAATGGGGTCCTTTCATTTGCGTTTTCCTCAACTTCCCCTTAAGCCTGGAACTTCTTCTCACACGCTGTGGACCACTGTCTTTTTGCTTTTGTTTTCCTTTCCCTTTCTTCTTGGCCATAGATGATTGTTCTTGAAGGTGAACTAGTCTTTCAGATAACACTTGATGATCTTCTTCGGAAGAAGGGGTTTGATGCATAGCCTCAATACTTTTTCTCTCTTTTGATGTTATTGGCTTTTTACCCTTGGTTTCTTTCTTCTTCCTTTTTGACAGTCTCTCTTCCCTACTAGTTCTTTCAATTGTATTAGTAGGAGTGCTTTGAGTTTCATCATTTGTTCTGTTTCTCCTACTCCTTCTTGATGTGCTACGTTCAGGAATTTCTTGGGGTTCTTCAAAGAAATTTCTGATAAAAAATTGTTCCCATGTGTCCTTGTTCTCTTTTAATTGTTTTTCAATCAAAATTTTCACAAGACCATGGTGATATAGATGTGGTTCTACATCCCCTAAATGCTTCTGAACAGTCACAGACATCTTCTTTAAACTATTTAATAAAAATTATGGCAGATTGAGGGTCTGGTTATCTAGAAAATTCATCAGCAATCTGGTATGGTACATATACATTGACCCAAAACGGCCCTCACAGGTGATAAATTTTTGAACAACTAGTAGCAAAGTAGCCCATTCCTCTTTCAAAGCATGAACAGGAATTCCTCTTTTAAAAATAGTTATGTACATACCTGGGTTATGTAGAATTATTCTCCAGGCTTCATCACTAATGCTTTTGTTCTTAAACCAACGTTCACCCTCTTGAGGAAGTTCTGTGGCAGATGTTATAGATGCCTCATTCACCGTAAAGTTAAGGTCTCCAATCTCTACCTCCAGGCCATTGAAAGACCTTGCAAAATATTTTGTCACCCCTTTATGGTAGCCTCTAAACTTTTGGATAAACCACAGCCACTTTGCCTTCTTCAATATATCCCTGACTTGCGTGTATCCTTCCATGAATTTAGGTCCCTCTGGTTCTTCTCTCAACAATTTACCCATCCTTCTTTCTGCTCTTTAAAAAATTGCCTGCGTGAAGAGGGTTCAATGGAAGTAGGACGGCTGAATGAATGGAAATGAGCACGATGACTATGGGTAGATATCAGAGAATGGGTATACAGACTGTGGCTTAACAGAGAACGAAATGGGGTGAAGCGGAACAGAGAAGGGTTACGTGAGCACGGTGGAAATGTGGCTGTGAGATTAATAGAACAATAGGAGTATAACACATCCGACAGTGTTTAAAATTTGGTGGCTGCAGATTAAATGTAAGCACATTTATACAACGGCTACGGATTTCATGTGGCTGAAAGAAGCCGTAGTCAAATCAACCACGTTTCATCATCACAGGTGGAGTATCGGAGTTTGAGTGAAGATCAGAGGTTTAATTATGGGACCGTTTGAGAATGAATGCAAGGATTGTGGGAGGATTTTACAGAGATCATGGAGTGGTTACGGAGTTTGTCAATACAATCATTGCACATAATGGAGCTTATGGTTTATAACTATATAAAAATGTGCTTAAATGCTATTTGAAATAAATTTTTACTCATACCTTGGAATTCTTGCCATTTTTTCTTGGTCTTCAATTAGTTGCTCCTCATTGATATCTTGAATGCCCCATGTCTTCATAATTGGTCCTCATACCTGCATTTGATTTCATGATTGTGGAAATAACATCTGGTTGTACATTCTTTTGAAAAACAGAGTGGTAGCTGCGGAATCTGCTTCTGGCTGCGGAAACTGGTGTCAGCTGCGGAAACAGATGTCAGCTGCGGAAACTGACACAACTATTATTTGGGTGAATGGAAATGAACGGATGACAAATGACTAGATGGAAATGGTCATGAAAAAGAATTTTATTGGTGAAAATGGAATGAAATAGATAAAATGAAGTGGAATGGAGTGAAATGGAGTGAAATGAAGTGGAATGGGTGGTCACAAAACTTGTGAAATGAAAGAGAGATTTTTTTTTTGGAAAATATAGAGTGTCAGGTGTTCCTGATTTTCACCCTATATTTTCTGTATAAGACTGCCAATCAGTGATTGGTTTTCAGGCTTATACCATTTTTTTTTTTTTTTTTTTAACTGAAAAGAACAAAAGCTAGGCTGGTGGAGAAGAATAATTCTTCTGTACCAGCCTGATTGCAGAACTTTCTTGAAACATTTTGACAAAATCCTCTTTTGAGAGTGGCTTATGATAAACTTTCAATCTATGGCCATTCACAATAAGAGGAGTTTGAAACTCATCAATGGTCTTAATTCTTACCGCTCCATTGCTAAAGATCTTGTCAATCTCATATGGCCCAAGCCAATGAGTCTGAAATTTTCCTTGAAAATATTTAAACTTGGAATCAAATAACAATGCCCAATCTCCTTCTTGAAAATTCTTCTCTTTGATGTACTTGTCATGCCATTTAGCTCTTTGATATTGAACTAGATCAGTTCTTAAAATTGCCTCTTGTCTGATCTCATCTAGCTCGTTCAACTGCTCCATTCTATTCTTTTGGGCTTCTAATAGATCCATCCCCAACTGAATTGCTATCTTGAAGGTCTTGACTTGGAACTCAATGGGGAGCAGGACTTCCTTCCCATAAACAAGTTCATAGGGAGAATGTCCTGTTGTATTTCTCCATGTAGTTCTGTAGGCCCACAAGGCTTTAGGAAGCCTTTCTGCCCAATCTCTTCTATGTAGATGAACAGTTTTGGTGATGATACTTTCGAGAACTTTGTTGGTAGAGTCCACTTGACCATTTTATTGCGGATGGTAAGGAGTAGATCTTCTATGCTTGATTTTGTATTCTTCCATCAGCTTCTCCACCAGGTTGGATGTGAATTGGCTTCCTTGATCTGTCACAATTTCTCTTGGAACACCAAAGCGAGTAAAATTATCCTCATAAAGAAAATGAACAACTGAATTTTCAGTAGCAGATACTAATGCTTTGGCTTCTACCCATTTAGTAACATAATCAGTACAAACCAATATAAACTTCTTTTGCTTAGATGGTGGATTAATAGGTCCAATGAAATCTAAAGCCCATTTTTCAAAGGGTTCAATGAGTACCTGTGTTTGCAATGGCATTTCATTTGAAAGGGTAGGTTTCCCTACTCTTTGGCAGCTGTCACACCTTTTGACATATTGTTTTGCATCTTTGAAGAGGGAAGGCCAATAATATCCTAAAGAGAGGATTTTATAGGCCATCCTTTTGTCTACAAAGTGTCCGCCGCATGGTTCATCATGACATGCCTTAAGGATATCAGGCATCTCATCTTCCCTGACACATCTTCTGATCACAAGATCTGGCCCTGTTTTAAAAAATTTGTTAGAAATCCATGAATATTTTGAACTCTCCTGAATAATTTTTCGTTTTTCACTTGGAAATAAATGTGAAGGCAGTTTCCCTGTAACCAAATAGTTAGCAATATCTGCATACCAAGGAGTCTTAATAGTTACTGCAAACAAGTATTCATCGGGAAACTTATCCTCTACAGGAGAATCTTCTTTAGTATTCTGAATCCTAGACAAGAAATCAGCTACTGTATTTTGTTTTCCTGGTCTATCCAACACATTAATATTGAATTCTTGCAAAAGTAAGAGCCATCTTGTCACTCCGCCATTAGTAACAGGTTTGTTCATTAAATATCTAATTGCAGAATGGTCAGTATGAATAAAAGTTTCATAGCCTGTTATGTAATGTCTAAACTTATTAATTGCATGAACAACAGCTAAAAACTCTTTTTCAGTCACAGTATAGTTCAACTCTGTGGGAGTCAAATTTTTACCGGTATAATAAATGGCATAAGGAACTAAATCTTTTTGACCCAACACAGCTCCTAGAGCTGTATCTGAAGCATCCGTAGAAATATGGAAAGGGAGTTTCCAATTTGGTCCTCTCAAGATAGGTGCTTCAGATATTATTGTTTTCAAAGTTTCAAAGGCTGATTGACAATCAGGATCCCATTTAAATTCACAGTCTTTTGTAAGCAATTTGAAGAGTGGAGATGCTATTTTAGTGAATTTTTCTATAAATATTCTATAGTAACCAGTAAATCCTAGAAAACTTCTAACATCTCTTTGAAAATTTGGAATAGGTAACTTGGAGATGACTTCAACTTTTGATCTATCAACCTTAATCCCATCTCCCGAAATATGATGCCCCAAAACAATCCCTTCAGTAAACATCATAAATCATTTTTCATGGCTTAATGAAAGGTTTGTTTCTTTACATCTTATAAGAACTTTTTCCAAATTTTCTAATGCCTCTTCAAATGAATTACCATAAACCGTAAAATCATCCATATAAACCTCTACACAATCATGGATTAGATCAGAAAAAATTCCTAGTACTGCTCTTTGGAATGTTGCAGGTGCATTACATAACCCAAAAGGAAGCACTCGATAGGCAAAAGTTTCCCATGGACAAGTAAATGTGGTCTTATCTTGATCTTCAGGTGCTACCTGAATTTGATTATAGCTACTAAAACCATCCAAAAATGAAAAGTACTTTTTACCTGCTAATGTATCTAATACCTGATCGATAAAAGGAAAAGGAAAGTGATCCTTCAAAGTTGCTTTGTTCAATTCCCTGTAATCAATGCATACCCTCCATTTACCATTCTTTTTAGGTACTATAACCAAAGGAGAAACCCATCGGCAATCTGAAATTGGATAAATGAAGTTTACATTGAGTAGTTTTTGGAGCTCTTCTTTCACTATCTCCCTAAGATTTGGATTCATCTTTCTTTGAGGTTGTCTGATTGGTCTACTGTTTTCCTCAATATAGATATGATGGATGCAAGTCTTAGGATCAATACCTTTCATGTTAGTATACTCCCATGCAAATGCAGTAGAATGTTTTTGCAAGATTTTGATTAGTTCTTCTTGTTGTGACTTTTCCAAATGTTTGTTGATATTCAATGATTTCCCTAGAAAAATATCAATGGTAGAACTACCAAACTCTTCCATAGAGTAAAGAGACATTTGTCTTGATGATAAATATTCTATGTCAGATTCCAACTGAAATTGTGTGGGGTCATATTCTGAAGATGTCTCAAAATTTTCTAATGTGTTCGGAATTTGACTATCCTCACTGATTTCAGAAATGGTAAAGACAGGTTGTATAGTGTCCTCATCATCAACCCATTCATTGTCTCCTACTTCTGTGATTGCTTTTGCCGGAGGATACAAATTGAATTTCTTTGTCGAATTACCATTAGAAATGTACATATCCCCAAATCTACAACTAATAAAAGCATCAGCTGTGGCTAGCCAAGGTCTTCCTAAAATAAGTGGGTGCCCTCCTAGATTACTCTTGGGAGTCAAAATCATAAAATCTACTGGATATTCCCAAGAATCTAAGGAGACTGAAATATCTTCTAATACACCATCCGGTTTAATAATTGATCGATCTGCAAGTTGCAGTAAAGTAGGTGTAAAAAGAAGGTTAGGAAGTTTTAGCTGGTCCATAGTCTGTCTACTCATAATGTTGATAGCAGCCCCTAAGTCAATCGATGTGTTTGGAATTTCTATCCCATTTATATGTGTCTTGACAATTGGACTTCCTGGATCTACATACTTCTGCATGGTAATTTTTCCCATCATGATATCTGCAATTTTTCCTACCAGGTGGATTCTTCTTGTGTCTTTTAGTTTCCTTCTTGGTCTTTTGAAACTCAAATCCTTTATTGTTTTTGCTAGAATAGGAATCTCTCGAATGGCTTGTAGCAAGGGAATCTTGATACAAACATTCTTCAATTCATCTAGAAAATCATAGTTAGGCAACAAGATTTGTTTTTCCACCCCTTGTCAATTTGTAGTCTTTCAGGAAAAGGAGGTGTAGATGAAGATGCAAGTTGCTCAACTATAGGAGTTGTGGGTGTTAACTTTTCTTTCTCTTTTTGAATGTTTGAGTTTTGAAGAGATACTTCCTCAGAACCCTTATTGGCTTCAAGAGAGTCCTCCTCAGAGGTATCTTTCTCTTGGTCATCTATAGAAGGTTTTTCTAAAACTCTAACAGATCTGAGTTGTACATCATTGAGAGGAACAATCATATAGGTAGGAAATTGTTGTCCTTCTATCATGTAAGTATTCTGAGGATTTTTATTGTTAGGATTTGGCAATGGATGAGCTGGAAGTTGATTTGTCTTTTGTTGGTATGGGAGCATGAGTTGAGGATTTGGATTTTGTTGAGAAGGTTGTTGTTGTGGAAATGGCAATGAAAGTTGTGGGTTTGGGTTTGGAAGTTGTGGAGCTTGTTGATTTTGAAAAGATGGAGGATATTGGTAAAATTGAGCAAATCTCCCATAAGGATTTTGCATCCCTTGTACCCATGGCTGATATGGATTTTGATGTTGGGGCCAAGGTTGTTGCCAAGGATTCCAATTTGGTGGGGTTTAAAGATTCATAGGGTTGTTAAACCCTTGAGTTTGTTGTCCCTGCCAAGGTCTTCTTGCAACAAAACAGAGAGATTCTACTGAATTTGGGTCTTCTTGAAAAACAGCTTTGAGTCCAGGAATTGAAGGAAAATCCTTGATCTCATGATTCTCTGAGCAAATCATACATGTTTCTACAACTTTTGCATCCAAGGGAAATTCCCTTAAAGCATGTTTCTTCCTACATTTCGGACAAAAGATGGCTAAAGCATCTGTTTCTGCTTTCTGCTTGTTTTGGATTTTAAGGGTGTCCAGTTGTTCACTAAGGCTCCCTAAGATATCAGTTTTGAACTCATCAAGCATGTTACCAATCTCTGCCCTACTTACTGATCCAGTTGCATATTTGTTAGCCCTAATAAGAGAAGGATCCCTAGGCCCTTTTCCTGTTTTAGATTTTCCTCTTGAGAGATGGACACATAGTTCTGTTATGTCACGAAGTGGAAGTTGAGAAATGTCTCCTTTCCCCATCATGTTTAAAATATCTATCCATTCATCTGTAATGGCTTTTAATATGAGGGCTTTCAAGGTTTCATCATCTAAGTTTCTCATCTTTGCTCTTTTCAAGTTGTATTGAAATCTTTCAAGTAAATATTCCAAATTTTCATCTTCTTTTTGCATCATTTTGAATACCTCATCCTTGTGATTGGTGGGCATACAATAGTCCAAGTATCTATCCAAAAATGTTTGTTTCATATCATTCCAAGTCCTAATAGATTGGGTGGCTAATCCTATGAACCATTTCAAAGCAGCTCCCTTCAATGTTGAAGGAAACAGTTTGAGTTTTTGAGAGTCTTCCATACAGTCATAGGTTCGGCACATGACTTCAAACTCAAACAGAAATGTTTCAGGATCCTCACTTCCCAATCCATAAAAGTTGGGGAGGACAGATGGTGAGATATTTTTCATCATTGTATGAGTTTCCTCATCAACTATAGGGAATCCAAACAAGTTGTCTCCTTCCCTATTTCTTCCATTATTACCTTCACCATTGTTGTCTCCATTGTTTCCTCCTCCTCTACCTCTACCTCTACCTCCAAATCCATCTATTATTTACTCTGCCATGATAGTTTCTTTAGAGTCCTTAAATTCCTCTGGTTCTTCTATCAAGGGAGGATGAGAGGGAGTCCCTTCCTTTTCTAAATGAGATTTAGTAGGTGGTATAGGAGAATCCTCTAATTCAACTGCTCCTTGAATTCCAAAAATCTTAAAGCTAGGGGTAGATGGTGGTGAATCTTTTCTATGCCTTGAAGAAGATGGAGTTGTGAAAATCGAACTCTTGGCTTTAGCTATAAACCTTCCCCTAGAATCTCTTGCTCTATGCATGCCATTTTTTTTTTTTTTTTTTAAAAGTTGGGCTAATAATTCTCTTTCTGATCTTCCAGGTCACACTAGGTGCAAGAAGAGAGCATACTTAAGAAATTACTGAACCAATAACTCTCTTTTCTGATCCTCTAGGTCACACTAGGTGCAAGAGGAGAGCATACTTCAAGAAGTTATCAAGTTTTCCCTTCTTTTATTATTTTGTTTTTTTTTTTTAAGAAATTGGCTACCTAGTTACACTTCCCCGGCAACAGTGCCAAAATATTTGGTCAATTTAGTGTGTCCTAAATTGCTACATTAATTTATCAATCCGGGATTCGTAAGCTGATGAAGTGTGGCGCACTATATGTGCAAGATAACCTATCTCTTACTTTTTGTCGTTTTTGGATTTTTATGAAATTCTGGAGACAAATATTCAAGACAATGATGTCCTTCTAATGATTTTCCAAACTTCAAAAGAATTTTAAAACACACAATGACAAAATTAATTCTTCAAATAAAATGAAATTGCATCACTATTCTAGTCAAACAAACAATGAACTACTGATCATGAAACTCATTATCCTTGCTGCTGTCCAAATACAAAAGAAACTATGCTTAAAGAAATCAAAGAATTGCAACAAAGTAAATATAAATCAAATTACATAAACTTATATTCTGATCCCTCACCATTAGTCCATCTATGGCTTTCGGAGGTAACCATAAAAAACTTGAGCAACCTGATATCTAATTTGCAGAAAAAGAAACTAATATCAAACTACACACTCATACTTCAATCCCTCACCATTAGTCCAGCTATGGATTTCGGAGGTAACTGAAAATGACATGAGCAATTTAATATTTCTAACTTGCAGAAAGTAAACTAATATCAAACTACACACTCATACTTCAATCCCTCACCATTAGTCCAGCTATGGTTTTCGGAGGTAACTGAAAATGACATGAGCAATTTAATATATCTAAATATAACTACTGAAGCAAATGTGCAAGACTGAAATAAACAAACAGTGTTGGAATTAAACAAAAACTAAGAAAAGTAAATTAGCAGAAGGACAATATTGATTCCATGTCATTAGTCATTATAAAAAGATGTGCAAGTGCCCGGGCTGCCTATTGTAATCTGAAACAAGAACACTAATCAGTTAACCACAACATAAAACATGAAAGATTATGGACAGAAGTAAAATGTAAAGCATGAAAGATTATGAACAGAGATGAAGCATAAATACCATGAAAGATGCAATGTATAAAAACGTGAATGACTTATGGCACAATGAACTTAAAGAAATAAAACAAGAAACTATACAGTAATGCACAAAACCTCAGCGTGTGCAGGGGCCCTCTGCACTAGCCTCGGGCAACAGCCTTCAAATACGAATTACACTTGGAAACAGAGTCTTCTTATATATTAAAATGCATTCATAACAGAGAAATGATACTATATGGAGGCTAACTATTATGCGTATGAAAACGCGTTATTTATAACAAAGGTGATATAAATAATTCCCTAAAGTTTGTGCTGATAGAGACACGTGAACCATCACATCCAGAGATCCAGCATCATGGTCGTGGTGAGGAGTAAATCTATGAAGAGTGGATGTTGGATTCGGCTTATGGAGCCGTGTACAGGTGTTGATGTGTCTCCCATAAATTAGAAACGGTCATACAAATCTTCACGTGATGAGAAACAGAGTCCTGTCACCGTGGGACTCTACGGTTGACTTCCACTTGGCCACCTTTGACCACAACCTCCTTAGGTGAATTTTCCCGAGCCAATAGGACACGATCCATGTCCACATCATTTTTGACTTGCCCATGTGGCTCGATTTTCCTGAAGACACCTGCAACATAGACTTTCACAAAATGGCTGCGGAAAGTTGCAGCAGCTGTGGAAAGTGGCAAGATTCCGCAGCTAAATGAGAAAAAATCTAAATCAAACAGCAGACAAAAAACATAGTTAAAAACCATTTTAGATGCTCTTTTACAATTAATATGCAATGATATTGACAACTTAGAAGGTTTAGGTGAATGAAAAAGGTCTAGAAAGGTGTATAGGAAAGATGCAGATTTGAGACTCAACAGAAGTGTTGTTAACAACACATCATTCGGGTCATGCTTGTAAACTGTTCTGACCACAAAATAAACAATTCCTTATGGCAAGAATACCCTTCACTTCCTAAAAGTTTTAAATGATAACATAAATGCTAATAAACAAAATCATTAGCATTCGTTAAGAAAGTGAAATGAACTCAACCACCATTAACATACTTAGAAAAATGTTATGCAATTGTGATATGAATTGAAGATACAGTTCCCTTAATCTAAAGATGTTCAGAAACTGAAAATATAATACTCGATAGCGCTCATACATATGACAACACCAGATCCACAAAGGGATTTTTCAAAATGCTTGTATTCATGCTCAAATGTATAATCCTCTAGTAATACAAAGTACTCAGCTCGAGTCCCAAACCAAAGCTCTCTTCTAAGCTCCCGAAAGGAGTATTTATAAGACCAAACTTGCCCTTTGGGCTTCCTTGACTTTTCGTCTTCCTGACCGTTGGGTTTCCTTGCAACCCGCGACCTTGGACAATCCGTGACCTGAGACCTTAAACCATCCACGACCTATGATCTCTGACCATCTACGACTTGCGACCTTGAACAATCTGCAACCTGTGACCTTAGACCATCCGCGACCTACGACCTCGGCAGATATACGACCTGCGACCTCGGAAGATATGCGACCTACGACCTTGGGCAGATCAAATACTTGTGGCCTTCTTTGGGCTATCATTGGATTTTAAAGCAATATTCTTTATCCTACATCCTTTTCTTTGAAAAGGGTCCTCTCGCTTGCTGGGAAAAACTTTGGCTCTTTGCACAGACCAACAATTTCCACCTGCAATCACATAGCTTAGGTTACATGTCTTCATTGACGAATAATAATGATAGGGGAAAAATTAATTAATTGCACAAGCGAAAATGATAACTTTAGACCCCTGTGTGGTCGAGTGTTCTCAGATTGCAGACATGTAGATTCCCACTGCAATCACCAGCTGCCAGACAGTATCCATTTGATCCTCTGGAGGCACAGTTAATGAACGAAAACCCTGACCTAGCTCACAGATTTCTCTGCCTCCAACTGTTTTCTGATAGGATCCTCATTTATCTCTGGATATATGACACCAAGTGTGTCTTTGCACAAATATTAGTCAGTTTAGAATGTAATGTAGGGGCTTCGCGATGAATCTCTTTTGTGTTAATCCTTAAAACAAACTCCCATAACCTTGTTGTTCCATCTGTAACAAAAGGACCCTCTGCTGGTGCCATCCCTATAGAATGTGACGAGTTTCTGGTTCCTAGCTTTTTATTTGGTAGGGGACTAGCAATAACCCATATACAGGCATTGTGTGAAAAGTATGCACAAACCATGGAGATCTTTTGAGAAATTAGGTACATCCCACACATAAAGGCTGTGATCATCCATATATAACAACAAGTTTCTGGGGCGCTGCAAAGCTCCACGCAATAGCATCTAGAAAGTTAAAAGCCTGCAGAGTTACGTGCCACATAAGATTTGGACGAACCTTCTCAGTAGTTACCCCATAGTATCCATGTAGTGCTAGCTCAAGCAATGTTCTGGCATAGAAAAGAGTCTCTTGCATGAATAGGCGAACAACATCTTTGCCACCTGTGCAAGCAACAGGCGTCCTTGAAACAATGAGCCCATAACCTTGATGTACCTTCGAATCAACCCATTTTGTGATTGCAACACCAAAACAAAGAAGGCAGAGGGTAATAGCAGTTGTTAAGGTATAAAAGGCTAAGGTGTTTCAACACAAATGAGCTTTGACATAGGCTTTCCGTCAATGCCACGGTTCCTATTTGTGATTGGCGAAATCACTATGGTTGATCTGGCTTTAGCCGCTAATGTTCCATTTTTCCAGTTCCAAACACCAAGAAAGCCATCATGAAGAGAACCCACGTATACATGATGCTTCCCATTTGGTGGAAAATAAACACATAAAACTCCGCATTTATGCACCTTCAACTTAGCGATATAAGAGCCAGTCAAAAAATCCCTGGAATTTTGTATTTTCACAGTTATAAGTCTGTATACTAATACATCTCTTGTCTTAGTGTCGAGGTAGCGACAATTGTTGCTTTCACTTTTCCAAAACTTTGACAAAAAGAGACCCTTCACGTTATAGCAACCAGAAGCGCGCACTGTAAATGCTGAAAGCGTCGCAAGTTATAGTTGCCCCCCTATTCTTTTTCTATCACGTGGTGGTGTGACCTCGGTGGAAAATGCAATTCATAGGGGTCACTGAGTTGCATATCAGATGATATTTGAAATTTGGGTCGAGGTCTTGTAATGCGACCCAGTGACCCAAGGGAGATAGTGACCTCTTATTAGTCGCAAGGTCACAGTGGTGGATAACTTTGTCGAGTCTGCGACTCAGCGGTTCAAGTAACTTGCGACCACTTGCTAGTCGCAAGGTTGCACAGTGGAAGAATATGTCATGATTTCGACTAAGCGAATGGTCTCATTTCTACAAGGTTCGAACCTCAATGTTGTATCCCCACTGCCTTGACATTTGTGACCTGTCATGTTAAACAATATCGACAAGGGGAGGCTGAGAAAATTTGTATCGCTACCCTTTGAACCACAAAACAAAAAAAACCTGTAAATCACATCTCTGGTCCACCTTTCAACATGTGCAACCTGGTGACCAGTCGCTCCGGTCACCTTGCCTTATTTGCAAACCGCCCTAGGCGGACAGAGTTATAACAATTTTAGAATGCCGCGGACGTCTGGTGGAAGCAGTCTCTAGGAATACGTTACTGTGAAAATACCGTTGACTGCACCTCTCTCTTGTTAATAATCTTCTATACAAATACGTGCCACATTTCCAAGCTTCACGAGATGTGACTCCTTGGTAAGCCAATAAGGTGCGTAGTCTGTGGGGAGAGGCGTACACCTATGTCGTGCCATAAAACACATTCTGGCTTCTAGCAGTTGAAAGTTTATGAGTTCGAATTGTAATTCTGTCGATTGCGAAATGATTTGGATTTATGAGATGTGGAGATCGAGCTCACAACAACGTACTACGGAGGACTTTAATTATGATTTCGGTGGCCTTTTAACAAACAAACGATTCCTTGGCTCGAGAGATATGGATCATTGGGTGCACACCATCTCGATGAGATGTTTCTTAATGCTTCTTTCTTTCTTTACACATTTTCTGGGACATGCACTTATACCACTACTTTTTCATCATTCACTTCTCCACACATTTCCTTGTAGTGCACAAGCCCTTTCTTTCTGTTTTACATGGCCTTAAGTCGCGGCATGCTGAGATGCTGTGGACAAGCTGTGCGTTAAAATTTCTCGGATTTGGTGCAATAATACCAAACGTTACTGTTAGTCATCAGTATTTTTCACTTGTTGGTGATGACTAAATCTATAGCTGAGTTTTCTAGAAGCTGATCTCCATATGTCAATTTGTCATCTAGAAAACCCTCATATTTTTTTTTTTTTCTCTCCTACTTTTCAGTCCGCCCATGTCAAGGCGAAACCTCATTATCACTATCCTATCTAGCTTCATCCCTACTAGTCTGCCCATCAGCTCTAAAAGGACAATCCAAATTTGTTCAAAAAGCCTCCCCTAAGTTAGGAAGTGGCGTTTTAAGGCATCTCACCCTTGGCAAACATCTAATAGCCAAAAAACCTCCATCTGCTACAGACCAGTCATAACAGACCTTCCACTCTGCTAATGAAATTGATCACAGCTCTAAGTCGTGCCACTTACACACCCCTAAGTCTCAGCAATGCATAGACCATAGTCTCAAGCTAATTTTAGGTGTTTTATATTGTTTTATGGATTTTACAGAGACAGGAAACATGTCATCATCTCAGAGGAAAATTCTTGACTCCACATTAGAAGAACAACTGCTTCTTAATGTGAACATGAGCCTGAGATACATTTGCAGGGCAAGGAGTTATTCATCAAACTCGGGCAGCTTCATTCAGCATGAAAACACAGTAGAAGAAAGACAACACTGTCAAACAGACTTGTAATTTGTCATGACCAAGAACCTCTTTCATCTACAAGCAGAGGGTTAAGGCGCCTCCTTCATCTATAAGTAGAGGGCGATGGCCAAAATTTGAATTGAAAAGCTGCAAATGACTGTAAGGCAGATTTGTTTTTGATGCAAAATGTGAAACAGTGACCAGAGTTTTCTGAAGAAAAGTGATGTTTGAAGACAGAGGTAAAAGCAGTAATATTTGTCAAAATTGGTTTGCCTGTCATCATGTATAAGAGAAAGCTTTTGTCAAGCCTGCTCATCAAATAATCTTCAGCAGATTAAGACAGAGGTTAAACTGGTCCCTTATCAAGTTTTCTTTCCAATATAGCAATCTGGAGCCCAAGTAACACAAACTCTGCTATTTGTTGAAAGAAAGGTCATGACACAGGCGAATGATATTGATTATATTTCAACAGGTTATGGCAGCGAGTTTCATAGCTCTGGAGCAGAATTCAAAGCCCATGAGGCGCCTCACTGTTGCATTCCAAGTGAAAAGAGAATTGTAAAAAGAATCCCCTTTTCAGTGAACAGAGGTGGGAAAGTATGAGTAAATGCAACTGAATTTGTGCACTAACATTCATGAGAAGAGTTCAAACATCACCTACCAGCTAGGTCAACTTCACAACAGGACATAAATTCCTCCAGAGCATCAAGGGCAAACAATTACAGTTTTGGTTTTCAAATCAGTAAAGCCGCCTCTTCCAAAGTATCAAAAAGGAGACCTCACGTGACTCAAATGACAGTGGATATGCCATACAAAGATAATAAGTGGAAAAGGATTTGAAGATCACAGTTGAGTTTTTTCCCAGAAAAGCTGTTTGACCTCGAAAGGCACATCTACAAAATCTTTCACAGTAGCTCAAAGCAAATTTTTCCTCCCTAGCACAGCTATCAGAAAAAGAGGACCTTTTTAAGAAACAGTCAAATTTCTAAATCCTCAAAAGGGTTGTTTTATTTCAGAAATGGATCAAGCTCATGAAAGTTGCTCATTTCTACTATGGCATTCATCTGGACAAAGAGTATCAGGTTATGTCTTATAAGATAAAGGTTTCAATTTTTGCTTAAAAAGGGCATTTTAGAACCTCTATTACAAAACCCTTACCAATCAAATATGAAAGGTGTGTTGGTTTTTTCATTTTCAAACAGGATTAAAGACCGTTGCAAATCCATGTTGAAATCCCAAAGCACAATCCAAACTCCCCTTTGCTGTTTACAAAACTGGAGAATTTTTTTTTGAGCAAATGACAGAATTTTGGAGGTTTTAAACCTGCGCGGCGCGCCTGGAGCGAAATTTTCAAAGAGATATAACGTGGGCGCGACGCACCTATAGGGGCGCGCAGCGCGCCTGTGCGCGTTGGTCTTGTCGGCCCGACAATGAACCGGTGACCAATTCTGCGTGGCACTTTCTCTTTCAAGCGCGTCGCGCTCATCTCAAGTCATAAAAACGCCTCCTAACCCATCTGCAAGCTGGTCCAAATTCCTCAAAAGGAATCATCATCAATTTTCAAGACATTCATGCATCTCCATGCTCTATTCAAAAACTGTCATAACCATTAAAAGTGGTTTCTCCAAGTCTGTGCGATAAGACAATGAAAGGAAGAGGGTTGTTGTGTTTGTTTAAAAGTTTTGGGTTTGCAATAGCTACATTTGCCTAGCAGTGAGCATGACCAAATGGTGGCTTACTTTTATTGATGTCCAAAGAATTTATAGACAGCTCTCCAAATGGTTTTTAAATGGTGCAAACAGCTTCCAAAAAGGAGAGACAAGGTTTCAAAAAGAGAAACTGTGGGTTTATTTTCAAAGTAGCAGTTATCATGATACGAATGTTTTTGTCAAACCAAAGGATTTCTTTGTTTGATAAAAAGAGACAAAACACCAGTGTTTTCCCCTTTACACCATAAACCAAATATAGTGTGAATCTGCAAATCACCATTTGGAGGTATTGTCAAAGTATAGGTGAGGATTAGTGATTACAAGGGCAACATCTCTATTAGAAGAAATGTTAGCTTGCTACAAGGTTATTGTGCTGACCTCAAAACACCTAGAGCCATGGAACCCCACACTAACACAGTGGTTTCTGACTGAGTAGATGCATTTTGTTGGATTGTGTAGTGTTGTTGAATATACTTGTTGAAAGGCATACCAAAAGGAAGCAATGCTTTGGTTTAAAAGTCTTGACTGTTTAAAGCTCTTACAGATCTTTAAGCTCACACCAAACTTTGCAAGCTCTGCCACTTTATCTTGCACACACAGTAACCTTTGACTGTGTAGGTATACCTTGTGATTAACTGTGTTTGTGTTGTTGAATCCACTGGTAAATTGGCATACAGAGAAAGACAGAGCAGGGTTTTGAGATTAAGAGGATTGTGGTTTTACCTTGGTCAAAGACACAAGAATATATTGTTGGCCTCAGAACTTTAAAGGGCCGGGTGACCTTACCACAAAAAACACAGGAATTTCACTTGGACTGCCTATCCTTATTAACTGTGTTTTTCTTAAGTTTGCTTGTTGAGTAACATACCAAGTTAAAGGTGTTGTTTTGGAAGGGGGCAAAGAGTGGTGTGTTCAAAGGGTATTTTCACACTACATTTAAAACCATTAGTGTTTACAGTAAGTTAACAGACTGAGACAAAGCTGCCCAAGACAGACTAGAGAAGGCTAAAGAGAAGCGCCCGGCACGGAAAGAGCAGAAAGGCACATCAGCACTTGACATTTTGGTTTCAGCTTCGGAGCATGTTGCCAAGGACCCTTGAGGGTCATGTACACCAATTTTGGGCCCATTTTGACAACTTTTGGTTTTTTTGGCATTTTTGAGTTTTTGGTCAAAACTCATGAAATTCGCCATTTCATTTTGGGGATTCGAAAAACGAGGATAATGGTATCATTGGATGCCATAATTTCATGAGCACACCCTCAATGATTTTCAGACCATTTGGAGATCATTTTCCCCCTCAAAATGGCGAAAAATGCTCGCTTTTTGCACACTCTGCCCGGTCTATCGGCAAACTGTAATTTTTGGTTTTTTACACATAGGTGCCGTTTTGGAGGACTTCCAAGCATCGGATTGGGAAAATTTCAGTTTTTCCGGAAAGTAGACACCCAGAGCTTTCCAACGAGCTATCATGAGCCTCGTTTCGACATTAGGAAGGCTGCCAAATGTTACCAGCGAGTCAGGGGACCTTTTTTTGATGTAAATTTGAAATATTTTTGTAATTTTTGAACCTCTAAAAACTGCCTTTTCCAAATGTGCGTTTAGCTATTTTTGCACATGGAAAATGATGAAAAGTCAATTATTTTTCCTTTTTTAGCATTTTCTAGATATTTTATGAGATATTTTTGTGCCTTGGGCTTTGCAAAGCCTCAAGGACAAATTTAGATATTTTGATTAGGCCAATAGGAGAGGAAGTTGAACCATGAGGTTTTCCTCACTTGAGCCTATATATTCCAAAGGATTTCATTGTAAAACAAGGCTGAACTTGAGAAGAGAAGCAATATATTGGTCATATGAGCTTTGAAGGAAATACTTGTGTTATGCTTTTGGATTGACTCTTGGATGTTCTTGGATGAATGATGAAGGATTGTTGATGGATTCCATGACTTGGTAGAATGGTATAGTGTCACTTGCTTTGTTGTTGTCTTCTAGTTTTCATTCATGATACATGTTTCTTGCTTGCTATAGATCAGTAGAGAACAAATTTGAGATATGCCCATGGAGGCACCTCAAACTTCCTGAATCTTCATAGCCTTCGTGTTTTCTTCTTCCTTAGTTGCATTAAAGAATTCTTAACTGCTTTTTAACAACTTGAGGATATTGTTGCTAGTTTCATTCATAGTTCTATGCATGTTAAGTAGGATGTATGGTGTGCCCTGCTTACCTATGACTGTCCATATTCCCATCCATGAAACTATCTCTTTGACTGATTAGATTATCATCTTGTTGAACCAAGGAGGCCTAGTTCCGATCTAGCCCTTTGCCTAAAACTATGCGAATCTTGTTATTCAAAGTGCCCAATAACTTGAAGTACTATGTTTAGGCGTTCCGGCATAGTGTTTTGAGTTGTTAGTCCGTCTTATGTGTTTTTCCCCAAAGTCTGATAGCCATTTCCCAAAGTTAGAGGGTCTTATACTTCTATGCATGGTTTGAATGTTTGTTTCTATGTATTTATTAGTTTATAGTTAAATTTTGCACGATTAATGGTTTGCCCTACCATGTTTATGTTATCTATTGAACCAGTGATGCTTGAAACTCTTTGTTGTTCACAAAATTGATGTCCATTTACTCCATTTTGCCCAAAGATCCTTTCTACCTTGAATCAAATCGGCCCTTCAATAGCCTTGTATCGTCATCTAATAGCTTTCTTGACCTTTTGACCCCATAGCCCAGTTAATCTACATCTTGTTATCTATTTTATATCTTTGATCAGTTTCATCCCTCACAACTTAAAAAACCAAAACCAAAAAACATACTCCATAACTAGCCTAAAATCAGAACACGATAAGAAAACACATAGATATCCCTTACACATATAGAGAGAGCCTTCTCTGAGTCCAGGAAGGCTAGGTCCTTGGGCTCCAAAGCTTGGTTTGATGTTACACTGTCATTTGGCTTGCCAATCAGCCAAATCACGGGACCCTAACAGTTACAAAACCATTTACCAAATCGGTGGATCATATTACTGTCTGTTCGACGTCCTTTTAGCAAGCTGACTCACCTCCTCTAGTGGTCGTGGCACCTGGCTTGGCATCGGTGGTGAGCTGGATTTGTGATATCACCCATGGCGTATTTAATAGCCTGCTCATAACCACCACCTGATGGTTAACAAACCCATGGCATGCGAGAAGCTTCTTCGGTGATGACACGTCCTCTTGTTAACTTGTATTACTAATCTTCTGCACTGTTTAAAGCATAGGTTAAAGATTGTCAATTCTGCTTTTCTCTTGACTACAATTTCATCATAGTGATTATAACAGTGCCGCTATAGGTTTTTTATGATGTTTGGCTCCATGTTTAAATGCAAATTTTGACCACTATTTTATCCACTCCAAACGTTTCACCATAGGTTGAAACTCCATCATCGAAATGTTTGCGCCCACTTGTAACGTGTTCATGTAGTTTCGCTCCACCATCTCACATGGTTTGGAAACCATATGGTTTTGCGCCTTGGTTTAATTATACAACTTCTAAAACCATAACTTTGGTCCATAGATGTGCGCACACTATGTAGCTTAGGATTAATATATGTTGTTCCCCAAAGGTGTGTTTGACATTTGAAACTGTGCCATTTCCTTGCCAACACCAACATGTGTGCTTTCGCACTGATGCTCAGCACGAGAACGCTTTTGGATGAGATCGTCTTTCTTTAGGGAAATATTCTGAGTCTACTTTTTTCACCTGGGCTATACTTCATGTTAGACTTGTCGAATTAGTGAGAGGTGTTCCTTTGTGTGTACACATTGAAATTAAGCTGGTATGGTGTAGGATCTTCAAAACTTCCTTTAAGGTGAGATATCTGTCGTCTCTGAAAATACTTCATCCAGTCCCCACGTAAGCTTAGATCATAGCAAATGCTTCTGGTTTATGCGAGATGGCATCCGGTACGAACATTTCCAAATGGTGTGTTTCTAAGTATCCAATGTACACTAGTGAAGAATTCTTTTTGCATCGGTGACATAAAGGTTATTTCTTTGATAAACATGTATCACACCATCCCCTTTTTAACAATACTGGTCACTTTCTCCTCCTCCTCCACTATTTCGCAACTTTGGCTTTGTTGTTAAGCTGAATTTTATTTCTCTCGATGTCGTGACAAAATTGAGGAGTTTGTCACCCATGTGGTTGACTTGTGTGGAACATTATAACATTGCAGTTACTCTTTGAGAATGGTGCCCCTAGATAAAACATATGAGACTAACGAGCTTAAGAGAAGTATTCAAACAACATGCTTAATGACTCATGGCGAGAGGGCTCTTAATTGTCAATACAAAAAGTTTCCATTCGAATGCATGCATGGTGATTCCTTCGCACATGGTGGGGTTGCCGTAAGAGAATCTCGTCATGATGGTGGGAAGGCTAGATCAAGGCTTGGAATAGGTTACGATAATGTCATTGACTATAGGCCGAGTTAAAACCCTAATGGCTAAGCGAGTAGGAGAGAGGGGGGAACCCAATATTTTAAATATACCCAAAATTTTGGGTGCTGTTGTAGCGGCTACAACAAATGGTTAACCACTGGTAGAATTCAACATCTCTGTCAATATCACAACAGTAGGTTGAGTCGAGATAGTGATGCAAGGGAATATTGAACAAGTTTTGCAGATACCCTTTGTATTACTTTGGCCTTTATAGGTATGCCCAGTCCTTGTGCGTCAGCTAGGTCTTGCTAATTAGAACACATCAAAGCGGAAGCTCACAGATGCCAGTGAGTTGTTGATGAAGTGAAGAGCAAGGCAGTGGGCTTATTATTTTCAGGATTTTTAAAGTAAGTTTCCGGTGTTTCTCCGCTGCCAGCAGGCTTAGATAGTACCCCGATGGAGTCACTTCAAGAAATCACAAGCGTTGCTCCTCTACCAGCGAGCCTGGTCAGTACCCCGGCGGAGTCGTTGCATCACCTCTCTATGCAGGAAGCCTTTCTCGATCCTTTACCCTTATTTGTTTCAGTGGATATAGCACTTATTTTCATGTGCTCGTGGCACTTATTTTTCATGGGCAGATGAGGGATCTTGACTTATTTTACGAGAAAAAGAGGTTGTTTCTTGTTTTACAGAAACTGAAAGATATCCTGATTTGGGTTTGCCCTGGTGCCAAGCCTTCACATCCCATATACCACAATAGGCGAAGCGTGCAAAATAGATCATTTTAAGATGTCCAAGACTATGCTGGGCATAAGGCTTAGGCTACGAGTATTGGGCTATTCAAACTCAGTAGGTCTCCCACAAACAACCGGATCGTATCTCCCTGGCTAATGAGTTTAGACTCATAAACATATTGTTGAGAATACGATTTCGATGACCTGTCCTGAGAGAAAACTGCCTCTTGAGATAGCCACCGCAACCTCACACAAACAAAGGGGTTACTGTTTCAGCAATAGGGGAAAAACAAGTCCACAAGGTGGTAGGGTTTCAATGAGGGCTCATGTGGTGATAGGAGACATGTCAAAAATTTCAAAGCTATATGAATAAAGTGTATGACGCAAATGTAATCAATGAGGCTTAAGATGCAATGCAACACCATGTGTGGAAACGGTCAACCAGTTGTAGGTGGAAAAGGGGATGATACAAGTAGTGATTATTTTTGCAGCAACAAGAAACTGAAAAAGAAATGAGTGGAAAATACTTGTAACATGATGATGCCTAAAATATTAATCATAAACAAAAATAGCATACATACTTTTAAATTATAAAGTAAAAATTCGGCAATTAAACCTAATTAAAACTTTGAACTAACAATTTTTTATTAACATGTCCTAGCTAGCCTACACCTAAAACCCTAGCTTAACCAATGAGGCAGTCGAGTTATGTGAAACCAACTTTCCAGTGCAGCCACTGCATTAGTTCCCGTCCTGCAAGAACAACAATGTTCGTAATCAGAGCCAGCATACAAAATCGTGCACCAACAGCAAGACTTACCTGAAGAGCGTGTGCAATAACAAGAAGGCCATGGCTACTTACCAGAGAACATGCCAGAATGGATTGTGCAAGCTAAATTCCACTCTCATCCTGATAGACAACAATATGTTCTCGAAACTTAACATTTTTTATGAATGACACACACCCATTCATGCACAACCCTAGGTCCGACAGGGTTATGCTGGGAGGAGACTGGTACTTGGGAACCGTCATTTCAGAAACCCTAATCTGAGAAAACCTAGTTGGAGTTGTTTGACGGGTCCTGTCAAGATCGAAAGGACCAGAAGAAGCAGATTATTGACTTCTGGTGTCTTCATATGTTCGACAAAGAGATACGAGTGGCAACACTCAGTGGTATGAGTGAATATGTTTTCAGATAAGCAGTGATCGTTGTAACCATCGATTTGATCAAGTTGGGTACCTGGAATGTTGGGCTCCCTAGGAGTTTCCGACTGGGATGGATTGATAAAGAGGACATCTTGGGGTTGCCCAAATAGGAAATCGCTCCTATGGATGTCTAAAGATTCTGAGTGAGAAAGATCAGATCTAAAATATTCATCAATTTTGCACCGTGATTGTGAAACACCATCCGCGTGCTTATGATTGTCGCCAATACCAGTATAAGGAAATTTTGAATGTCTTGAAGAAATTACTGGTGTGGCAGACTCGTGAAATAAATTGGGGAATAATGAACAAAAATATTGAGCTGTAGGGTGTTAATCGTACAAGGACTTCCATCTCGCATATCGATGTTATTCGAAGTGAAAAATGATCTGGTAAGCCTTGTAAGGGAATCAACTTCATCCAGGATAGGAGTTGATTCATAATTAGTATGTGAATCAGATTTAGGAATGTGTCCAAGGAGACATCGAGTGGGCTCGAGGTAGGTTTCATGAACCAGGAGAGATAATGAGGCAATATGGTTTTCAAGCTCTGATTCGACATGGTGCGTGAAATATTCAAAGGTAGTACAATAGGCTTTATCCTCATGCACCCATCTATCATTGCTCAGAACTTTTGAGGTCACAACTCCACTACCCGAAAACTTAGGAGGAGGAGCGAGAATGTCACAAATAGAAATACTCTCCTTGGAGGCCTGAATGTGGTCTGGACTGGGGGAGATGGACAAGGAAGCATTAGGGACAAATTTTGAACAACCGGTAACTTGCGGGTCGTCATAGGGAACACTAGGATTAGGCTGGGTTTTTAACTAAAATTGTTTAAGGGAAACGAGAATCACATACTTGAACTGTTCACTTAAACATTTCCAATCAACATCCCTTTCAAGGAACTCAAAACAATAATGAAAAAATTTGATAGAGAATTCATCTAGAGGTTCCTGAGGTTCCATTCTGATGTCATTTAGCTTTATCAATACACTTTGAAAATCATACCTGTGAAAATCTTATTGTAATTCACTGGCGAGTTGTTCAAACGAATGGATGGAAGCTTCCGGCAATGTGCGACACCATTGCTTAGCGCGACCTTCGAGAGTGAGGAAGAAAAGAAAACAAATCAAACCTTCATTGTCAATTTTGTAGCACTCACTAAAGTCACAGAAATATAAAAGGTTATGGGTTATGGACACTCCATTTTCACCATCGAATTTAAACTGGGACAAGTGATACATAAGTTCATCAGGGATGAGACATCAAGGCTCATAAAAATCCGACAAACATCTCGGGAGAATGATTTGGGGATGAGCCATTACAGATATTAGATTAACTGCAGGCTCTAAGGGCTCATCTTGTCATTTGGCCCTCCTTCTAGCGCCAATTCTATTGATGGGAAAATCTGTCCGGCCAACAGCAGGGGATCTCCCCGGTAAAAAGTCCCAATTAGACCTTGAACCGTTTGGAATAGGGATCCCATCCGGGGTGTGGGTCCAGCTACCACTAATTTCTCCTTTCTTTGGGTCTTGCTTAAACTCTATAAACCACTAGACACACACTTAATCAAATGATACAAGACATATGATTGATGCATTAAATGTTCATATAACACTATGAGTAGCAAGAGGAAATAATAAAGCATAAGTATCGAAGGAAGTGTTGTTAACAACACATCATTCGGGTCATGCTTGTAAACTGTTCTGACCACAAAAGAAACAATTCCTTATGGAAAAAACACCCTTCACTTCCTAAAAGTTTTAAATGATAACAAAAATGCTAATAAACAAAATCATCAGCATTCGTTAAGAAAGTGAAATGAACTCAACCACCATTAACATACTCAGCAAATTGTTATGCAATTGTGATATGAATTGAAGATACAGTTCCCTTAATCTAAAGATGTTTACAAACTGAAAATATAATACTCAATAGCGCTCATACATATGAAAACACCAGATCCACAAAGGGATTTTTCAAAATGCTTGTATTCATGCTCAAATGTATAATCCTCTGGTAGTAAAAAGTACTCAACTCGAGTCCCAAACCAAAGATCTCTTCTAAGCTCCCGAAAGGAGTATTTATAAGACCAAACTTGCCCTTTGGGCTTCCTTGACTTTTCGTCTTCCTGACTGTTGGGTTTCCTTGCGACCCGCGACCTCGGAAAATCCACGGCCTGAGACCTCGGACCATCCGCGACCTACAACCTCGGACTATCCGTGACCTATGACCTCGAATAATCCACGACCTGCGACCTTAGACCATCCGCGACCTGCGACCTCGGCAGATATGCGACCTGCGACCTCGACAGATATGCGACTTGCGACCTTGGGCAGATCAGCAACTTGTGGCCTTCTTTGGGCTATCGTTGGATTTTAAAGCAATATTCTTTATCCCACATCCTTTGCTTTGAAAAGGGTCCTCTCGCTTGCTAGGAAAAACTTTGGCTCATTGCACAGACCAACAGTTTCCACCTGCAGTCACATAGCTTAGGTTACATGTCTTCATTAACAAATAATAATTATAGGGTCAAAATTAATTAATTGCACAAGCGAAAATGATAACTTTAGACCCCTGTGTGGTCGGGTGTTCTCAGATTGTAGACATGTAGATTCCCACTGCAATCACCAGCTGCCAGTCAATCTCCATATGCTCCTATGGAGGCACAGTTAATGAATGAAAACCCTGACCTAGCTCACAGATTTCTTTGCCTCCAACTGTTTCCTGATAGGATCCTCATTTATATCTGGATATATGACGCCAAGTGTGTCTTTGCACAAATATTAGTCGGTTTAAAATCTAATGCAGGGGCTTCACGATGAATCTCTTTTGTGTTCATCCTTAAAAAAAACTCCCATAACCTTGTTGTTCCATCTGTAACAAAAGGACCCTCTGTTGGTGCCATCCCTATAGAATGTGACTAGTTTATGGTTCCTAGCTTTTGATTTGGCAGGGGACTAGCAATAACCCATATACATGCATTGTGCAAAAATTATGCACAAACCATCTCAACAGTTACCCCATAGTATCCATGTAGTGCTGGCTCAAGCAATGTTCTGGCATAGAAAAGAGTCTCTTGCATGAATCGGAAAAAAAAATCTTTTCCACCTGCGCAAGCAACAAGCGTCCTTGAAACAACGAGCCCATAAACTTGATGTACCTTCGAATCAACCCATTTTGTGATTTCAACACTGAAACGCAGAAGGCATAGGGTAACAACAGTTGTTAAGGTATAAAAGGCTGAGGTGTTTCGACACAAATGAGCTTTGACACAGGCTTTCCCTCAATGCCACGGTTCCTATTTGTGATTGGCGTAATCGCTATGGTTGATATGGCTTTAGCCGCTAATGTTCCATTTCGCCAGTCCCAAACACCAAGAAATCCATCATGAAGAGAACCCACAGATACATGATGCTTCCCATTTGGTGGAAAATAAACACATAAAACTCTGCATTTATGCACCTTCAACTCAACGATACAAGAGCCAGTCAAAAAATCCCTAGAATTTTGTAATTTCACAGTTATAAGTCTGTATAATAATGCATCTCTTGTCTTAGTGCCGAGGTAGCAACAATTTTTGCTTTCGATTTTCAAAAAATTTGACAAAAAGAGACCCTTCACGTTATAGAAACCAGAAGCGTGTAGTGTAAATGCTGAAAGGGTCGCAAGTTATAGTTGGCCCCCTATTCTTTCTCTATCGCATGGTGGTGTGACCTCGGTGGAAAATGAAATTCATAGGGGTCACTGAGTCGCATATCGGATGATCTTTGAAATTTGGGTTGAGGTCTTGTAATGCGACCCAGCGACCCAAGGGAGACAATGACCTCTTATTAGTCGCAAGGTCGCAACGGTGGATAACTTTGTCGAGTCTGCGACTCAGTGACTCAAGGAACTTGCGACCACTTTCCAGTTGCAAGGTCGCATAGTGGAAGACTATGTCATGATTTCGACTCAGCGAATGGTCGTATTTCTACAAGGTTCGAACCTCAATGCTGTATCCCCGCCGCCCTGACATTTGCAACATGTCATGTTAAATGATATCGACAAGGGGAGGCTGAGAATATTTGTATCGCTACCCTTTGAACCACGAAACAAAAAACCTGTAAATCACATCTCTGGTCCACCTTTCAACATGTGCGACCTAGCGACTAGTCGCTCTGGCCACCTTGCCTTATTTGCAAACTGCCCTAGGCTGACAGAGTTATAACAATTTTAGAATGCCGTGGACGTCTGGTGGAAGAAGTCTCCAAGCATACGTTACTGTGAAAATACCGTTGACCACACCTCTCTCTTGTTAATAATTTTCTATACGCATACGTACCATGTTTCCAGGCTTCACGAGATGTGACTCATTGGTAAGCCAATAAGGTGTGTAGTTTGTGGGGAGAGGCGTACACATATGTCGTGCCATAAAACACATTCCAGCTTCTAGCGGTTGAAAGTTTATGAGTTTGAATTGTAATTATGTTGATTGCGAAATGCTTTGGATTTATGAGATGTGGAGATGGAGCTCACAGCAGCATACTGCGGAGGACTTTAATTATGATTTCGGTGGCCTTTTAACAAACAAACGAGTCCTTGGCTTGAGAGATATGGATCAGTGGGCGCACACCATCTCGATGAGATGTTTCTTAATGCTTCTTTCTGTCTTTACACATTTTCTGGGACGTGCACTAATACCACTAATTTTTCATCATTCACTTCTCCACACATTTCCTTGTAGTGCACAGGCCCTTTCTTTCTGTTTTACATGGCCTGAAGTCACGACATGCTGAGATGCTGTGGACAAGCTGTGCGTTAAAATTTCCCAGATTTGGTGCAATAATACCAAACGTTACAAAACCATTTACCAAACCGGCAGATCATATTACTGTCTATTCGATGTCCTTTTATCAAGCTGACTCACCTCCTCCAGCGGTCGTGGCACCTGGCTTGGCATCAATGGTGAGATGGATCTGTGATATCACCCATGGCGTATTTAACAGCCTGCTCATAACCACCACCTGAAGGTTAACAAACCCGTGGCACGCGAGAAGCTTCTTCTGTGATGACGCGTCCTCTTGTTAACTTGTATTACTAATCTTCTGCGTCGTTTAAAGCATAGGTTAAATATTGTCAATTCTGCTTTTCTCTTGACTATAATTTCATCATAGTGATTATAATAGTGCCACTACAGGTTTTTTATGATGTTTGGCTCCATGTTTAAACGTAAATTTTGACCACTATTATATTCGCTCCAAACGTTTCACCATAGGTTGAAACTCCATCATCGAAATTTTTGTGCCCACTTGTAACGTGTTCATGTAGTTTCGCTCCACCATATCACATGGTTTGGAAACCATATGGTTTTTGCCCTTGGTTTAATTATACGTCTAAAACCATAACTTTGGTCCATAGATGTGCGCACACTATGTAGCTTAGGATTAATAAATGTTGTTTCCCAAAGGTGTGTTTGACATTTGAAACTGTGCCATTTCCTTGCCAACACCAACATGTGTGCTTTTGCACTGATGCTTAGCACGAGAACGCTTTTGGATGAGATCGTCTTTCTTTAGGGAAATCTTCTAAGTCTACTTTGTTCACCCGGGCTATACTTCATGTTAGACTTGTCGAATTGGTGAGAGGTGTTCCTTTGTGTGTACACATCGACATTAAGTTGGTATGGTGCAGGATATTCAAAAATTTCTTTAAGGTGAGATATCTGCTGTCTCCGAAAATACTTCATTCGGTCCCCACGTAAGCGTAGATCATAGAAAATGCTTCTGGTTCATGCGAGATGGCATCCGGTATGGACATTTCCAAATGGAGTGTTTCTAAGTATCCGATGTACACTAGTGAAGAATTCTTTTTGCATCGGTGACATAAAGGTTCTTTCTCTGATAAACATGTATCACACCATCCCCTTTTTAATAGTACTGGTCACTTTCTCCTCCTCCTCCACTGTTTCGCGACTTTGGATCTGTTGTTGAGCTGAATTTTATTTCCCCCGATGTTGTGACAAAATTCAGGAGTTTGTCAGCCGTGGGGTTGACCTGTGTGGAACATTATAACATCGTAGTTACTCTTTGAGAATGGTGCCCCTAGATAAAAAATATGAGACGAACGAGCTTAAGAGAAGTATTCAAACAACATGCTAAATTACTCATGGTGAGAGGGCTTTTAATTGTCAATACAAAAATTTTCCATTCGAATGCATGCATGGTGATTCCTTTACACATGGTGGGGTTGCAGTAAGAGAATCTCGTCATTATGGTGGGAAGGCTAGATAGAGGCTTGGAATAGGTTACGAGAATGTAATTGACTATAGGCCAAGTTAAAACCCTAACGGCTATGCGAGTAGGAGAGAGCGGGGAACCCGAAATTTTAAATATACCCAAAATTTTGGGTGCTGTTGTAGCGGCTACAACACATACATATACCATCAACGAAACACTAGCCCCAGTAGTGGAACATGAAGTCAAAATTACCTGGTCCTCCAAAAAAATCCTCCCTCTATTCTATGGAGAATCCAAGGTTCTTACAAAACTCCCAAGCTTCTGATTCTAAGCCTAAGCCTCGCCAAAATCTTGGCTCCCAAAATCCCTTTAGATGAGTTATGAGGATATATTTATAAAAAATGGGGAGACTCTTCACCTTCCCCGTTATGAATCTTGGACTTTCCTCATGACTCTTCAACTTCTTTAAAAATGAATTTTCAGTTACATTACATCATGACTCTTCACATTCCACAATTGACACTTGGAATTTCACTCACAAATTGTTTACAAAAGAATATTACAATTACTCATACCCATATAGGACAAAATTGGGTAGATTCCACTATACAAACTAATAGGAAAAAAAAACATATCATGCTTGATTTTGGGGAAACTCTAGCTGAAAAACTACCACTTTATGTTTCTTGATCACGTAATGATACCAAGATTTGTATTGCGCAATGAGTCCCTCAAACTATGCCATGATTTCAGGAAAGAAACAGACTCTAGCCTCTATGGAATACATGTACATTGAATTGGAACCAGTCTATACTTCTGTCTTCAACATGAGAAACATCGTCTTGATTTGAAAAGTGCCATCAATGTACTTCTGAATGTTTTTCCTGTTCACTTCAAGATCTTCTCTAGTCGTGATCTGTCTGGACTGCTCCAAGTATTCATCTATCTCTTGCTTGACTTGGTTCCTGCATTTGGATTTGGTGAGCGAGCCAATGGATGGGATCTTGTGGGACTTCACCAAGACATCCATGCTATTATACAATCGTGTATCTGAGTCCTGAATGCTAGCAATGTGTGAGGCGATAGATTAGTTATTCTGGATGAGCATCTGAACTTTTTCCTTCTCTAACTTTGCCTCTTGCATTGTTTTATTTCCCAGTTCATGCGATGCCCCTTTGTATCGCATTGACCATTCATGCATGATATTAATGGTTGTTTGTAAAACCCTAAGATTTTTGACATAATATTTACACTTCTACTGCAAGTTGTGCAAGTGATGCAGGAGCATCCTGCTAAATTGTCATTTGGTATTTAAGTGATTTAGGGGGTGATGTTTTTTTAATTATTTTATAAATTATGTACATTTTAAATAAATTAAGAGGAAAATCTGAGTGTGAGGTTTATTGTAAATATTCTCTTATAATTGAGAATATGAGAGGAGTTAGGTTGTATAGATATCTTAGGGATTATGAACTTCTTAAATAGAAATTAGTTGAGTCAAAGGAGGGATATGCTATTTTAGGATTTGGTTGAGTCATTTGTGGAGGAAATCATGGATTCACATTAATCCAAAATTATGTATAAATATGAAGCTTTGTGTGAGGATGGAAAAAGAGATATAGAGATGGAATAGGATAGAAAAGGAAAAAGAGAGCGTAGAGTAGGAATGGTGTCACAGTGTGACGAGTGGTAAAGGCCAGAGCAAGAGGCCACAATTGTAATATTTGGCCAATAAGAGTTTGATACAGTCATTATTGCTGTAGTTTATGAAATCATTTAGTTCATTCACTATTCTGTTCAGATTTTGTTTATTTGCCTTTGTTACACATCATACACATTATACCATACAATAGTTAAATTCCATTGAAGTGCCATTGCATTGCAGGTATTTAATGCATGATAACACATTGGATTTTCATGTGAAGTAGAAATGGAATTGTGCAGATATGAATGTGAATGCCGAAGAATTGAAAGCGGATTCATTGTGGGATAGGTGATGGATTTCACAAATCGATATTAGATGTAAACATTCCCAAACCATTTTGCACCCAAGCCTCATCTGGCTGCGACTTGATCCGACATACACATGTAATCACATAGCGTTTAATTGACAACCCAAATATTCAGGTTTGATGATAGCATTTAGTTGAAAATGGTAGAGCTTCAGATTACCATGTCGACTATTTGGTATTCAAAGATCCGGTGATCTATATTTTCCGCGTGCATTTTTCTGATTTGTTGCAGAGCCTCTGCATCATTTTTCAATGGTGTGATATCTCTGCATCATTTTGGTATCAGATCCCTGTAATCGTGAAGGCGAGCTTGCAGTCATGAAGGTTCTAGCTTCCATTTTTAAGGTGTAATTTGAAGAGGAGCTGCGTTGCATATTCATGGAGAGTTGTGATGTGACCTGCATGAAGAAGGAAGAATTGAATTTTAGAGCTCAGTATTGGTAACAAACATAGAAAAAAGGGCTTGGATGCCAAATTAAACTTGTATCTGAACATAGTTCATGAATGTACTTGAAAATAGAAAATATTTCTAGATTTGAAAGGTGGTTGTATCGTTAACACAATTTTCCTCGATCAAATAAAGAAGGCCTATGACAGGAATCAAAATCTAGATAGTTCTTTGGTTGATCCTGACTCTTGCGATCAATGATAGTGTTAACGTTCTGGGTATGTTTTAAAGCTTGGCATATTCTGATTTCTATGAAAGAATGAGTTTTCCTACAAATCTATTTCTGGCACAGTGAGATTATTGCAGTGCATATGAATCTTGTGTACATAAGAAGCTGTAAGTCCTAATTGAAGGCATAGAGGAGAAAAATTTTCTTTCGATTGTTGCATGTGTTGGAGTTGTGGAGTTGAGTCAGTCATTTGTGGTTGAAGGAACACTGATAATTTCATTGTTCGACTTCAATTAAAAATCATTGTTGTGTGATATTTCTGTCTTGTATTTTCTATTTGAAACTACATGCACGATGTCGAATCACTATTAAATGGAGTCATATTTAATGAAGGAAAAATTTCCATAAAAAATGTACCAAGCTTATTTTCTAGACACGACATGGATGATACATGAGATGGGAGAGCCGAGTGCCATCGTGGAGTTGTAGCAGTTATTTGTTGCACGAAATATCTTGTTAGTTCAGAAATTTTTTTCAAGCCAATATCAGGTATGAGAGAAGATCCATCAAGTATGTATTGTCTCTGTGTGTGATTATAAATCTATGGTTGTATGAGCATATCTGTTTTTGGATGAATGTCACTGCCAGTGCCAAATGGTAAATGGAATGTGTATATGATTACTTATTTTGGGAGTTGTTGAGTAATTCTGGTATTGGAACAAGGATTTCTAACATCGGTAGCTTCTAGAGGCCTACCATATGTTGTGAATAATTCCAATTGAATTGCGTTCCTGTTTGTGAAGGGAAAGACAAATGTTGATCTTCGCTGTTCAAGTGCACAACATAGTTCAACAATCATCCAACTGCATCTGAGAAGTATATTTGGTGTTTGAAATGCATCGATTAAGGGCACGCGAATATTCACAGTGATAAGAATGACATAGCTCGAATAGGAATTCGTGAAGGATGACTGCTAATATAAGTTAAAGAGGCATGAAATCCCGAGAGTGGAAAATTGCAAAGAAAATGTTTATTACATAACCTTGAAGGGAACATAAGGTATTAAAATTCATTTCAAAAAGGCATTTTAAATGTGGAAAATTAAATGGTTTATTTTATTTTCATCATTAAATAAATCTTGGGAAAAGTGGATTGTATTTCGATTTAAATGTTTAAGTATCATGTGAGTAAAAGAAAGTGATAATGGGAGGTGAAAAAATTAGTGCTCTATGATATTATCATATAATAATAATAGAGTATGAGAGAGAATTGGTGGAGTGAAGATTTTACATCATGAGAATGTATTAAGGGTGGATGTTAATTTGTATATTGTATAACTTGAGTTAGAGTCAAAATATCCACTATTGTAATTAGGTCAAGCTTTGAAGTCAAATAAGATTCAGGTATTGGTATGTAAAAGGTGTATTTTTCATCCATTGATGTAAAAATTAAGGTTCTGGAGTCAAAAGATTCTTAAATCAAGTCAAATGTTTGAATTGGGTAAATGATTGACGGAGCCCGACACCCAAAGAATTTGGTCATTGTAACACAAGAAATACTGCAGTTGTTGTTTGCAGCAAAGAGGAGCAAGAGAGTTTCCCATAAGATGATTCCAAGATAGATAACCTAAATATACCAAGCGCAAGAAGAGAGCTTGCATTTTTGGATGGCAAGTATGAAGGCTTGCTGAAAAGGGGATTAAATGAAATCCACAAGTGAACAGATGAAGTTCACAAAGGAGGAAAAAATGACTGTTGATAGTCATTTCAGAGGTTCTGAGAAAGACCACAACAGAAGGAAGAAGAAGGAAGATGTCAAGGAAAATGGCATATGAACTTCTTAAATAGAAATTAGTTGAGTCAAAGGAGGGGTAAGACATTTTAGGATTTGGTTGATTCATTTGTGGAGGAAATCATGGATTCACATTAATCCACAATTATGTATAAATATGGAGCTTTGTGTGAGGATGGAAAAATAGATATAGAGATGGAATATGATAGAAAAGGAAAAAGAGAACGTAGAGTAGGAATGGTGTGATAGTGTGACGAGTGGTAAAGGCCAGAGCAAGAGGCCACAAATGTAATATTCAGCCAATAAGAGTTTGATACAGTCATTATTGTTGTAGTTTATGAAAGCCTTTAGTTCATTCACTATTCTGTTTAGCTTTTGTTTATTTGCCTCTGTTACACATCAAACACATTATACCATACAGTAGTTAAATGCCATTGAAGTGCCATTGCATTGCAGGTATTTAATGCATGATAACGCATTGGATTGTCATGTGAAGTAGAAAGGGAATTGTGCAGATCTGAATGTGAATGCTGAAGAATTGAAAGCGGATTCATTGTGGGATAGGTGACAGATTTCACAAATTGATATTGGATGCAAACATTACCAAACCATTTTGCACCCAAGACTCGTCTGGCTGCGACTTGATCCGGCATACACATGTAATCACATAGCGTTTAATCGACAGTCCAAATATTCAGGTTTGATGATAGCGTTTAGTAGAAAATGGTAGAGCTTCAGATTACCATGTCGACTATTTGGTATTCAAAGATATCTTGATCTCTATTTTCTGCGTGCATTTTTATGATTTTTTGTAGAGCCTCTAAATCATTTTGCAATGGTGTGATATCTCTGCATCATTTTGGTATTAGAGCCCTGAAATCGTGAAGGCGAGCCTGTAGTCATGAAGGTTCTGGCTTCCATTGTTAAGGTGTCATTTGAAGAGGAGCTGCGTTGCATATTCATGGAGAGCTATGATATGACCTGCATGAAGAAGGAAGAATTGAATTTTAGAGCTGAGTATTGGCAAGAAACATAGCAAAAAGGGCTTGGATGCCAAATCAAACTTGTATCTGAACATAGTTCATGAATATATTTGAAACTAGAAAAAATTTCTAGATCTGAAAGGTGGTTGTATCATTAACGCAATTTTCTTCGATCGAATAAAGAAGGCCTATGACAGGAATCCAAATATAGATAGTCCGTTGGCTGATCCTGACTCTTGCGATCAATGCTAGTGTTAACATTCCAGGTATGTTTTCAAGCTTGGCATATTCTGATTTCTATGAAAGAGCGAGTTTGACTACAAATCTAGTTCTGGCACAGTGAGATTATTGCAGTGCATATGAATCTTGTGTGAACAAGAAGCTATAAGTCCTCGTTGAAAGCATAGAGGAGACAAATTTTCTTTTGATTGTTGAAAGTGTTGGAGTTGTGGAGTTGAGTCAGTCGTTGGTGGTTGAAGGAACACTAATAATTGCATTGTTCGACTTCAATTAAAAATCATTGTTGTGTGATATTTCTGACTTCTATTTTCTATTTGAAACTACATGCACGATGTCGAATCACTATTAAATGGAGCCATATTTAATGAAGGAAAAATTTCTATAAAAAAAAATGTACCAAGCTTATTTTCCAGACACGGCATGGATGCTACATGAGATGGGAGAGCCGAGTGCCATTGTGGAGTTGTAGCAGTTATTTGTTGCACGAAATATCTTGTCAGTTCAAAAAAAGTTTGCAAGCCAATATCGGGTATGAGAGAAGATCCATCAAGTATGTATTGTCTCCGTGTGTGATTATAAATCTATGGTTGTATGAGCATATTTTTTTTTGGATGAATGTCACTTCTAGTGCCAAATGGTAAATCGAATGTGTATTTGATTTCTTATTTTGGGAGTTGTTGAGTAATTCCGATACTGGAACAAGGATTTCTAACATCGGTAGCTTCTAGAGGCCTACCATATGTTGTGAAGAATTCCACTTGAAGTGCATTCCTGAGTGTGAAGGGAAAGACAAATGCTGATCTGCGCTCTTAAAGTGCATAACACAGTTCAAAAATATTTTTTCGTTCCGTGCACTGAGCGAGCATTCCTCTTGCTTTGTTTAAGGTGCAGTCGGAAGCAGGAAACATTCCCTTGTCATTCCATGCGGGCAGAGTGGGTGTTGGATATATAGGTTGGCTCTCGATCTTCAACTTTATGAATTTGTCATTCAATCAACCCCAACCAGAAAAGACCCTGCGTCTCTTTGGTTTGAGTATGAACTCCCCTCTCCTCCCTAAATAAGTCAACATTAATCGAAGCTTGATTGAGATTAAGATAGCCATCAATTGGTAGCACAAAATTGTAAATAACTAAGCTGTTGTAAACCTCTCTTCTATGTCTGTCGATCCATCTAGCTGCATCCAAGAAGTATATTTGGTGTTTGAAATCATCGATGAAGGGCACGCGAATATTTACAGTGATAAGAATGACATAGCTCAAATAGGAATTCGTGTAGGATGAATGCTAATATAAGCTAAAGAGGCATGAAATCCCGAGAGTGGAAAATTTCAAAGAAAAGGTTTATTACATAACATTGAAGGGAACGTAAGGTATGAAAATTCATTTCAAAAAGGCATTTTAAATGTGGAAAATTAAATGGTTTATTTTATTTTCATCATAAAATAAATCTTGGGAAAAGTGGATTGTATTTCGATTTAAAGGTTTAAGTATCATGTGAGTAAAATAAAGTGATAATGGGAGGTGAAAAAATTAGTGCTCTATGATATTATCATATAATAAGAATGGAGTATGAGAGAGAATTGGCGGAGTGAAGATTTTACATCATGAGAATGTATTAAGGGTGGATGTTAATTTGTATATTATATAACTTGAGATAGAGTCAAAATATCCACTATTGTAATTAGGTCAAGCGTTGAAGTCAAATAAGATTCAGGTATTGGTATGAAAAAGGTGTATTTTTCATCCATTGATGTAAAATTTAACGTTTTGGAGTCAGAAGAGTCTTAAGTCAAGTCAAAGGTTTGAATTGGGTGCATGATCGGTAGAGCCCGACACCCAAATAATTTGGTCATTGTAACACAAGAAACACTACAGTTGTTGTTTGTAGCAAAGAGGAGCAAGAGAGTTTCCCAGAAGATGATTCCAAGATAGAGAACCAAAAGATACCAAGCGCAGGAAGATATCTTGCATTGTTGGATGGCAAGTATGAAGGCTTGCTGAAAAGGGGATTGAATGAAACCAACAAGTGAACAGATGAAGTTCACAAAGGAGGAAAAAATTACTGTTGATAGTCATTTCAGAGGTTTTGAGAAAGACCACAATAGAAGGAAGAAGAAGGAAGATGCCAAGGCAAATGGCATATGGAAGCAGTTGACTAATGAAGAATATGAGAGGGAGAAGGCTGAGAAAATAGTTCATATTGAGTTATTGATGGAATTTTTGCAAAGAAATACGAAAGACCAGAGACATGGTTGGACCATGAAGAAGAAAATGAAATGGCAGAGACTACAATTAAAGATGAATCAACAGGTAAATATGCAGTTAATAGAAGATTTGAGAAAACTCGAGCAGATGACGAGTGTGCAATTGAGATGTGAAGAACTTAGAGAAGCTGAGTTGGAAATGGAAGTTTCCATTTGTGGACCAGAACAAGGTGAAATTCTAGGTGAAGAGGTTAATGAGAAAGATCTCATGGACTATTGGAATAGTTCAGAACAATTTGAAGAGATGTTGACAAGGGAAGCAGCTGAGGCTATGAGGCCTTGTATTTTTAAATCTCATAGTTTGTGTGTGTTTGCAAGATGTGCAGAAGATGATGGACAGTTTGGTGAAACTGTCACAAATATAAATGAAGCTCTTGAGGTGAGGTATGATGGAGAATGCCTTTTAAAGCAGGAAGGTACTGATTTATTGCAGTAGAAATAATTCATAGATGAATTCTCGTTTGGTCTAAGACAACCAATTGAAGCTGTTATAGAGAAAAAGAATAATTAAAGTGCCGTAGAAATATTCCAAGGAGGTAAACAAATGAATTTTTTTAATGAAATTGATGACAGAATTTTGCAATGTGATGATACAGAAAACATGATAAATCTGGAGAATTTCCAGAAGAAGAATGAAACTAAGAATAAAGGTTGTGATGGAGTGCTGGAAATATTTCACATGGAAATAGAGTTCTTGGAAAGATGGCTCAAGGAACCTAAAGGAGAAATGAAGCTTGCAAAACCTGATACAGAAGAGATTGCAGTTACCATACATGATAAGGATGAAATGTATCTAACATTTATAGAGTTAAGTGAATGTTTTGGCTCTTCAAATAATAATGTGGCTGTAGGTACAGAAGACAACATTAATAAATATGATGATGAAATAAGAGAAATTGAGTAGAAAGTATTTGAAGATGAGATGAAAGATCAGGAGCAACAAGAAAATTATGTCCTTAGAGACATAAAATAAACATAAGTATTAATCCAACAGGATAAAGATGAAAGCAACCAGCAATTCAAAAGAGGATCTGCTGAAGTCCAGAAATTCTATGATGGGATATTGGTGCTTGAAGCATCAAAATAGGCCGAAAGGTCTTGTATTTTTTAAACTAATAATTTGTTGATGAATGCAGGTACAACACCAGATGAGAATTTTGTTACTATAGGGGAAATAAATGACTATAGTTGTGATTGAGGAGAAGTTATTGATTATTCTTCATTTCAAAAAGTTGAGTGTTCAGCGCAATTAGAGACGGAAGCATCAAACAAAGAGGAATTACTCCAAGAAATTGGAAAAAGTAATTTTTATAGAGGCCAATGGAATCCGGTTGACAGAATGAGTGATGTTGGTGATGCTGATGTAAAGCCAGTTCGAGATGATTTCAAAGCCTGGAGACTAGAAGAATGGGTATCACGGTTTCTACACAAGTCTATAATTCCCAAAATAAATATGGTGTGGTATGGAAAACCGAGAGTTACATTCAATAGTGTTCTAAAAATACTATTCTGGGAATTCTGTGCAAAATTACAAAATGGAGTTGATACTTTAAAAGACCGGCGACAAACTAGAGTTTGGAATCCTAGAGGTACCAAGTCATTGAGACTTGTCGTTGTCGCATTATTACAGAAAAGTGACAGACCTCATAGAAAGGAGTCTATCGAACCTTTTCTACATGGGGTGTCTCATGCAGGAGCATCCTGCTAAATCGTCATTTTGTATTTAAGTGATTTAGGGGGTGATGTTTTTTTAATTATTTTATAAATTATGTACATTTTAAATAAATTAAGAGGAAAATCCAAGTGTGAGGTTTATTGTAAATATTCTCTTATAATTGAGAATATGAGAGGAGTTGGGTTGTATAGATATCTTAGGGATTATTAACTTCTTAAATAGAAATTAATTGAGTCAAAGGAGGGATATGATATTTTAGGATTTGGTTGAGTCATTTGTGGAGGAAATCATGGATTCACATTAATCCACAATTATGTATAAATATGAAGCTTTGTGTGAGGATGGAAAAATAGATATAGAGATGTAATAGGAAAGAAAAGGAAAAAGAGAGCGTAGAGTAGGAATGACGTGATAGTGTGACGAGTGGTAAAGGCCAGAGCAAGAGGCCACAAATGTAATACTCGGCCAATAAGAGTTTGATACAATCATTATTGTTGTAGTTTATGAAAGCATTTAGTTCATTCACTATTCTGTTCAGCTTTTATTTATTTGCCTCTATTACACATCATACACATTATACCATACAGTAGTTAAATGCCATTGAAGTGCCATTGCATTGCAGGTATTTAATGCATGATAATGCATTGGATTGTCATGTGAAGTAGAAAGGGAATCACGCAGATCTAAATGTGAATGCTGAAGAATTGAAAATGGATTCATTGTGGGATAGGTGATGGATTTCACAAATCAATATTGGATGCAAAAATTCCCAAACCATTTCGCTCCCAAGCCTCGTCTGGCTGTGACTTGATCCAACATACACATGTAATCACATAGCGTTTAATCGACAGTTCAAAGATTCAGGCTTGATGACAGTGTTTAGTTGAAAATGGTAGAGCTTCAGATTACCATGTCGACTATTTGGTATTCGAAGAGTTGGTGATTTCTATTTTCCGCGCATATTTTTCTGATTTGTTGCAGAGCCTTTGCATCATTTTGCAATGGTGTGATATCTCTACATCAACAAGTGGAAAATTTCTTTATGCAAGGTAACAAGCTCCTAATAAAGATTCTGCATGGTCTCCCTAGTGTTGATACTACGCTGAGTATCGTTGCCTTTCGTTCTTCCAAATGGGCTTGTGTGGAAGCCTGCAATTTATTTGCCAATTGTTTGTTTTCGGAAATCAAATACTCAGTGTTCGACTTTGCTGCACCTAGGAAGGCCAAGTTGGATACGATAATGGAAATGGGATTCTTCCTAGTGTGCGCCACAATAACCCTTTCTCTAATAAATGCAGGAGATGCGAAGTCATCTGGAAAATTTTTCTTCCGTGCTTCTACAATATTTTTCTAAAGCTCGTCGTAAGACAAATTGTACGTTTCCATAACTAGATCATCATCAAGAAGAACAACTTCCTCTTCCTTGATTTGAGATAACTATGTTGTTGGACGAGGTGGAGACTGAATGGTGACCTGTTGTGTGCTTGTAATCAGATCGACATATTGATTCTGTGGCTCCAGTTCCATCACCATGTTTTCGATCTCAATCAATTCTTAAATATGACGAGAAAGCTCCTTTTCCTTTATATGTATGCTCTCCTCCTCTGGTTGTCAGTTATGTTCTTTCTCCTCAGCTTGTTTTTGCATTGTTTCTTCTAATATTGATCTTCACCTCTCTTCTTATTCTTGTTTCTACTTTTATTCTTCTTCTTGCTTATCATTTTATTCCTCCAATTTCCTCTATTCTTCCCTCTTCTTTCATTCTGCTCCCTGCATCCTCTATTTCCTCCTTGCCTCTACTACTAAATCTTCTTTCATAATAGCTAGATCTGATTCATCTTGTGGCTTCGTTCTCCCCTTGGGTTATATGCAACCTTCATCTTTCCCTTTTCATGCACAAGGTTTCTCGCCTCTACTGGCACTTCTTCCATAGTAGCTTTTGTCTGAAAAGTCACCTATGAAGTTCTTGAAAAACTGACTGGTTCGCGGGACTTGGAGGCATTATAAAAATTATTCCATGGTTCCTCCTCTGGCTAATAAAACGTACCACATAACCACTAAAAATGAATTCTCACACAATGGTATATACACACGTTTTGGGTATCATACGAATTAAAGTCCAGAGTACCGAATGCAAAATTCTCTATTGCCTTTCCTTAGGTGTCCACAACTTTCAGGTTCTTGATCTCGTACAATCCAATTTGCATAGGAAGAGTTGGCCAAGGTGATTTATTCTTCCTATGAATTTTTTTTGATAATCCTATGGAGAGATGATATGCAAATTCTTGCATGACTAACTTATTGGTTGCATGCCTTGGAAAAATATGCAGCGAATTCAATCCTCCGAACACTCTAAGGAAGGTGCCATCTAGTGAGGCAAACCATTCTACTATCTCCGAACTGCTTCCATTGCCCCACGTGATATGAAAGGTGGTTCTTCCTCAAAGATAAACTTGCATAACAGAATGAGGAAGTGGTCATTTAGCTTTTCCACTACTCCTCTATGGATGAAATCCGAGAGAATCTTGTAATAGATATGCACGACAGGGTTCTGTGGTGTATAAGTCTAATCCATTCCAGGTAATTATTTATGTGCACAGATTGCATCCAGTAGATATATAGACATGAAAAATCTAGATTTCTCACCCTTGGGACGATTCAGGGTGTTAGCTACATGGATACTAAACTGTTGATCCAACAAGTCTGACCAGTTGAAAGAATTCCATTTGCTCACAACCTAGTTCAATAAAAATTCCCACCCTTTAGGAAAGCCCTAAGTGCTCTGCTAACTGTAGATTCTGCAACATAAGATAATCAAGAGCTGATATGCCCTCCTGAGATACTTTCTCTTGTAAGTGTTGATGGGTGTCTGGAAAAAGTTTGACGGCTCTTTCATCTAGCCTTTGAAAATATCCTTCATGCTCAAATAACTGGTGATGGCATAAAAGTGGGAATCCATGAGTGATTCTGGATCAGGAAAATGATACATGAGATGATAATCTACTACCAGAAAATAGGCAAGCTTATGTCCGCTGGCATTGTTCAAAGTTATGGTTTTCACATCAATATGCGAAACTATCTAGCTTATGTGAAACTATCTAGCTAACAACGTCCACACATGGGAAAGTTGTATATCTTCATGAAACTTTGTGTAGCCCAAACCATTGAACATTGACATATACCTATCAATCCTCTAGATCTTCTTTGAAGCTTCTTGTTGAAAAATATTCATCCACTTTTTGCGAGGTAATATTGATTCCTTTTCTATGAACAATTGAGTATCTAAATAAACTAGAAATTTTAATGGCGTACTCTCAATTTCCTCCCCGATACTGCTCTCTGTGGTATGATTTGAAGGATCTCTCTTGGGTTCCATGATAACAATGACTGATGAAGAGAAGTTCTCAACAACTATAGTACATGTAGGAGAAAAAGGCACTCATGGAAAAAATAAATTAGCTTGAAAAAATCAACTTTCAAAGCAAGATCAAACAAAGAACCGATGAAATGACAAGGATAATTGCACAATATTGTGGTTAAGGGAGGGAGACTGGCTGAAGGAACTGCACATTGTGCAGTCTCAATAGCTATTGATGCAGCATGGTGCTTGAGACTACACAATGCATAGTTCAACCTAGGAAGACTATGGGAGAGACTGCACATTCCATAGTATCAATGGCCAGGGATGAGGGCTCAAGCCCTCGATCTGTACAATGCATAGTTGGGTTATCTTGTACTACAAATTGTGTAGTTTGAGAGGCCAAGCTTTCATCTTGAGCCTTAGACTTGCACAATACCCAACTGGGCAAGGCAATGCATGGCCAAGTGAAGTGCAAATCTGGCCAGTGAAGGTGTAGGAAATTAGCAGATCTAAATGATGATGCAATTTAAAGTGAAGATATGACTAAGTATGGATATATTAGTGTAAAAAAAATGCATAGAATCAACGAACATAAGGAAAAATAAACATGCGAGCAGATTCACTGAAACAACGATCACTAGTGTGCAAAAATGAAAAAACTAATGCAACACTTGTAAAAGTAAAATGAAAAATTTAACCAACACTTACATAATATAATATAATATAAAATTCCAGAAAACATGAATAGAAACAAGGAAAAAACACTCACAAAAGCGAAACGACAAAAAACGACAAAAAAAGAAGCAAAAGACGACAAAAGCAAAACTCACCCGGAAAAGCGACGCAAAATCCAACGGAGGCTCCTTGATATCCTTGGGAATGATAGAGCTCCAAGATTTAATGTACAAATGAGCTCTAGAGTTTTCCATTAAATATATTTGGGTGAACTGGGGTTTGTGACGCACATGCCTGAAATCAAGGAAAAAACGACACTTGGAAGAAAGTTCCAAAAATAGTAACCCTGCCACCTTTGAGAAACTAATGCTGACTCCCTATTTTCTAGGGATTCTTTTTCACTTTTTCATGAAACTTTCCATTTAAACTGCCAAGGAGGATTGCACAATTTATGGGGATTGGGAAACTTCTCAGCTTAATGCATTGCTCAGTTTCTAAGCTCAAGAAATGGTTTGCGCAGTTTCCGAGCTTAGTGCTAGGCTGCCATCCAGGACTGCACAATTCTCAAGCTCAAGGCTGAGATTCCATTATGGATTGCACAGTTTCCATCATCAAGGCTGAATTTCCTTCTAATATTGCACAGTTTCTGGAGGCAAGCCCAAAACTGCTGCAAGGTCAAGTCAAGAGGTTAGCCTGTGACTCATTAGAGAATTTTTGAGGTCTAAAATGGGCTTGCTATAATAAAAAGTAAAAACATTAATCTCTCTAAGGTTTATATTATTTTTATTATTTTAATCCTATTTTATTATTTTTTAATCTTTTTACTTTTTCAACTTATCTCTCTAAGGTTTTACTAAAATTTAGAGTGGGATTACTCGTTGTATGCAAAATTTAATTCCTCATCCAAGGAGTACCTATGTTGCACACTTTCGATGGACCCTGCTACATGAAAATGAGAAAAAGATGAAAAACATGATTGCAATCACATTTTTCATGTATTTCTATTTTTTATTGTAGCATGGCCCATCAAAAGTATGAAACATGATTACTCCTTGGATGAGGAATCAAATTATGCATCCAACGAGTGTTCCCTCTCGAAATTTGAGTAAACCCATAGGGAGATAAATTGAAAATATGAGTTAAAAAAGTAACTTTTTTTTTCCATTAAAATTTGATGATGTAATCTAATATTATTTTCTTATTTCACTATTATTTTATAATTTACTTAGGAGGCTCATTTTAGATCTCAAAATTCCCCTAATGCAAAAATATCAGATCAATATCAAAACAAGAAAACATAAGCACATCATGAAAAGATAAGTCTTGATCACATCATGAATAACTGACGACAATAAAAGATAAGCTCATGTGGACAAAAGGAAAGGCTCAAAAATCAAGGCATAGGAAATTATTTGGAGGGTGGTTATAACAGCTACAACACTTGGCGACACCTTGGTAGAACTCTAGCTCTTTGTATGGGTCTTGTCTCATGCAAAACATGGCTAACTCCTCAGGAAGTATTGTTTAGTTCATTGATTACCATAGATTCTTTACTTATCTTGAGTTAAAGATATAATCCCTACCATTATATTTATTGGCGACACACTTAACCAAACCAAGTAAAACTGATCTGTTTTGATTAGGGATGAGGAGTATATAGATACAAAAGTAAAAGAATTATCATATTTTTAGTTTTCATCTCTAGTGTTGCTCTGCTACCAGCAGGTTTGGATAGTACCTCGACGGAGTCACTTCAGGAACACAACCATTTCTCTATTGCCACTGAGCCTGGACAATACCCCGACGGAGTTGCTTGCTTCACCTCACTGCGTAGGAAGCCTTTCTCTTCTTTCACCCTTTATTTTTTTTTCATTTAATTATTTTATTTTGTTTATATAAGTATCAAAAAATAAAACACAAGCACATAATGAAAATACAAGTCTTGATCACATCATGAATAATTGACGACAATAAAAGATAAGCTCATGTGGACAGAAGGGAAGGCTGCAAAATCAAGGCATAGGAAAAATTTTGGAGGGTGGTTATAGCAGCTACAACACTTGATGACACACTTTTAGAACTCAAGCTCTCTATATGGGTATTGTCTAATGAAAAAAATGTCTAAATCCCTAGGAATTATTGTTTAGTTCATTGATTACAGTAGCTTCTTTACTTAGCTTGAGTTAAAGATATAGTCCCTACCATTATCTTTATTGGTGACACACTTAAGCAAGCCAAGTCAAATTGAGCTGTTTTGATTGGGGATGAGGAGCATATAGATACACAAGTAAAAGAATTATCATTTTTTTAGTTTTCATCTTTGGTGTTGCTCCGCTACTAGCAGGCCTGGACAGTACCCCGATAGAGTCACTTCAGGAACACAAACATTTCTCCGTTGCCACTGAGCCTAGACAATACCCCGACGGAGTTGCTTGCTTCACCTCACTGCGTAGGAAGCCTTTCTCTTCTTTCTCCCTTTATTTTTTTTTTCATTTTTTATTTTATTTTGTTTATAGAACTATGCATAGGCACTTACTTGTTTCATGGGGCAGAAGAGGGATCCCGACTTATTGAGAGAAGAAGAGGTCATCCCTTTAGATAAGGATATTTATATACCTCTGACATACTCTTTAAGGTTTTCCTCCCCTTATTTTTCTACTCGACTTAGTAGACAATGAATAACAAAAAATTATAAAAGATTGATCAGAGTGGGTGGTACTAGTTATAGATTCAAGCATTGTGATTCCATTGCATTTTTCTCTGAAAAAGGACATATTTTTAAATTTCTATAAGAGTATCATTGACTAAAAGATGAAATATTCATGTGAAGAGAGGGAATAAATAGAAAACCAAGAGTTGATAGTAGCATAACTTTCTCTTGAAATTCACCATGCTTGCTTCAAAAACCAAACATGGTCTCATGTAGAAGCTATCCTACAATTTGAAAGAAATAGGAGAAAGGAATAGGGCAGAAAGTAAATACAAAATAAAAACAAATAAAACAAAAAAAAAACTCCTACTCCTAATCTAACAAATAATAGGCTATACTTACATAAAATGAAAATTCCAGTGTAACCATCGACGCATTGGCTGACCTTTGTAGGTGAGGGAATGTATATCAATAAAAATGCTAAAAAATAACATAAAACAAGAAAGACAAAGTGATGCATACCATGACATTCAAATTTTAAAAATGCATGTAGAAAAAATATGAAAGAAAAGTGCATTCAAATCATTCTGCGGATGCATTACGGTGTTTAAACACAGTACGACTCAAAGATACGTAAAAAAATTTTTAGAACTTTGAAACTAGACGAACATCAAGAAAGTGTAGGTTTTAACCTTGTACAGAAATTATCTACAAACAAATCTTAAAAACAGAAAATAAAAAATAGGGAGAGCATAAAAAATAAAACAAATATACACAGATATTTTCTCCTTGATCCCAAATCAGGGCTACCAACTTGATTTTTCATTATTTTCCTTTTAGTGCTACAACACATATATATACATGCCGAAGCATTCATAACCCCAATCCATTAACCTTGGATTAGAAATAACCATAGTTCCCTTGACTAAATATACAAAATACTAGGGGCCGAAAACCATCATGCCCCAAAACCATGTGCAAACCCATGCACAAAACCATGGGTGGGTCCGCCCACTGAAAAGGTTCCAATTTTTGTTTTCCCAGAGTGCTGCCTCAGACGCCAAACCTGCTGCCCCCCTTGTACCCCCCCTGTTGCACCTGATGCAACGTACATGAGGGTCTGTCGCCCCCCTGTGAGCCCCCCTGCGCGTGTGTGACTAATTGCGGAAAAAATATAACACATACCCAATAGAAAGAAGAAAACTCGCGTTTCGTAACAGTTCTCGCTATAACTACTCCAATGAATCAGTGATAGAATCATGAAAAATAGACGGAGGATGCGAAAATTATGAAGGAGATTGATTTTCAATTAGTACAATGAAGCGATGAGGAGCCTTGAAAGATACAAAATTGTTTTGATCAAAATTAGAACTAACCTCAATACTACGAGAACCTGACATAACCATAAGCTTGGCTTGAATTGCCTCAACAACTTGTGGAAGTTCCAAATCATCAGAAGATAAGTCATCGAAAACCGGTGGCTTATAAAGATCAACAACATAAAAATAAAAGTCATGACCAGATGTATCAGTGAATAGATCATGAAAACTAGGATAAAAAAGTTCAAAATCAAAAACATAGGCATCCTCATGATCTGATGATTCATAGAGGGGAAGATTGAAGAGAAGAAATTTTACCCTCTATTTCTTTAGAATGATGAGATGATAGATTGGAGAGATCAAGAAGATAATATTTTTACTCTTCACATTTAGATATAAAACTGACATCCCATGATTTCTGAGTGTGATTGGAAATAACATCATTAGAAACTGATTCTTCGCAAGATTCAACAGGAATGAAAAAATTGCAAAAAATGTCAGGATAATGAGGGATAGGTGCAAAAGAAAAAGAATCATCCTTCATTGTAGATTCTTGTTCATATGTGGGCTCCCACACACAATCATCGTAAATGATATCATAGGTTTGTTGCTCAACACCAAATCCATCATGAACTTGATCCTCATGAACATCAAAAAAATGGTTTCAACGGGAGAACAGATCAACACATCGATGGGAGAAAAATTTAAACTGGAAAACACATCAACACTAAATACTAATTAACTAATCATTATTAAAATTATCATCATTATTTATTGAAGAAATCTCCGGATTTTCCACAGTGTTATAAAACAATTGTCGACGTTTTGAATCCCAATGGGGATCCATCTTCAGGACAATTGTTTTATAACACTATGGAAAATCCAGAGATTTCTTCAATAAGCAATAACCACATAAGCTTGAAAATCATTATTTATATTTAATATATTTTATTCAAAATATTTCCTTCCTCTTCAAAAAAAATTTGTCCTCGAAGCTTATTGTTGAAAGGCTTGATCTCTTTTTCTGTTTCAAATGTCTTCTCGTCTCGAAACTGTCATTTTTGTCGATAAAAGACGATATGATCCTCTAAGTGATAAATAAAATTTCCAAAATGAGAAGGGATCATACCATCCTAAATTAATATTCTGTGGAATCTTCTGATCATTGGAAACTTGTAACGATTTGTTACTGTAAGACTGGATGGTGCAGACAGCATATTTCTTTGGAACATAACTCTGGTATTTATGTTTTGAGTGATACAAACCCGTAGATTCACTGAGATATTTGTTCTTGTGATTCAGATGGAGATAAGGATTTCTCTTGGGTTGTCTTTCCCTTATCATGCGTGTACCAATATTTTTAATTACTTTAGGTTTCAATATTGTTGAGTTGGTTACAAAATCTTCACTTTGAATTTTCATTGTCTGGACTGAAACATCTGATTGTGTTGTTCCTTTAACTGGCTTGTCTTCTTTTGGAGTTTTGATACTAGATCGGTGTTCGTTTTCTCTTCAACTTGAATTTATACATTTGAAGATTTCGATGCTTCCTTTTCAATAAGTTGTTGCACCTTATTTTCCAAAACTTCTTATCCTTCTTAAGCTTCTTAATTTGCATCAGTATTTTTTCACTATGGTCTCTAAGTTGAGAAACTTCTTCATTCTTGTGAGTGGTGATTTTGTCAATTTACCTTTGCATATTTTGTATTACTTTTTACTTTCTTGAGAAATGAGTGTTGCGATATATTGCATATCTTATGGTGTTACAAAATTTGGCTTCATTGTAACATCCTGTAATGTTATCTTTTTCTTTTAGTATGAAAATGTCAAAAACTTATTCTTCATATTTAGGATAACAGATCCTGCTGATTCAATTCAAGGCGAACCAATAATTATATCATTATTGTCGCATAATAAGGTTTTAACTATGAATTACGAGACAAAAGTATAGTCTCCAATACTTAGTTTTAGATTGATTATGTCGTATTTTTTGTCACTTGTGTCAACACAATTTGTTTCAACTATATTTAATTAAGGAATCACTAATTGGTTAGCACAATTAGTACTAACATAATTGTTATTTTGGGTAGGGTTGATAGAGATGCTAACATCCCTTCTCGCCGAAGATCCTTTGATTTTAAATAGCGTATTGACGCATATACTAAAAGTTTTAGAAAATCTTCTCTCTTTCATTTCTAAATTAGACTTCATTTTGTATTCATTAAAGAGATTTGGATTTAAAAGTAACCCCTTTTAAGTATATATCAAATTTATATAAAAGTATATATAATATATATCACCCTTTTTCAAAAGTAAAACTCTTTCAATTTTCTCCTTTAAAATGTCCTAAGCACCTTTTTCACTTTTATATATATGTATATAATTTTTTTTTATAATGGTCTCTTTTAACTATAATATTATGATAATAATACTTTATAAAAATGTTGACCTTCTTTATGGAATTGACCTTTTTACACCATTTTTTCAATATATATATTTTTGAGATACTCTTTTATATATACTTTGTCAAAGAATATACTTTTTAAAACCAATAAGTTTTTTATTTCTCTTTGCTCAGTTATTATCCCTCTCTTTTATAGTAAGACTTTCACGAACTTTAATATTTCTTCAAATATAAATTATGCTTTCTTTTTAATACAAATTTAAATCCTAGTCTCTTATAACGTTATAACAGTCCAATAAATGCATAAACTAGAGGACAAACAATAAAATTTTGCAAGAATATTTGAATTTTTGGACTGCCGCTAAACTCCAATGAACAATGATATATCAACAGGAAACTGTATGGATTGCAGCAACATACTGATGGTGGATCAATTGAAGCGGTTGGGGGGAAGAGACTTGTAGTAGGCAGATAACGACAGTATATGGGGAACAAAACCTGTAATTCCGGTGACTAGCTCAAAAAGAAACGATTAGGATCAGAGCACCTTAGTGTTTTTGCAGCGGTGGCTGTGATATGTTAACCACTTCCACAACTTCAAGTTGTTGTTGGTAACTATCAGGAAGTGGGGACTGTGAGTGTCTTTTGCGGCAAAACGACAGGGCATGCAGTTGTGGTGGATTGACGGTGCGACTAAGGGTCAACTGTGCTGCCTGCTACGGAGCAGATCGAGAACGTTGGAAGGTGGAGGTTGCAAGACCGTGTTTGCGGGTTTGGCTTGACGAATGTTGTGTCTCGAATGGTGGAGATAAGTCGAGCATTCAACCATAAGTAATATGATATTTTATTTTAATTTTTTAATAATATTTTTTTTTTTATATAAATATTTTTTTTTAATAATATATATATATATATATATATATATATATATTTTTGAAGGTTGATTTTGATCAAAGTTGTTCTACAACAAATAATACTGGGGCCATCTATTTGTTTTGCCCAACAAAATTCTTAAGGAAATCAGAAAAATCATGGCCAACTTTCTTTGGGGTGGAGGAAGAGTTAAAAATCCCATACCTCTGGCCAAGTGGGATAGTTTGACGACATCGAAAGAAAGTGGGGGTTGGGGTATTCTAGACTTGGAGATTTTCGGTGAAGCCCTCATCATCAAGACAATCTGGAGGTGCCTCAATGGCAAGATATTATAAAGGAAAAATATCTGAAAGGAACTTCGGTGGAAGAATTGGCATTCTCAAGTTGGAAGGAGGGCAGTAGCATATCTCAAATTTGGAAAGATTTTGGAAAACTGTGGCCTAAAATAATGGGGCAAAAATCCTCATTGGGAGTAGGATGATGATGGGATTTGAGGCTCACAACAACAACTATGGGGATTATATTCAATGTTTAAATCGGAGGGGCTTTTTTTTCATTCAGTAGGTCATCAAGGAATGGTCTGGGGAGATTCCAATTTGGATTAATTTCGCAGAATTGAGACTGGATAGTAGATGGGCAGACTCATGGATTACTCTTATTAACAGTTTCAAGTCCATTGGACTATGCAGGTCACGTGTTGGTGAACGGTTACTATGGGAAGGAATAAACACAAAGGAAAGGTTGATAGCTCAAGATATTTACTCTGTGTTGATAAAAAAGAAAACTAATCAGATCTCGGGCTGTTGGTTCTACAGGTTTTGGAAATCTGGGGCACAAATCAAAATGATTCTTTTCCTTTGAACAGTTTGGAAAGATAAAAACTTAACATGGAAAAACTTGCAAAGAAGGGGTTGGAATGGACCAGGGATATGCTGTTTATGTGGATTATCAAAAGAAGATAATGAACATTTATTTTACCAGTGTCCATTTGCTTTAGAGACGATGGAAGACATTGGGCAAAAACTATAGATTAATATTCCAGTCCATATTTCGACGGAGGGTTGCTTGCGGTGGTGGCTTAACAGAGGGGCTGCTGTTAGAATCATTCCGATTCTGTTCCACTAGCATCTGTGGTGCACTTGCAACAAGAATATTTTTGAGGACGCCACTGTACTCCCCAGCATTACAACTTTTTGGATATTTAGCTTATGGGAAAACATTAAGACTGTCACAAAACCACCTGCTGATCTATCAAAAAAAAAATTTCCTCATGAATTTCAGTTTTCGCTTGGATATTTCGATGGGGCATCTCAGCAGTCTATTTGTGGTTGCGGGGAAACTCTGTTTCTATCTCCGGAATATCACTATAATTTTTTTTGGAACGGGGGTACTGGCACGAACATGAGGGTGGAAATGGTAGCCCTCTGGGGGCTTCTATGGTGTGCCAGCCATCTAGATATAGAAAAAATTTGGATCATTGGGGACTCGAAAGTATTGATAGACCATATGAATGAAAAAGCACGGATCAACACAACACTGCTTGGCCAATGGATGGAGAGAATCAACTGTGTGAAGAATCAATTCATATCCGTCACTTTTCGCCATGTGTATAGAGAGATGAATGTTGTTGTTGACCGCCTGTCAAAGAAAGGACTGGAGTGCAAATCAGGTGTGATGCAATATCAGCTTTTCAGAGCGGATGGAAGTGGCGCAACTGGTACTGTTAACCTTCCATGAGAGGGTTTTCGTTATCTTTTTTGTTTTTGAGGGATGTTTTACTTTTGTTTAAAAAAACAAATCAAAAGAGCCATGTTTCGACACAGGTTTATATTCTATTATGTATTTGAATATGCTAAAGACATAGATTTCATGGAGACTGCTGTTTTAAACAACAGAGTATGTTTTCTTTTTTTTTGGAACTAGTATGAACAGGTTCTAGTGAAAAGATAGATTTAAATTGTACAGAAAAATAATTGTAATGAATAGAAAACCTGGATTTTTTTTATAATAGTTTTTTGCAAGCTGTCTTGGTACACAACATACACCAGAGTATTTTTCGCGTTGAATATATATATATATATATATATATATATATATATATAATACTCTGATATATATTACTCTGATATTCAACGCGAAAAATACTCTGGTGTATGTTGTGTACCAAGACAGCTTGCAAAAAACTATTATAAAAAAAACTATTATATATATATATATAACTAATTTTTAAATGGCCATGGGCCTTGCGATGAAAATGGATAACCTCCAAAAGCTTGTAGCAAAGCACTTCTACGACAAAAAAGTTGACCAATTTCGATGGCCAAAGAACTGGATCAAAGAATGAGGCTCTTGTACAGCAGTTGAGCTGCCAAAGGATCAAATGAATCTAATACCAAATGGAATGAAAAAAGTTTGTTCTTAAATATAAATACTACAGAAGAATTCGAATATGTAAATCTCTATGAAATATACAAGAATATATATTAAAATGTATGAATGAGAATGATGTTACAAATGAGACTGAGGGGCCTACTTATATGCGCTAGGTAGGTGCCTCTTCATGGACGGTCATGTTCCATTTAGACATGTCTTCAACACTAGTTACTAATTAAATAATCATTATTACAATTATATTCATCATTTATATTTAATATATTTTATTCATAACAAACTATAGCACAAAAACTTCCACTTGATGTTTCTTGGTCACATAACGGTGCCAAGCTTTGTATTGTGCAATGAGTCCCTCAAACTGTGCGATGATGTCAGGTTGGAAGTAGACTCCAACCTCCATGGCGTCCGGGTGCACTTACTTGGAATCGGTCTGTATTTTTATCTTCAACGTGAGAAGCATCGTGTTGATTTGGACAGGGACACTGATGTACTTCTGCATGTTTCTCATGTTCACTTCAAGGTCTCCTCTAGTGGCGATTTGTATGCACTGCTCCAACTATTCATTTATCTCATTCTTGACCTAGTTCTTGCGTTTGGCTTTAGTGAGTGAGACAACTGATGGGATATTGTGGGACTTCACCAAGACATCATGCTATTGTACAATCATGCATATGAGGCCTAAATGCTAGCAATGAGTGAGGCGAGCTATTTGTTATTCTGGAGGAGAATCTGAACCTTTGCCTTCTCCAGCTCTGCATCCTTCTTTGCTTTCTTTCCCTATTCATGTGGCACCCCTTTGTATCGTATTGACCATTCATGCATGACAAAAATGGTTGTTTTTAAAACCCTAAGAGTTTTGAAATAATATTTACACTTATGTTGCTGTCCTTGCAAGTGGAAAACTGCCTTATGCATGGTAACAAGCTCCTCATAAATATTTTTCATGGTCTCCTCTAGTGTCGATACTTCGTTTAGTATCGATGCCTTCAGTTATTCCAGATGGACCTATGTGGATGATGCGTTTTGAGTTGCTTCTCGGTGCTGTTCAACCTCTTTCCTAACATCTTGCAAGTTCTTTGCCAATTGTTTTTTCTTGGCCATCAAATACTCAATGTTTGAATTTTCTGTACCTGTGAAGGCCAAGTTGGATGCGGAAATGGAATTGAGATTTTTCTCGGTGTTCGCAACAATCACCCTTTCTCTAAAAAATGCAAGAGATGTGAGGTAATTTGGAAAATGTTTCTTCCGTGCTTGTAAAAAAATTTCGGAAGCTCGTCATAAGACAGATTGTACATGTCCATAACTAGTTCATTGTCAAGAAGAACAACTTCCTCTTCTTATCTTGGAGATAACTTTGTTGCTGGAGGAGGTGGAGACTGAATGGTGACCTATTGTGTAATTGGAATTAGGTCGACATCTTGATTCTATGAGTCTGATTCCGCCTCCATGTCATCGATCTCAATCAATTCTTCAATCTATTGAGTAATCCCTTGTCCTACATATGTCCCCTCTCCTCCTTTGGTTGTCAGTTCTGTTCTTTCTCCTCATCTTGTTTCTGTGCTGTTTCTTCTACTATTTCTCTTCGCATATCTTATTCTTCCTACTTATACTTTTCTTTTTCTACTTGATTCTACTTTTATTCCTCCAATCTCCTCCATTCTTCCCTCTTCCTTCATTTTTCTCCTTGAATCCTATGTTTCCTCCTTGCCTTTGTTGCTAAAGTCACTTCTGTAATAGCTGGATCCTCTTTCATCTTGCGGTTTCATTATCCCCTTGGGATACATGAAACCCTCATCTTTCCGTTTTTGTGCATGGGGGTTCTCCCTTCTATTGGTATTGATTCTGAAGTATATTCCTTCTACGGAGTCACCTCTACAGTTCTTCCAAAGCTGACTGGCTCGCAGGACTTGGATTCATTATAACAATTATTCCATGGTTCCTCCTATAGCCAATAGAATGTCCCACTTAGCCACTGAAAATGAATTCTCGCACAGTTTTTGCTACACATATTCTAGGGATTGTATGGATTCAAGTCTAGAGTACCGAATGCAAACTTCTCTATCACCTTTGCTTTGGTGTCCACGACATTCAGGTCCTTGATCTCGTACAATCCAATTTGCATAGGAAGAGTTGGCCAAGGTGATTTATTCTTCCTGTGAAAAGCTGCTGATAACCCTGTGGAGAGATGATATGCAACTTCTTGCATGACTAACATATCAGTGACATACCTTGGTAAAATATGGGGTGACTTCTATCCACCGAACACTCTAAGGAAGGCACCATCCGGTGAGGTAAGCCAATATGCTATCTCCGATATTGCTTCCATTTCTCCACGTGAGATGAAAGGTGGTTATTCCTCAAATATCAACTTGCATAGCATAATGGGGAAGTGGTCAGTTAGCTTTTCCATTACTCCTCTATGGCTGCAATCCGAGAGTAGCTTGCAATATATATGTACGACAGGGTCGCGTGGTGTCCAAGTCAAATCCATGCCAGGGAATGAATCGTGTGCACAAATTATATCCAGTATATATGCAGACATGTAAAATATATATTTATTGTCATTCATAGGATTTGAGGCATTAGTTACATGGATATTGTTTTCACTCCATGATTTCCCTAGGATAAGGAGATAAATTCAGAGGTAACCAAAAAAATACTTGTGAGATATAGTCTAGCCCTTCTATCTCTATAGATGACTCTCTCTATCTAATGTGTTCAACTAATCTGATATTAAGCTAGGTATGGTGCTCAATAAGGTTTTATTTTAGAGGTTTTCTGGTAAGAAGGGAGACAAATCCATTGGGCATGGAGTCATGTCAAATTGATTATTTGTCCAATGATAAGTCGAAAAAGATAAGGAGTATTCTTCAAGGGAAAGGTAGCCATTCTAGGTGATGAAATCAAGTTAAATTGTTGCAGGGGGTGAGGTTAATAAGGTTGGAAACAACACATAGAGCATTAAAATGTTAGATGAATTCTTAATGTTGTGTTAAGAAGAAAACATAGATTGCTTGGGAAACTAAATCAGAGCAAATTTTAAATGAATTATGAATTAATTTTCTTGTTCATCCAATCATGAATACATACATTTAAGGAATTAAAATAACATAAGGCAAACTTACAACAAGAAGGAAGCACAAGTCCATCAAGATCTGACACAGGGTTCCCTACAAGTCACCTCCAGTCAATAATTCACTGACAAGTATTCATAAAATTTACAACATACACAAGTATCTTCCTCTCCAATATAACCAACCCTTTTTAAATTACATGCACATTAGAACATATACTCAAAAGAGTCAGTTCCCACCTCTATGGGTCGAATTCCTCATTAGGAATGTTTTTTCTAACTTCTGCAATTAAAATAGAAGTCATTGCTAAAGACTAGTGATTGCATAACTAGATGCTTTTCTAAGGATTTTACATTAATATCTTAGCTCCAAATTGAGCTTATGAGTAACTGAATGGTTTATTACAGTTACAAAAATCATCAAAACAAATTACATAAAGTTTTAGCTGATATAAATCACTCAAAAGAAGGTACGTCTGGAGGAGCAGTACCCACGCTGTGCAAACTTCTAAATATCTAGAAATGCAGAAATGCAATGCTTGATGGTTGTGATGCCTCTGATCACCTCCTGAGTTGGTTGAAGCCTCCAAAACATGTAAATAAACCTGCATATGAACACTTTCCCCTTTGGAAGATTTCCCTTACCATACAAAATATAAAACTTCAACAAACTCTCATGTAGACAAAAATGTAGCACCTAGTTTCAGAAGTGTAGCGCCACCTCTTTTTCATAGTTTGATTCAAAAATGATGTTTGTAGATAAGCCACACTCGATGATGAAGATTCTGACACTAGAATGATGATATGACATAACCCCTACAAGTATTTCTTCATCAAAATACCAAACAAGAATCTATATACCCTAAAACGCCAATGATAGCTAGGGAACAAAATGATGCAAAAGTTGATTCTTCAAAATAGATTCAGAGTTCTGACTAGATGTAGCTGCTAGAGGAAATTTGTGAAAAAAAAATATAACCTGGAACTTCAAAACTATATATAAACATATGCAAGATTCAAAAAAAAAAACTGTGCTAATTTATCCTTCCAACATTCAGATTTTGGCTACCTCAGCCAATAGGTCTAATTTTCCTCAGTCTTTCTCTTGAAACTCCCTTAACTATTTTCTGGTTTCTCTTAGTTCTTTCCTCATAGATAGATACTTTCTCCATACATTCTTCATTTGTATATAAGTTACCAAGGGATCTTCTCAACATGTATTTGGAATCATCCATAGTGGGTTGATATATGTCCATAATATCACTCCATTTCTTCCTCATCCTTTCATCATGTTGCTTGAGTTCAGAGATCTCTCCGTGAGCCTCCTTTAGCTACCTTCTCAACCTGTTGAGAGTGTGCTTCCCCTCATCTACCTCCATCTTCTCCTCACCTACCTCTACCTTCTCCTCTTGCACTATCTTCTCTTCTTGGATTTGTAGCTTCTTAGATGAGGATATTTTCATCCTAGTTGATCATATTTATTCTTTCTTAGCATATTATTTGATTACTTTCTCATTGCCCTTGGACTTGACATAAACTAGTGTAGCTTTAACCATAGGCACATATTCACTAGGTTGAGTTGTTTTTTCTAAAATATTCTTCTTAGTTTCCTATTTTATTTCTGCAACTGTGCAATCATGAAATGGGACTTCTTCAATTGTTCTTGCAATTATGAAGCCTCACTGACTTTATCATCAATCACTTCAACTTTTGGTATGGTATCCATGGTCTCAAATGTATGCTCCAAGGGAAACCTTTTGGTAGCAAACCTAGTGAGAGTTTTCTTAGGGGAAGTCACCACCTCTGAAGAAAATTAGAAGTTTCTTGCCTTTCTTATTTCCTGTATACTGCACTGTAGATGAGGCACTCTTCACTGAGCTTCCAGCTATTGATTTAATGTCCTTTACCATTACTGAGGGTGTCTCTTTATTACTCAAGGGACTAGTTGGAACATCATCCTCTAATTTTTAAGAATCAACAAATGATTGCCATGATTGTTTTATTTTAATGAGCTCCTCCAAAACCAACAAATTAGTTAAGGAAAATGGAATAGGATAGGTTGCAATTGAGTTTGTTTTACTCGTAATTTATATGCCATCTTGCAGAGACTCCTAAATAGGAAAAAAGGAAAATTTAAGGATACTTTTCCAGTGCAATGCATTAAATTCTGAAGTGGTGTTGATAAATACGTCCAAAACTTCCCTCACATGTGAAGTACCTTTGAATAGCTTGAAAAATTTGGTTGTGATTTTCCAATAGATACTCTTTAGGCACAATTGACCCATACTCCTTGTCTCTGTACTTAGGCTTCAAAAAATATTTGTAATGGTTGATATCAAGGGGCATGCCCTTGAACCATTGTTCCCCCTGTTAGTGTTAGTCAGTTTTGCTTGTCACTAGTGATCAAATGATCTCTTTCAAAAATTTTGTTAGGGTGTCGAGTCAAATTTTTATGGTTTCAGTAGGTCTTGAAATAAAATTCTGGTCACTGGCTAGTGTGTCTAGGACTATTACTGCTCCTTATAAAAAAAATTTTGCCTGCTGGTCATTACCATCTGTCAGTTGGATGAGTCAATCATTTCAAGGTCCCCATATTCATTTCAGTCATGCCATCATAGTATTCATTCAACTCAGTGTCTTTATTAGGTCATTAGGGTTTAGGTCACCAAAATCAGTCATTTCACCATTAAATCTGACAGATGAAGGAGTAGTAACAGGGTTTTTGCTCAATAAAGTTTGTTTCAAAGTGTAATTTATGTTTGATAAGATTTAATAAGTCCTAAAGGTCCCTAAGCTGCATAAAAAGTTCCAAAGCTACATATTGTTCAAAACAAAAAGAGAAAAGCATGTGGTGGGTCAACCCAGTACTATGAAGAAAATTGACCCTTACAAGCTATAAAAGACCATTTCATTCATTGTTCTCATTCATCCTATTGAAGAAGAGATCTATCTCACCTACTAAGGCAATATAAACACTTCAGCATCAAGAAATCCCTAAACAAGTGACCACAAGCTACCACGCTTCTTTTTGGAGGTGCCACGCTGTGTTTTCCCTTGTTCACTGCATTTTATTTCCAAGAGAAGAAAATCAAGTTTCCAAGCTTTACAAAGGTTATCCAGTTGTTATTTAGGGTTCTACAAGTAATTTTAAGCTTTAGAAACTTCCCTTTCAATTTCTTTTCCTTGATTTCATGGTGTAACTCCTCCCTAAAGCTTCACGTTGCGTTTTGTGGGAGAGCTTCTCTTTTCAAATTTGCAAGTTAAATTAACCCTCCCCATAGTGATTTTGTCTTTCCTTATACTAAAAGACAATCCCTAAAGCCCTCACACCCCCTCACTTTCACTCCCTAATCCCCTGCACCAAAACCCTAGCCACTACATCACACCACTATCCCTACGCTGCGTTTTTGGCAGTCTCCAAGACCTAGGACCGTGTTAAATTTTACTAGGCCTAATCCTACCCTAATTCCATCCCTTGAAAATTATTAAACCTTCATAACACCCTTCCCTACTTCCCTAAATTTTTCCATCATCATTTCCCTCTCCTAACCCCTCAATTCTACTCCCTTTTCCCTTCCCTTGTTTTTCACTATTAGGGTTTACCACTTGCAAAGTACATATGGAGGGAGATAAGAAACCTTACAACAAGGGAGGTGTTAGGGTCCCGTGATTTGGCCGATTGGTGAGCCAAATGACGATGTAACATCAAACCAAGCTTTGGAGCCCGAGGACCTAGCCTTCCTGGACTCAGAGAGGGCTCTCTCTATATGGTGTAAAGGATATCGGTGTGTTTGCTTATGGTGTTCTGATATTAGGCTAGTTATGAAGTATGTTTTTAGTTTTTTGGTTTTTTAAGTTTGTGAGGGATGAAACTGATCAAATACATAAACTGGATAACAAGATGTAGATAAATTGGGCTATGGGGTCAAACAGGTCAAGGAAGCTATGAGGTGATGATGTAAGGCCGCTGTAGGGCCAATTTGATTCACGGTAGAAGGGATCTTTGGGAAAAATGGGTTAAATGGACAACAAGTTGGTGAAAGACAAAGGGATTTCAAGTGTAACTAGTTGATAACAGACATAAACATTTTATAGCAAGCCATTAATCATGTTAAATGTAACTATGAGCTAATTAATACATAGAAATCAAACATTCCAGCCATACATAGAGGTATAAGACCCTCTAACTTCGGGAAATGGCTATCAGACTTTGGAGAAAACACATGAGACAAACTAACAACTCATAAACTACACCGGAACGCCTAAACATAGTCTCTAAGTCATTGGGCACTTTGACAAACAAGATTTCATAGTCTTAGGCAAAGGGCTAGATCGGGACTAGGCCTCCTTGGTTCAACAAGATGATCAACAAATCAGTCAAAGAGAAATTTTTATGGACAGAACTATGGACAGCTTATAGGTAGGTAGGGCACACCATACATCCTACTCAACATGCATAGAACTTGTAAATAAAACTAGCAAACATTATCCTTAGGTTACTAAAGAGCAGTTAAGAATTCTTTAGCATAACAAAGGAAGAAGAAAACATCAAGCTATGAAGATTCAGGAATTTTGAGGTGTCTCCATGGGCATATCTCAAAACTAATCTCTACTGATCTATAGCAGCAAGAAGCATGGATTATGAATGAAAACTAGAAGACAAAAAACATAGTAAGAAAAACTATACCATTCTACCATGTCATGGAATCCATCACCAAACCTTCATCACTCCTCAAAAGCATCCAAGAGGCAGTCCAAAAATCATAACACAAGTGTATTCATCAAAGCTCATATGACCAATGTATTAATTCTTCTCTCAAGTTCGGCCTCTGATTTACAATGAAACCCATGGAATAAATAGGCTTGAGGGAGGAAAACCTCATGGAGCAACTAGCTATCCCATTGGCCAAGTCAAAATATCTAAACTTGTCCTTGAGGCTTTGCAAAGCCCAAGGCACAAAATATCCCATAAATTATCTAAAAAACTGCTAAAAACGGAAATTATATTGACTTTACATCATTTCCCAAGGATAAAAATAGCTTAACGCACATTTGGGAAAAGCAGATTTTTGGGGTTCAAAAATTACAAAAATACTTCATATTTATGCCTGAAAAAGGTCCCCTGACTTGCTGGATGCAATTGGCAGCCTTCCCGATGTCGAAATGGGGCTCATGATGTCCCGTTGGAAAGCTCTCTGTGTCTGCTTTCCGGCGCAACTGAAATCACCTCAATCTGATCTCTGAAAGTCCCTCAAAACTGTACTTGTGTGCAAAAACCCAGAAAATAGCAGACTGCTGATATGGCGGGCAGAATGTGCAAAAAGAGGGTGTTTTTCGCCAATTTGAGGGGGCGAATGATCTTCAAATGCCCTGAAAATCGCTGGAGACCTGCTCATGGAATTATGGCATCCATCGGTATCATCCTCCTCCCTTGAAAACTCATCAAACTGAAATGGCGAAATTATGAGTTTTCGGCCAAAAACCCAAAAGATGCCAAAAAACAAAAAGTTGCCGAAATAGGCCCAAAATTGGCATGCATGACCCTCAAGGGTCCATAGCAACATGCTCTGAAGCTGATGCCAAAATATCAAGGGCTGATATGCTTTTCCCTTCTTTTCGTGCCTGGCGCTTCCCCTTCAACTTCTTCAATTTCTCTTGAGCTGCCTTTAACTTTCGCCTGGCAAACTGATTTAGCTTCTGAAAGTGATGAGTCCTCTTTCTTTGCAGCTCAAGATCCCTGTTCGCCCTCTCAAGCTTCATTTCCAAATGCTTGTTAGCTCTCTCAAGCCATGCTTCTTTGTTTTCCTCAATTTCCTGCTCAAGGAGTGCAGTGAGAGGAAAGGCTTGGAAATGGGCTTGTTCTTCTGCTCTCTGCTTTTCCAAGGATCTTTTAAGCCCAATGGTCCTAGGCCTCTTCCGCCTAGGCTGATCTTCCTCTTCCTCCTCATCAAACTCACCAAGGATTTCTTCGATCCTAGCTTGCGCTTTAGCTACCTCCTTTTTATACTTGATGGCCCGTGCTTCATGGATAGCTGCATGAAACTTCATCTGTTTGTTTTCAACCTCCAAGAAGTGGTTGAAATTCCTTGCCCTTTGAAGATCTTCCTGTAATACCTCAATTTTCCCCTCTTTGTGAATGAGGAGGTTTTCAAGGATGCGGGCCTCATTATCACTGTCATCGCTTGGGATAGGGATGACAGCTAATTCACCTCCATGCTTGGCACTTTATCCAACTATGCTTTTGCCTTTGAAAGCCAATCTGGCGCTTTTCCTCCTTGGCATACTAGAAGGTGTCTTTTTGGGCAATTTCCTCTTGCTAGGAACAATCTTTGTCACTGTTAAGGTGGCAGCTTTAGCTTGCTGTTCTTCCTCAATATCTTGTCCAGTTTGTGGCTCAAAAGGTGTTTCAATTTCCTGCCCAACTTGCTGCTCCTCAACTGCTGTCTGCTGCTGTCCCTCATCCTGTATCTGCTGCTGTCCCTCAATATCCAACTGCTGCTGTCCCTCAACATCCAACTGCTGCTGTCCCTCAACATCCAACTGCTGCTTTTCACTGCCTTCTCCTTCTCCCTGTTGTTCACTGCCCTCTCCTTCTCCCTGTTGACTTGGCTGCCCAGTAGTCATTCTGAGTCTTCTAGGTGTAGGCCTACTAGACAAAGGCACTGGGCGATGGACAGGCTGAGTAGGAGACACATGAACAGGAGGGACATTGGCAAAATCTGAATGGATGATGAATAAATCCCATGAAACCCCTTTCTTCTCTAGCTGGTGTAAGAAGATAATCTTGATCAAGGAATGATGAAAGAGAGAATGGATTTGCTGAGGTGGAGCCTTCTTTTGGACAGTAGATGCCATTTTCTCTATGCTCTTGGAAAAAAAGTAAGGAAGGTTTAGTTGCCTGCTTCTGGTAAAATGCATCAACAAGTGGACATGGTAGGCATAAATTCGATTAAACCTCCCTTCACAAGTGAAATATCTCATTATGGCTTTCATCAGTGGAGCATAGCTGTCCAGAAGATAGGAAAAAGGGAAAATAGCAGTGATAATTTCCCTATGTTCAGGCTTGATGAAAGGTTTATAATCCTCTAAGTCAAGATGAGCTTGTTTAAAACACTTTTCGCCATGATACGGGATCTTGGTAGCCTTGGAAACATACCTTGGAGAGATTTTGAAATCAAGACCCGCCAATTGGAAGTGTTTTTCTTTGAATCTCAAAGCGCACAAGTGTGTTAATGGCGAAAAACTCTTGACTTCTTCTATCTTCTGGCAGAAATCAAGACAGCCTACTTCATGGAAATTGAAAAGCACAGATGGGTGAGCATTGATTTCTTCTGTGGAGATAGGCTCATATCTCTTATGTGGACCGCTCTTGTGGTCTTGCCTTGGAGGCATTCTGACCTGAACAAGCTTTGGAAGAGGCAAACTGCCTTCACTGTATGTAAAATGCCCTTCTGGATTGAAACTGTGGTAATATGCTGTTTGGACAGATAAACAATGTGGTTAGGATAGATTGCAACAATGTTTCTTTGAATAAACAACCTCTGCTCTCCTTAAAACCAGCCCTTCACCTTTGGATGTACCTCAGCCAGGCAAAATTCTCAATAGGGTACCATATGTAAAGATGAGACAAACTACTGTGTAGATTTCCTGTATACAGTGTTTAAGAAATCATTCTTCTTGTGAGTTTGTTAGATGCTAATCAACACTTGTATTTGTGTTTCCAAGACAAAACTCAAATATTAAAACCCTGCTCTTCAGAAAGTGGCCCTATTCACCCTTAGAATATCTCTGTCAACAAATTTCTATAGAAGAGACCATACAGTGAAAGAAAAAGGAGACTTAGGTTAGGTGAAATATCAGTGCACAGTGTTTTATGAAAAACACCCTTTACTTGTGAATTTAAGAGATCAACCATCACATTTATATCTCTGTCCCCAATATTAAATTCCCATAAAAAACCTGCCCTTCAGAAAGTGTCCTGTTCATCTTTGGAAAATCTCTGTCAACAAATTCACAGTAGGAAATAATACAGTGAACAAGAGGGGCAGTCTGCTAGAAAGAGTTTGCTGTGAGAAAGTGCTAAAATCACCCCATTCTTGAAGCCTTAGATGTCAACCAATACACCTTACTCCTTGCTCAAGGAGACTTTCAGTCATTAACAACTCTGCCCTGTATAAGTGTGCCAACTTTCCACTGATCTTGCATATGTGAAATCAGCCCTTATGCAATTAAAAAGTCACTTTAACAATCCTGAGCAAAGATGACAGAGTTTGAAGGCTTCCAAGTTTTTAGGCAGAGGTTATGTGAATTTTATCCCTTCAAAGCAATCAATGGCGCCTTACGAATGTAACCCTCTGGTTACGTTATAAAAACCTCTGCTTGGATGGATGGCAACTTTGTCAATAAGCTTTGAACAATACAAAGCATCCAACTTAACAATACATTGAATACTGTCTTTTTATGAGTGATGTGAACAAGCTTCCTCCGGAGCTTCAACCTATACACTTCTGCTTGACCAAGAACCCTTTCTCCCACTAAACTTCACTGTTCTCTCTGTATGTCATTTCACTTAAACAAAAACATGCTCATTTTAAAGTTAACCTTGTTGTGAACATACAGTCAAACTCATATTTCAAAGCGGAGGTAACAGGGTTTTAAAAGCTCCAAAGCTTGAGCAAAGGCTGTAAGGGTTTCCCTTTTTCAAAATGATCAAGGCCTTTTCAAAATAGAATATCAGTCATCTGTGGAAGAAAGCTTTTATGACTTCTGAAAATCCACTTGGCAGTGAGTTGTTAAAGAGCAGAAAAAATGGTCACAGAAAATACAGTTGAACAGCTGTCTGGTGGCTGAGTAGGGTAACTTTGCCCAATGGTATTTTAAAGAAATGAGACACCTTTGTCTTTGATTAAATACAAGGTGAAACACAAACCCTTATCTTAATCACAGTTTCTTCCCTCAGGTGCCTTAAATAACACATTCAACTTTTTACTACAGCTTTACATTTCAAAACCTCACACAACAAAAACACTGTTCTTCCCCTTTTTTAGCTAGGGTGACAAGGTTTTGAAAGTTTTTGTATGCTGGGGTGTGAAAGATTTGTAGTGGTTTCAACACACTTTTTCCTCTATAGGCCTTTTCAACAATACATCTATCACTCCAGCATGGTTTCAAACCAAGGCATACATAGTTTAACTTTAGTGTTCGAGATTTTCAAGGTCGGAGTTGAAATACCTCTTGAATTTGAGGGGAAATCCTTTGGAGGAAAGCTTGAGTAGCACCGAAGAATTTTAAACCTACGCGGCACTCTTCAATGATAGAACGTCGCGCAAGAGAAACCGCCCGGGTGGCCTGTCGGGTCGGGCTGTCGGGCGTGTACAGGCGCGTCGCGCCACTGTACAGGCGCGTCGCGCGTACACGGGGCGCCTTTGTAAATTCGCCCCCAGGCGCGTCGCGCGGAATGGCAGGCGCGTCGCTCGGCTTTTTACAGTGCCACTTCTGAAAATTCAACCAGATCTTCCTTGTTTTTGGTGCTATGGAGGCACGGAGCTTCGTTTGAACCTTTTAAAAACGACACCTTCACTCTCCTATTTCACTCTTATGATATTTCAAACATTTTCAACGGTTCCTTCATCTTTTCCTTGTCATGCAAAAAGAACTCGGTTGGTCTTTTAACACAGCGAGGCCTCTTTTTCAAACAGTGTTATTTCTTTCCCATTTTTCTTTATAGAAAACGAAACAGCAGGGTGTTTCGAATTGTTTCATGGGGAAAATACCTCCTTTAGTAATATTGAACTTATTATTTCAATAACCTTTCGACCATCTTTGCTCTTGTGTCAATAATGCTAGTGCTATTCCTTATATAACCTATTCTAACACTGTCAAGAGACATGTCTGCAAACTGCTTTGTTCTTTGAAGGACAGGGCTAGTTTTGTCAACATGTTTTAAAATCTTTCTCCAGAAACTGAAAACAGGGCAAATCATTCTTGTGCTTGATGAACCTGTAGACTGACCTGTAGGACCCCTGGTTTCAGAAAGATTTGAAATGCTGCCTCAAAAAAACAGGATTCTTTGATACACAGTCATCACTTGATTTGATTGGTGCATTTGACCTCTTGTAATGGAGCCATTGCCAAAGCCTAACTCTGTCCACTGTTTTACCTCTTCTCCTTTGCAGGTGACATATTGTAGCTGATTCCTTTTCATGATTGTAAGTGCTATACTCTAGCTTGCATCCCTTCATACCATATTTTCTCTGTTTTACTCAAAAAGAGCTCCTTTAGACTTCTGGGCAGGTGATAGTGGAGTACTGTTTAACCATTTCCTTTAAAGAAACTGCTCCTTTTTGGTATCACTGCATGCATATATTCAATATTGTCTCCTTTCCACTATAGGTACAGTTTGACAGACATTTTCATTTAAATAGGAAAACCAATACCTTTGTATCATAAACAATATCATTTACCTGGTGTAAATACCTTTTAGCTTTCTTCCTTTGTCTCTTTCCACTGTCTCTTAGATTAATCAGTCTTTAACAACATCCAAGGCTTTGGCCATCTGCTCATAAAAGGAGGAGGCCCTTTACTTGGCAAAGTATATGAGGATTATGTGATAAGGCTGCATGACAAGGGTTTGCTTGATTATGATGGTAAGCAATCAACTTAAAAAACATCAAGACTGGCAACTCTGCTTGCAAACACTACAGTGCTTCAGAAAAACCCTAGCCAAAGTATCACTGTCTTCCTGTTCTGCTCTGAGGGTGACTGAAATGTCATCATTTGTTTTGGTCATCTCATGACAAACTATTTGAAGGATAGTCTCTGTGACTATGGAGGTCAGTGTCCTTTGTAAAACAAAGAGCTTTCTTTCTGCCTGTGTAGTGGCATGTTTTGTCAGCACCTCTTCAATTTGATCTTGTGGACAAACAGGCTGCTTAAGATTCGAATGTTTACTGATGACATGCCTTTCTAAAGTTCAACAATTCACATGATTTGAAAGCTTCAAATGAACTCCTTTATTATACCAGACTCTTTTTCTTTTGAGCTAGCATATTTCAAACTCTATTCCTGTTATGATCATCACTCACATTCATAAAACCTGGAGATATTGTTTCATTGTTCATTAAAAGGCAAACCTGGACTTTTGCAATCTTCAAAGTCAATACTGGCCAGCGCCCTCTGCTTGTGGATGAAGGAGGCGCCCTAACCCTCTGCTTGTAAATGAAGGAGGTTCTGGGCCATGACAATTTACCAGTTTGCTGAGACAATGGTATCACTTTCTTACTGTGATTTTCATGCTGGAAAGAGCTGTAAATTCTGGATGAGTAGCTTTCTGTTTTGCAGACATATCTCAGGCTCAAGTTACATTTAGAAGCAGCTGTTCCTCTAACTGTAAATTCAAGCATTTACTCTATGAGATGAAATTATATTTCCTGCCTTTGTAGAAACCATAGAACACTGTGAAAAACCTAATAGTCAGCTTGAGATTGGGTTTTATGCAGTGCTGAGATCTAGGGGGTGTGAGTGGCGTGACTTAGGGCTGCTTGTCAAATTAATTTGCAAAGTAGGAGGTCAGTCATGGTAGGTCTGTTACAGATGGAGGCTTTTTGGCCTTTTGATGATTGCCAAGGGTAAAATGTCTTAAAGCGCCACTTCCTAACATAAGGGAGACTTTTGAAACATATGTAGATTTGCCTTTTAAAGCTGATGGGCAGACCAATAAGGCGGAAGCTGAATAGGATAGTGACAATGAGGTTTTGATTTCGACAGGGGTGGACTGAAAAGTAGAAGGGCAAAAATTTTTTTAGGAGGGTTTTCTAGATGACATAGTGACATAAGGAAATCAGTTTCTATAAAACTCAGCTGTAGATATAGCCATCACTAACATGTAAAAAATACTGATGGCTAACAGGAGGCAAAATGTCAAGATATGAACCCATAACCACTCATGACCTAATTTCTTCACCATTTTAAAAGCAATGTTTTTAGAGTGTAGGGTGTCTTCTATTTTGTGAGCAGGTTGAAAGAGTCAAATATCATGTTAAATTGACTAGATTGTTTTCCACTCATCTTAAGAAGGGAAAGGTCATTATTGTAGGAGTTACATTCAATATATCAACTGATGTAATAGTAGATGCCATAGGGATACCCAATAATGGTGAGAAATGGTTCAAGAACCAAGACCTAGAGGTACAAAAACCTTACCTCATAAGACAATATCATGACAACATCAAGAAGGTTTTTCCTGTTGGGAAACTCCTTGAGAAGTATACACCATTGATGAAGATAATAATGAAGTAATTCTAATCTAGGGCTCAAGTTTTAGATAAAAATTGAAAGTGCTCAAAATTGCTTCAAACCTAAACGAACGGATAGAGTTCGTCGCCAGGATTCCGGTGCAACTCGTTTCATCGAAATCTGAGTTCGTATGAATGAGTTATCATATGCTCTTCGTTTTCTAAAACAGGAAAAAAAGGAGCAGAACAGGTACAGGGATGATGTGGTAGGTGCAATCAACATTACAGGGAATATTCTCCAGATTGCAGCCAATGGCACTGTGACAAGTGTTGTCTCCAGATTTTCCATTTGGCTTTGTGAAGGGAGAAATTTCCCAATGACCTCCAATATTCTTCCTAAGTTTGAATTTGAATTTTTTTAGGTTGGAGCACAACCATGTAGTTTGGGTCACATCTCTTTGGCCTATCCAACCTTGGATAATTATAATTCCACGAATTAGACATTAGGTCTTGATATATGGTGATACAAATATAAATATATATATATATATATATATATATATATATATATATATATATATATATATAACCTAAAGTTTAAAACCCACTCTCGGTGGAATTAACCAAGTATGGAGGAGCCATTAACTAAACTGATGAAGGTTTAAATATGGAGGGTCCCCAAGTTTGGCGGAGGTGCTTTGTAAATTTGTGTAAATTTTTTGGTCGGATTAGGGCTCGAACCCCAGACCTCACGCCTACCACCGGCACGCGTTACCAACTCCCCTACTTAGTGGTTCGTAACTGTATAGGGACCCCACTACATGTTAACGTTAACACATATGATGGTTGGGGGTTGGAGGGGGCCAGCCCCCTCCCCATATGGCCATAGTACAAGAACTGAGTGCTTCAGCAAACGAACCAACGGAATTTTAAAACAAGTTTAATTAGTTTTAAAACGTGGTTTAACCACATTTAAACATGATTAGTGCTAAAACACGCTTATCCTTAAAACAACGCCTATGTTATAATTAAGACAAGCTTATCCCTTCATTAACTACACGTTTAAACTGGTGGAGGTTTAGGGAGTGCACCATTTATGGTAGAGTTTTCAAATTTAGAAATCTAACTAGAAGTCTCTCCAAGTTTAGTGGGGAAATTGTGGGAAAAAGCAGTTTTGGTCACAACTCATCCAATTTTCACCCAAACAGAGCTCAGGAAGATCAATTCTAGGCTAATTGGCATGCTATGAACTCAATGAAGTAGGTTGCAAAGGTAGAAAAGGTCATCTACAAGTGTTTTAGTGCATTTGAATGCTTTTGAAGGCTAGGGCCACTAGGTGTTGGGGCCATTACTAGAGCATCCAGAGTACAAATTTAGCAAACAAATAGTCATTTTTGGGAGATTATGATGTTTTAAACTCATTGGAATAGGTTCCAAGAGGTTCTAAATCTTGTAACAAAAATTTGAGGACACTTGAAGCTAGAGCAAAGTTCCACACTATGAAGCTGGACCAAGGAGATGTAGCCCAGGAGGGGTGAACTCCTTTATCAAAATTTTGTGTGTTAAGCTCTGTTATGTGTGTTTGATGTGTTTAATATTTCGTCTATGTTGTCATTTAAATTTTTTCTTTCTAAGCTTATGACAAACTCATAATTTCACGAAGTACACTGATTTTACAATCACATGCTCATAAAAAAACCTATGAAGGATAAGTAAAAATAAGCCAAGAAAAGTTTATTTATGATATGATACTAAAACAACAATAACTAGCAATCATTTTCAGATCAAGTTGGTATCAGAGCACAAGGTTTCTTGCTTTTTTTACTTTAAGGGTTTTTAATAGTTGCAAATTTTTTGATGCTTACAAGGTTGATATTACAGAGAGGAGAAGGGAAGCTATTGATAGCTAGTCCTAAAGTTAGGAAAAGAAGGAAGAAGGCTAAGAATTCATCATCCTCACCCAAAGGACCACTCAAGGCAAAACTTGAAGCACCTCAAATTCCATCTCCAACAGTTGAGATAGAAGAGGAAATACTTTCCCAAGAGGCTGAAGTGATTGAAGAGATACAAGCTACAGAGATTGAGCTTGAATCCACAGCCAAAATTTCAGGCCATGAATTAACTCATGAACATTCTGAAGAAGAGGATGTTAAGAGGGAATTCAAAGAAATGTAAAGGATGGTGAAATTTATGTATGAAGCTTTCATGGCAAAGGAAACTGGAGAAGGTTCAAAACACCCTTATAGAGAAGAATCTTCAAACAGTAAAAATGAGGAAGAGAGGAGCTCAAAAGGTAGTGGAGGAAAACCACCTCCCTCTCGACCATCATCATCTTCATCATCCTTCTCAGCATCTTCATCTTCTACATCCACTACAAAAAATCATAGCCATACTCATTCCAAGGTCCCAAAATGAAAGACTCTGTTACTCAAGTTGGACATCAAATTTGAACTTCCCACATACAATGGAGAAGTTAATGCTAAAATAATAGACAATTGGATTCATCAATTGGAATTTTACTGCAGAATTAAGAATCTGCAAGAAGACAATATCAAAATCCAGTTGGCTTCATTAAGGCTAGAAGGAGCAACACTAGTTTGGTGGGAGGCAAAGACATAAGAGGAAATGTGAATCCATGGTAAGATTTTCATTTCTTGGGTCGTATTCATTTCTTCCATTAAAAGATAGTTTTATCCATTAGCCTATATGCAGGAAATAAATAATGAGTTGGCAAAACTTTGGACAGCTCAAAGGTCAAAGTGTCCAAGAGTATACACAAGAGTTTAGGAAGAGGGCTTTATTACTTGGAGTAGACTTAAATTCATAAGATACACTCTTGAAATATATAGGAGGTCTACATTCCTACTTAAAACACACTATCCTTATGTTTAACCCAAATAACTTAGATGACGTATGTGTGCAAGCCACGCATCTTGAAGCAAGGGGTAAAAAATTTTCTGAAGAGGGTAGTAAGAAGAAGCCATTCAAGGGTAAGGGAAAAGAGAAGGAAGGAAAATGGAAGGGAAAGAAGAGTGAAAGTGTTAAGAAAGAAGGGGATAAAATTAAATTCAAAAATTGTTCCAAAGAGGGGCATGATGAAGCCCACTGTTGGAAACTACATCTCGAACTAAGGCCAAAGAAACCAAATAACTAAGGGAAACAAAAGACGACTGCCGCCACACAAAAAGATCTTGGATCCAATTCAAGAGATGAAACCAAGATAGTTGCCATGGTTAACAAAGGAAAGGAAGCTATAACAAGTTCTAGTTCCTCAAATAGTCACAACAACACTCCAAATGAAGATACAAGGATAGAGTTATTGCATGTTAGATTAATTTATAATCATACAAATATTGATGCATTGTTTGATACGGGGTTAAAAGCAAAGTTGATTTTAGAAGACTTAGTCAAAAAACTGAACCTTAAAATTGTACCTCATCATAAGCCATACCCTTTGGGTTGGATAGTTAAGAATGCCGATTTACAGGTGACAAGGAAATGTATTTTCAGATTTTCTATTACTGAAAACTTTGTCAATGAAGTTGAGTTAGATGTGGTTCCACTTGACATTTTAGGTATTATCTTGGGTAGTCCATATTTTTATGACAGGAAAGCGGTCTTTTACCATCACGAGAACCAATATAATTTGATCAAAGATGGAGTGGAGTGTATTGTGAGAGCTCATCACAAGAAACTAAATATTGCTTTAGTTAATTCAGGGAAAATGTAGAGGCTAGTAAAGGCAAGTAAAAATTTTGTGCTTCTCATGATCAAGAAAAAGGAATGATCCAAGGCTCAACTTTTAGCTAAAAATTGAAAGTGCTCAAAATTTCTTTGAACCTAAACGACCGGATAGAGTTCGTCGTCAGGATTCCGCCACAACTCGTTTCATCGAAATCCGAGTTCATATGACTGAGTTATCATCTGCTGTTTGTTTTTCAAAGCAGGCAAAAAAAGGAGAATAAAAGTAAAGGGATGATGTGGTAAGTACAGTCAACATTACAAGGAATATTCTCCAGATTGAACCTAGTGGAACTGTGACAAGTGTCATCTCTAGATTCGCAGATGGGTTTGTGAAGGGAGAAATTTCCCAATGACCTCCAATATTCTTCCTAAGTTTGAATTTGAATTTTTTTTAGTTTGGAGCACAACCCAACTAGAGGGCATCACGTGTCCTCTCTAGTGGGCCCTCTCCAACCCTTGGGTCGAATTATTATTTCACATTAAGGTTGGACATTAGGGTTGATATGGTGGAAATATATATACATATATTTCAATATATATATATATATATATATATATATATATAACTTCTAAAGTTTAAAACCCAATAGCTACAATTAACAAGTATGGAGGAGCACAATCGAAATCCACAGGTTTAAATATGGAGGGTCCCCAAGTTTGGCAGAGGCGTTCTTTGTAAATTTTGTGTAAAATTTTTGGTCGGATCAAAGCTCGAACCCCTGACCTCACGCCTACCGCCCACACGCGTTACCAAATCCCCTACTCGATGGTTTTTAACAGTATAGGGACCACACTACATGTTAACGTTAACGCATCGAATGATTGGGGGTTGGAGGGGGACAGACCCTTCCCCATATGGCCACAGTCGAGGAACCAAGCGCTTCAACAAATGAATCGATAGAATTTTAAAACATGTTTAATTATTTTTAAAGCGTGGTTTAACCACATTTAAACATGATTAGTGCTAAAACACGCTTATCCTTAAAACACCACTTATATTATAATTAAGACACGATTATCCCTTAATTAATTGCATGTTTAACTGGCGGAGGTTTAGGGAGCATGTGATTTATGGCGGAGTTTCCAAATTTAGAAATCTAACTAGCAGTCTCTCCAAGTTTAGTGGAGAAATTGTGGGAAAAGTAGTTTTGGTCATAACTCATCCAATTGTCACCCAAACAGAGCCAAGGAAGAGGCATTCTAGGTTAATTAGCTTGTTGGGAACTCAATGAAGTAGGTTTCAGAGGCAGAAAAGGTCATCTATAGGTGTTTTAGTGCATTTGAAGATTTTTGAAGGCCAAGGCCACCAGGTGTTGGGGTCATTGCCAAAGCATCCAGAGTCCAACTTCAGCAAAAAAATAGGCATTTTTGGGAGATTATGATGTTTTAAACTCATTGGAATAGGTCCCAAGAGGTTTTTAAGCTTGTAACAAAAATTTTAGCACAATTGAAGCTAATACAAAGGCCCACACTATGAAGCTGGACCAAGGAAATGTAGCCCAGGAGGGGTGAACTCCTTTATCAAAATTTTGTGTGTTAAGCTCTTTTATGTGTGTTTTTTGTGTTTAATATTGCTTTTTTGTTTTCATTTGAAATTATGCTTTCTAAGCTTATGACAAACTCATAATTTCATGAAGTACACTGATTTGACAATCACATGCTCATAAAAAAACCTATGAAGGATAAGTAAAAATAAGCAAAGAAAATTTATCTGATATGATACTAGCAAAACAATAACTAGCAATCATTTTTAGATCAACTTCACATGTGAGGGAATATTTTCTAGATTATACAAGTATCATGTCATACTACTCATGGATTTCACAGGCGTAAAACCACTCAATTTTCCCTACTACCTCTACAGAAGTGTGGAAAAGATGAAAGAAAAATTTCAACATAGGAAAAGTGATCCTAAAGTCACCCTATTTCACCATGCTCTCATAAAAATAATTTTTTTACACCAACTTGAACAAAATAACATCACTTGGGAAACTTTCATGCAATCATATGTCTTTTTTCCTTTGTCTAGTCAGCCTACTAGCCCTAGCTCACCATCAACACCCTCAGTACCATCTAAACATATGGAGGTTGGTTCATCTAGAAGAGTTTCAAAGAAGAGGATGATTGAGGTCACTCAGATATCAGAGAGGAAAAAGGCTTGTGTTTTCTCCACAAATTGTGGAAGGGGCCAAGTCTACATCAACAGAATAGGGATCACCATCACAACATAAAGCATCTTTACATTATGAGGATCTCACCCATCATGACATTGACATAGTGGACTTGGAGGCCAGTGAAGAGAATGAAACCCTAGATCAGTTCATCAAGGATAAATATCCTCATATCATGGAACTCAAGGACAATGTGGCAAGGGCTAATTTAATAATTTCCTTCCTAGAGAAAGAGAACAATCAGTTGAAGGTAAAGCAGTTGTTTTTAGAGAAGAATCAGTTTAAAGATAGTATGCAAGATGTGAAAGAAAAGTAGTGGTTGACATTGAAGATGCAGATAAGCATGAAGGGCAGGTGACAAGGAAAAGTCCAAGGAACATGGGTCTCTGAAAGGCACTTCAAAAATAAAGAGAACAAAATCCACGAGATGAAGAGTTGACATTTGAAGAAAGGATAACCCTGGAAATCAATGAAAATAGAGAGTTATGGTCTGAAAAAGTGAATTGTCACTTATATAAGCTCCTTGAAAAATCCAACATAGAAAAAAACTTGCAAAGGCATATGGCTTCCCACTACTACACAAGGAATCAGATTTGCAAAGTCAAAGTCAAACAATTGCAAGCAAAACTAAAGGAAACCCTAATCAGCCAAAAGGAGAAGGTTAAGATAGACATGCTTGTTGATGATTATCTAATAGCATAACACATCATATTAGAGCTTCATATAGCATTTATGGACCAATTTTGAAGTGTTTTGGAGAAATTTTGCATTTTTGTGAATTTTGGTGAAATTTGACAATTTTTTAAAATAGTCACACTGGAAAAAATGTAGTGCGGGCCACACTGTGATTTTGTTGGGGAGGTACAAAGGATGAATTTTTTGCATGGGTGGATTCATCTTGGCCTTTACGTCAATCCTATTTAGCATGTCAGCCTTGTCAACAACTTCTAGAGGGTCAAAATTCTCAAAAACCATCAAAAAATGACATTTCTACCCTCTTTTTGGAGGCCACGCTGCCTTTTATGACTAGTCTTGGGAGATTGGGGTTTTGGAAGACTAGAAGCCGCCTTTTTGAGCTCTTTATGAGCCTATCATGTAGCATACATCTAGGGGTATCCACAAAAACTTTCAGATTTTCATTTGGACACTGGGAAGACCTCCAAAATTCCATTCTCCTAGCACGATGCGTTTTCTCCTACGCACGCTGCATTTTCTCCTGAATTTGCTGTGTTTTCTCCATAATTCCATTTTTCTCCATCAGCTTCATCCAATTTGAATTTCACTCATGTAATTTGTAAATGATGATGATGTAATGATTTCATAAGGGGTAATTAGGTAGGTTAAAGTCAAAATGGAGTAAATACATGCTCATAAATGAGGAGAGGTTAGAAACCTCCCTAGTATTTAGGTTTTAGGTGAGAGGATCAAGTGATCAGCACCAAAATTCATGAATTCGACCCCTAAGAGAGGGGAAATGATATTTTTTCTATATGTATGCCTTTCTGAGTCATTTTTATGGTTGGACATCAGAGGTTTGAGACCATTGTAGCTTGTGCTTCAACTTTTATTCAGAAATTCAGAGGAACAATTGCAACTATTATCTAGGAATTCATGTGCAGTGAGTTTTTGATGTTGTTTATTCTATGTTATATTCTTTTATTATTGATATATATATATATATATATATATAGATATATTATCATTCCATGAATTTATTTCCTGAGTGATATTCCCAAAATTTAGATAAGTAGAATTCTTTTGTGGCTCTGTTTTGTTTGGAAAAATCATTTCATGTTTATTTCTTTCAGTTTTAATGAATTCATGAATGTATGCTCATTAAGATTGTATCCACTTTTTCAAGCCATACACTACAATGAAAAAACCCTAATCTATCATTAAAGCATTGCTACCTTGCTCCTTTATATATTTGTAGCTATAACCCTTTGATCATTTGACTTAGCTACCTAGTTTCATCCCTGATCCAACACCAAAATCATCAAACTTTAAAAACCCTAAAGCTGACCTAACTTGCCTAAAATCTACTCCTCATCTAGTCAAAATCTTTGGTTGTGATCTCATAGAGATCCCTCTCTGGTTTGGTAGGGCTAGTTACCAAACTGAAATCTTGGTTTGAGGTTACCTCTGTCGACATCCTTTCATCAGCCTTAGGATGTTGTGGAGGCTAACACCCATTGGAGGGGAACCTATGTTGTAGTTGTTATTGTGACCTCTATAAATGGAAATTTGAGTGTTCCAATATTAGATTTCAATCCATCGAATATTTTTGCAAACTCTTTAGTCAATTGTAAATTGTACCCTTGAATCTTTTCACAAAATATCATACACCCCACCTACTCAAAATCCATTATAATGGTTGGGTCTGCGTTAATAAATGTGAGATGTTGTGGTTCAAAGCGGACAATATCGCCTCCCTTGTGCTTCATTTCCTCTGAAGTTGACATTATGTTTGTTTTTAAATAACGAATAGTATAGGGTTTAAGGAAAAATTGTTTTGTGCAACTAGCGTAAGAATAATGACAAGAAGGACTCTCCAAATTCAACCTGTAATGATGGTTAAAAAGGGGAATCTACATAAGAGACTAGTCAACACAAAATTCCTTCATAAAACCCTAAAATAACTTGAAAATGTTTCATATTGATGGTAGTAAATTTGAAGGGACAGGCGCAACGCATGAGAAATTGGACTTAGAACACTTCTACAAAAAAAAAATGATTAGGAGTTCCAATTTAGTTTAAAAACATAGCACACCTTGAAAATGGAGGCTCCATAGGGAAAAATGCAGACTTGGAAATGACAAATGTAAAATATGGAGCACTGTGTGGAAGCGTAGCATTTAGGACAAATCACAACAAAATGGGAAAAGCGCAGCGATAGGTAGAAAATGCAACAATGGTAAAATTTGGTTATTTGCAAGATTTTTATGCTTTTGGCTAACTCGTACATGAAATTGGGTATTTATTCAAAACCATAGAACAAAAACAAGCTTGATTTTGCACCTGTGAGGGAGAATTGACCATCGAGATGAGAGAATGAAACATTGTGTGGAAAACACAACATCCCTGCATCCTTTGCACAACAACTTAGCATGATCACACCACAATATTTCGATTAAAATGAACGAGAAGAGCATCCTTGGATGAAATAAATCATGTAAATAAACTACCAAAGTGACCTGGAGTGGAGTTGATGGTGGAAAGCTCAATTTGAACGTGAAAAACCAAAAGCGCAACACTTGGAAAGAGAGCAGCGACTATCCTTTTGACTGTTCTCCACTTGATGATGTTAGTGACCAATCCTGTTTTACATGTAAACTAACTCAAAAGACCTCCAAATCTGTTCCGATGATGACAAATCATGGCAGCACAATATTTTTCATGATTTCTTGATGTAACTTGACCTCTAGACTTAGCTAACTAACTCATGATGACCAAAATTTTTCATGACATGACTCTTTATTACCCTTACATGGTGACAAATGACCCCCTATGATTACCCCTTTAATAATTATCTTTCATGACATTAGACATTTGGAATTTTTCAAATAGACAAACTTTACATATCACTCAATCCAAATATAGATCTCTTTAAACCATAATAGTCAGGGCATCATGACTGGTATTTAAAAATTTATCTCAGATAAATAGAAAGATTAACATGACTAAGGGATTTTTAATATAGGATTCTAACATAGGCTCGAATGGGGATGGAATCCTCCCTATGAGATTCCAAGAACGCCATAGACTATGTTAGCCCCCTATAAATTTCTTGACAAGCAAGCATGGGGGCTAAATTGTTTTTGAGCCTTCAAGGAATGCATCTCCCGTGAAGACACATCATCCTTGAAAGCCTCTTCATGCCCTCTGCCTTGTGTTTTATTTCCACTGATGTATCCATCCAAAGGGTCTCACTGATTTCAAAAAATTGTGCTCCAAAAGGCCTTTATTTTCCCCTTGTATCCCTACAGAATATCCCATTTTAACCCTTTTTTTTCCTGTGTCAAAGTTCCCCTTGTAACCTATAAATCCTCCCAAAATCCCCTTTAAATCCTACATTCACCCCTTTTTTGGTCTAATTCCCCTTTTCTCCCTCTATCGTTACCCTTTCATGGCCTTGAAATGCACTAAAAATGGGAAAAAACCCACTTTTTAACTTATACAGGGCCTAGCCCCTTCTCCGCCAGCCCTTTAAACCAATTCCCCACGTAACCCAGTGCTAGAACTAGGTGCAAAGACTCAAAGCACTAATTGCAATCGCACCGTCGGTGAAGCGCATTTCTTTGTTAAACAAAAAGCTCCGATGCGATTGAGTTTTGGTCTATAAGACCTCTGCCGCGATCTCCAATGTTGATCTATCACTTAGATCGGACGGCCCGATGCTAATCGCACTCCCACTCTGATCGCAATCGCAACTTTCGCTGTGCCACTCTTCCATTTCCCCCGATTGCGATTCCCCGATCAAATCACAGTTTTCCATCCATTCAGAATCAACTGCCTAGATCCTATCGCATCACGTCCCGTCGCCCCATTCTTTTCTCCACCGATTGCATCTCCACCATTGATTCCCCTGTTGATCCAATGGCCCTCGCTCTCCCACTCCAATCACAATTGCATTTTCCAAATGCTGCCACCTTCCACCCTTTGCGATTTTGATTTCCCTGATCCAATCTCGACCGTCCGCTAGTCCAAGATCCAACGGCCATAAACCAATCGCACCATCGTTCAATGAGACTGTAGACCCTCCCATTTCTTCCCTCTGATTGGATCATAGCCATCGATCTCCTCCTAAGATCCAACAGTCCTAAATGAATCGCCCTCTGCCCATACTAAATCCCACCACACACGATCGTTTTCATTACATTTTCATTCATTTTAATGCATTCCGAACAACTTCATAAACCATCTCATTGTTTAATCTCCACCGTCGATCTTCGCCACCGGACCATGATCGAACGACCCACGCGCATTTCTCCACCGAAAACCTATTAGTCGTGGTTTACACCATATCACTACATTATCCACCATTGTTTCATCTAAAACCACCGTTTTACCACTGCCGCGCTATCATTCTCCCCACCCTCCATAGCCATCCTTCCCTATGCATGGATTTCATAACAGAGTTGTGTGTTTTTGCAAGGTAAGAGCGGTGGAAAACTGCCATGATTCACAATCTCTGTACAGTTACAGAGAAACAGGAAAGGACCATTTTGAAGAGCCGAACTCATGAAGAAGGGTCCGAGAAGACGTATGACAGGGCTTGCATTAAAGGAACAGAGTTGAAACTCTGTAAAATATTCCCCATAGCCATTAAAGCATAAATCTCGCAGTCAGAGGAAAACATGGAAGCGACAAAGAGTATCAGTGGGAAAACAGAGGGTTTGAGGCCTGTCGTTGAATATTTTGAGCCTTAATCCAATGATTTGAAGGCAGAGTACCAGATCAAAGACATCATAGGTCACACGGAAGGCCCAGCGCACAGAAAACGATACTATCAGGGTAGCTACGTCAGCAGAACGTTCCTACCTGTGAAAGGACAAAGCACCCATATTGTTTCCTTTGTTTACCGTGTTCCTGAAGAAAATTTAGCCTTGACCACAGTCCTAAGCTATCAGAGCATTTGTTATGCAGCATGGCGCACTTCACTGTCATTTATTTTCCTTTTTTTTTATTCACCAGAGTACTACAAAGTACTACAGCCAAAGTACATCAGGGGCATACCTAGAGTAAATGGAAGTCTGAAGAAGATCGCTCTTTCACCCAAAGAGTGCCAGGGATAAATGCACATAATTTAAAACTGAATTATTTTCAAGAGCTTTAATGCTACATTTATTTTTCACCTACCTCCTGTGCTCATATTTCAGCTATATAATTCAGGAAGGAACTCATTATAAAGGTTGTTGATCAGTTATCAGAGAATTACAAGCTGTTTCTTTTGAGACATAGTATCTGTGTAAAGTTGTAAGATAGGCTGAGGGAGATTTTTTTAGACTGAATACCAAGCTATTGTTAATGTTGTACCTGATTGGTGTTGTTTTTTTAATATCACAAGCACATTTCTTTGGATCCTGATCTAAAGTTGCGGTGATGTTTTTCTGTCTCTGTGTTTTATTTCATTTCATTTCATTTCTACTGGCTCGCATCAGAAATCTGGCATAGGATTTACCCTTGTTAGGTACCCTATGTTTCTGCTCTCCTTGGCTTTGATGTTTTCTACTAAATGTGTTATCTAAGGGTTGATTTCAGTTAATTTAACCAGTGTAGTGGATGTCATTGCCTGCTAGCTGATGTATGAATTAAATGAATCTGTTCTTAGATGTTCTTGTTAGGATTTAATTGAATGAATTGGGAACACTGGGAGGTCTAGAAATTTGTCTCTATCTCACTAGGATCCTTTTCTATTAATTAAGCCTTTCTAAGTTCCCTCAAGCTAGAGGCCGAAGCATTGAGAGTTAAAAGTCTCTCTCTGATCTCAGGTCTTTAACTTTGTGTTCTAAAACTTTATTGTTTCCTCATCTCTTACCATTCCATGCCACACTATCATCTTTAAGATCCAATTATTTAGATAACTAGCCCAACTGAAAGCCTGAATATTGAATAGCAAGTAAACCCTTTCCTGACTCCATTGCCAAATGGTCTTGCTATTCCTTGGAACATCCCTCCTTTGCCTAAAATCATCTTTGCTCATCTTTGTCTTATATTGAACCCTTCTTTCCTGATTACCAACAACCAAACCAATGATAAAAAAAAATCCGAGCCTTATAACCAGCCTAATATCTTAACACTGAGCTTCAAAGACATTAAACCTTTGCTTATAGAGAGATCCCTCTCTGGACCCAGGAGGGCTAGATCCTGAGGGCTGAAAGTGGTTCTGATGTTGTCTCATCTTTTGGTCTTTCCAATCTGGCCAAAACATGGGATCACTAGCATAATGGCGACTCTGCTGGGGAACTCCGAGTATTTTCACCTTACTACATCATAAGAGCCTCAGAAAACTAGAATCTCTAGTTAGATTGGCAGTTAAACACTCCTATTCACAGATCAACCTCTATACCTTTGTTGTGTTCTCCCACACTCTTAGACAGAGTCTGGAAAGGGCCAGGTAGCCTCCAGATCTCACACTCTTTCAGAGGTGACATATCTGGTAAAAGCCCTCCCAGTCAATCTCTGGTTAGATTTTGTTGTTTTTGGGAGCTGTCCTTGAAAAGGGACATCTCATAATCATTGTGGTGGACAGTGTACCCTCCAGAAGCACCCTAAACCTTCCACCTGGCGACTCCATAAGCTCCTTAAAGATCAAAGACTCCACTGGTGATCAGTAGGTCTGCTGATTATCTTGGTTCACATAAGACCCCACTGGAAGACCAGCCCCCATAACAACATCAACCACAGTAGAAGTAACAAGTAAGGTTTAGCTCCTTTGTGAAAATAACATTCTGGCTCCAAGAACCATTCACACAAGAGCTCATCCCAACCCAAAACCACCTGAAATAGTTGATAACCCTGAGAGCATCCTCAAGATATCTCCTACACCTATAAGACCAACTATTTCTAGCCACATCCATAGAGCTGATTCTACACCAGAAGACTTTACAGCTCTATCAGACCCATTTTTTGACCTAGGTGCTCAAAACAACTTACCAAGAACTAGGTCATTCAGCGTCCTAGACCAGCCAGACCTTGAGATTCTTGGTTCACCACCTCAAAGTGGTAAACACATTAGGGATAGAGAGACCCCTCCATCTACACCCCCTGATATTCACTTCCTTCAAAACTTGGGGCTCTGCCACCCTAAATCTGCTCATCAGTCTTCTGCTAGTCATAATATTCCTGTCATCCATATACCAATTGCTCAAGTTAACCCCTTACCTCCGCAAAACATCATCATGGCAGCCTGGTACGCACCTCTGGTTTTACCCCAACCTCTAGTGCCTTTACCCAATGATTATCAATCAAAGATCCCACACTTCATTGCAAAAGAGTCTACCACAGCCCAACACCATGTAGATAGGATGGAAGATTCTTTTGACTACATGGAGATAGATGATGATACATTCAAAATGAGAATCTTCACCCAGAGCTTAGGAGGTGATGTGAAGAAATGGTTCAAAAGCCTACCTCCTAACAATATCCAAGACCTCCCTGCTTTATATCAGACTTTCATTAACAAGTGGGAAGTTAAGGCCAACCCTCTCCAAATCCTAGCTGAATACAAGAACGTGAAAAGAAACATAGGAGAGAGCGTCCAGGACTACTCTACAAGGCTTAACAACGTTTATAATGCTCTTCCACCACACATGAAACCTCCTCTAGGTATGGTTCTAGTGAAATACTCTGAAGGCCTGGATACTGATATGGCCTACCAACTTAGGGAGAGGGACTACAACACATTGGAAGACATGCAAAAGGGAGCAGTGAGTGTAGAGGAAAATCTAATTGAGATGAAAGCAAGATTGAGAGCTGAGAAAAGGGTAACATACAGAGATGACAATGTAGCTTCCACATCTAACCCAAATTATGATCACATATCCAAAAACATGGAAAAGCTACAACAAATGATGGAAAAAATGGTTGTCACAATTAGTAACCAAAACATAAATCAAAACCATAACCATAACGAAAACTTTAGAAGAAACAATGTCACTCCCAATAGACAAAGAGAATTATATTAGCAAGTTTTTCCCCCATTCCAAGAGAACTTTCTTGATGAAGATGAGGGAATCATAGAAGAGTCTGAGGGAAACACAATAAACATGTTTGAAGTGGAAAACTAAATCCACAACTGTTCCACAGAAGAAGATTAGCCCTCACCCTCATATTGGGATGAGGAATGGTTAGAATATGAGGATTACAGGTTAGGATTTGAAGATGCCATCATGCAGGTCAGAGAACAATATGAAATTAGAAGCAAAAAGAGCCTAGACACTGCCAAACCAACAACTTCTGAGGTTACCATCAAGAAAAGGCCTGAGAAAACTTCTAAAGTGACTGCTGAAAGGAACAAATTAGCAGCTGAGAGTTCTGGAAAGAACAAGGAAAAAGACAACCAAAACAGTGAGAAACAAAGCCAACCAACTAACAGCACTAGCATTGCAGTTAGTGCTCCTGATAAAAATGTCACAAACATTGTACATAGCGAGAATCAGCACACTGATTCAGCCACTAAGGTAGTGGTTAAAAAAACAGAGTTGAACATTACAAAGAGTCAGTCCACTTTCAATTTGGAGAGTGAGATTGAAAAAAATTAAATCTTTGTCCCACTCTCTGAGCTGGCCACTCAGGATGTATATAAAGGCCAAATTTTGAAAGCTTTAAATTTAGGTGAGAACATTGACACTGTTAATCTGAATGATGATGAACCGACCCTTCTATTTGGTCCAAGGATAGAGGGAAAGTTTCAGGAAGGGGTAGTGCCACCTTTTTACATCAGTCTTAATATCCATGCCAAGATCCTTCAGAATGCAATGCACGATTCAGGGGCATCACACAACCTGATGCCTAAGGTAGTGATGGAAAGGTTAGGATTAGAGATAACTTGACCCTACAAAGACTTATATTTATTTGACTCTAGCAGGGTAAAGTGTCTTGGCCTGATCAAAGATTTATGTGTAAGCCTAACCCAGATTCTAGCTAAATGCATGGTCATGGATGTTGTTGTGGCAGATGTGCCACCCAAGTATGGCATGTTATTATCAAGATCATGGGGAGCCAAGCTACAAGGTGCAATGCAGATGGAAGGGGCTTATGCCACAATCCTAGTCTTTAGCCAACTTAGAAGACTGTACAGGGAGGCACAAATGAAATTCCTAGTTAGTAGCCCCGAAAAGCTTGAAAATTCACCTTTATACTCTATACACATGGATCTTGACTCCTTCATACTTTGCAATGATGAATCTTTGGAGGAGTCAGGATTAAAAAATAGAGATACACACGATGAAACAGAGCCCATGGACTTTAACATAATGGCTATTCTAGACTCGCAGAAGAATGATGTAGAAAACCTTGAACAGTTCACCGAAACAGAAACTCAGAATGAACCAGAAATAGGATGCAGTGAACTGATTAGTCACCCTTCACAAGCTCATACACCACACCAAGAACGAAATGATGATAAAACCGAGAACGAAACCTTATGGGAAATGAATTTCGATGGGTCATGCACCAAGAGAACTGTTGGAGCAGGAGTGTGGATACATAACATAGAGAGTGACTACGCAGAGAGCCATGCTTGTAATCTGCACTTCAAATGCACAAAAAATATTGTAGAGTATGAGGCTTTGATCCCAGGCTTGAATTTGTTGAAAAAACTAGGAGCCCGTAGGATAACTGTGCATGAAGACTCTGAGCTGATCATTAAACAAGTGAATGGTGAATACACAACAAAACATCCCAGGCTGAGAGCCTACAGAAATGATGCTATGGATCTATTGAAAACCTTTATAGAATACGATCTGGTGTTTTTCCCTAGAGGTCAGAATGAAATTGCAAATGGACTAGCCTGCATGGCTAGTTCGTATTAGAAGCCTCCCAGTGACCAACATATCATCATTCAGACCAAATTTAGACCTGCAGTGACGGAAAATGAAAAATATTGGAAGGTCTTTGAGGGCGATAAACAAATTGAAGATTTCCTGGTAGGCAGAAACGAGTTTGAATTTTCTGATTCAGACTCTAAATCTGACAGTAGCTGCCTAAGTGAAGAGTCCTCAGATGAGGAAGAAACACCCTGTAACATATAAATAAACAATTTAAACAAACATATTGGAAATCCAAACGAAAAATGTGAAAACGCAGATAGTGAAGAAGTAGAAGTGCTGCAGGCCAAATATAAGAACATACCTCGAGGTCTGGCACCTTTAGAGGACCTTTTTGACTCTGATGATGTAGCTAAAAAGCCCATTATAGAACACTCAGATGCTGAGACGGAGGAGTGCAACATAGGCACTGAAGATAAACCCAAGGTGATCAAATTGGCTAAGTCCCTGCCTGCAAACATGAAAAAGAGATACATCGACCTATTCAAAGAATTCATTGATGTGTTTGCTTGGAGATATGAGGACTTAAAGGCCTATGAAACAAACATCATACAACACAAAATACCCTTGAAAGAAAACAAGAAGCCCTTCAGACAAAAACTCTGCAGGATAAACCCAAAACAATTTCCTGCAGTGGAAAAAGAGATTAAGAAGATGTACGAGGCATGCATAATTGTGCCTGTGAGGTTCTCTGATTGGGTATCAAACCTAGTGGCTGTGAGAAAGAAAACAAGGGAGATCAGGTTATGTATTGATTTCAGGAATCTTAATAGAGCCTCACTCAAAGACAATTACCCTTTGCCAAAAATGGAACACATTCTTCAGAGGGTAGTAGGCTCAAAAAGGATCTCCCTGTTAGATGGTTTTTCAGGTTACAGCCAAGTTTTAGTAATCCCAGAAGACCAACTCAAGACAACCTTTACCACTCCATGGGGCACTTTTATGTATGTAAAGATGCCTTTTGGGCTGATGAACGCTGGTGCAACCTTCCAAAGAGTGATGGACATAGCTTTTTTAGATGAAATAGGACACTTCATTGTCATCTATCTGGATGACATAACAGTCTATTCCAAGACTGAGGAAGAACACCTTGAACACCTGAGAAAAGTGTTTGAAAAATGTAAAAGGTTCAGTCTATCATTGAATCCTAAAAAGACTGTATTTGGGCTACAAGAAGGAAAACTTCTTGGCCACATCATATCTGAGAAAGGGATTAGGATAGACCCACAAAAAGTTGAGGTAATACTACAAATCACACACCCAAGAAACATCAAAGAGTTACAGTCCTTCATTGGGAAAATTAATTTCCTTAGGAGGTTTATTCCCAACTTGGCTGATGTTGTGTAACCAGCTCCAAAAAGAGAAGAAAAGAGATATCAACGCCTTAGAAATGAGCCACTTCGAGGGGGAAACCTCCAATACATTACATAAATGAACAATTCTTGGATGATACAATTTACAAAACCTCCTTTCTATATATAGGAGTCCATGGGGCCATAATGTAATCCTAGTGGGTCACAATGTAATCCTAGCCAACCTAACAATAATAATTTAAGGGCAAAATAATAACAAAATGGGGGTTACAAGGGTACAATAATAACAATAAGGGGGTTACACTAACAACAATAAGGGACTATACTAGTAATATAGGGACCTAACATGCCCCTCTCCTTCAAAAAAAGTGTTGTCCTCAACGCTTGAGTAACTCTGGGTGCTTTTGTATAAAATTCTCATCCTCCCATGTAGAATCTTCAGTGGGTAAGTTCTTCCACTTGATGAGATACTCTGAAATTGATCGATTCCGTAGTTGTCGAGTTCTCGTTTCCATGACCGCTTCTGGTTCCAATATGATTTTTCCTTCCTCATCAAGTTCTGGCAATATTGTTTGAACTGGAAGATTTTCACCTATAACCTTCTTTAAGCATGAAACATGGAAAACTGGATGTACTCGCGAAGAAGCAGGAAGCTCCAATTTATATGCCATAGAACCAATCTTTTGCAACACCTTGTAAGGACCATAGTACTTTGGTGATAATTTATTATCCTTCTTAGCTTGCTTGAGGGACATTTGTTTGTATGGTTGTAGCCGTAAAAATACACAATCTCCTACATCAAAACTTCCTCGCTGCGATGTTGATCTGCCTGTTGTTTCATTCGATTTTGTGCCAAATTCAGGTTATCCTTTAAGAGTTGGAGAACTTCTTGCTGATGCTCGATGTGATCTTCCACTGCTTGAACCTTCGAATTTTCCCTTAAAAATGATGTGATGGATGGTGGATGATATCCATAAAGTGCCATAAATGGGGTCATTTTTGCTGCAGTATGGAAGGAAGTGTTATACCACCATTCAGCAAGAGGTAACCACTTGGCCCATTGTGTTTGTTTATCAGATACAAAACAACGAAGATATCCTTCCAGACATTTATTTACGATCTCAGTTTGACCATCAGATTGAGGATGATAAGATGAGCTATGAGCTAATTGAGTACCCAAACAAGAAAATAACTCCGTCCAAAAATTTCCAGTAAAAATGGGATCTCTGTCGCTCACAATCACCCTTGGGCTTCCATGTAGCTTTTGAATTCTGTCCATAAATGTAGTAGCAACTGTACTTGCTTTAAATGGATGAGATAATGCACAAAAGTGTGCATACTTGGTAAGTCTATAAACTACCACCATGATGACACTCTTTCCTTCGGACTTAGGTAAGCCTGTGATAAAATCCAGTGAAATCTCCTCCCAACGTTGACTTGGAATGGATAAAGGTTGTAGAAGTCTAGGGGTCTTAATTGTTTCCACTTTATTCTGCTGGCAAACCAAACATTCTGCCACAAACTTTTGAATATCAGATTTAAGGCCATCCCAAAAAAATTCTTTCTTCACCCTGTGGTAAGTTTTTAAAAATCCTGAGTGTCCTCCTAAAGGAGAAGTGTGCAATTCGAGAAGAATCTTTTGTTTTAGTTGGGAATTCTTACAAAGATATAAGCGATCTTTGTACCATAAGGAATCATTTTTCCAACTAAATGTATCAGATGTACTAGGATCTTGCTGCAAATTTTGAATGAGTGTCCATACAACTTTGTCCTTCTTCCATTCATCTCTTGCTTCAGTTATCCAATCTGGTTGGATAATAGAAATGGCACAAAGCAATGCTTCCACCTCTTCATTCTTTCTTGAGAGTGCATATGCAACAACATTAAGCTTTCCTTTTTTGTAGATTATTTCAAAGTCATAACCCAACATCTTTGTGACCCATTTTTGCTGCTCTTCGGAAGATAGTCTTTGTTCCAAAAAGTGTTTAAGACTATCATGATCAGTTTTTACCTTGAAGTGTCTTCCCATTAGGTAAGTTCTCCATTTATTTAGTGCATGCGGTATTGCTAACATTTCCTTCTCATAAATAGGTTTCTGTAAATACTTTCCTTTGATTGGACGACTTTCAAAAGCAATGGGTCTTCCTTCCTGCATTAAAACAACACCAATTCCATTTCCTGAGGCATCACATTCCACAATAAAGGTTTTGTGAAGTCTGGCGTAGCTAAGACCGGTGCTAGGCACATTGCCTCTTTAAGATGTTCAAAGGCCTTAGTTGCTTCAGGAGTCCATGAAAATGCATCTTTCTTCAATAATGTTGTTAGAGGTGCTGCTATTCTCCCATAATTCTTAACAAATTTGCGATAATACCCTATTAACGCGAGAAATCCTCGCAACTGCTTTATGGTTGTGGGGACTTTCCATTCCTTAATGGCTTTAATTTTGTTAGGGTCTACTTTAACACCCTCGTGAGATACAATATGACCCAGATATTCCACCTCTTGTACTCCAAAGAAACATTTGGATTTTTTGCATATAATTGTTTCTCCTGCAATAGTTTGAGCACCCCGTCAACATGTTCAACATGATCCTTCCAAGACCTATTGTAGATTAGTATATCATCAAAAAATACTAGCACAAATTTTCTAAGGAAGGGTTTGAAAATGGAATTCATCAACCCTTGAAATGTAGAAGGTGCATTGGTAAGGCCAAAAGGCATGACCAAAAATTCATAATGATGCTCATGAGTTCGAAATGCTGTTTTTAGAATATCTTCAGTCTTCATTCTAATTTGATGATATCTGAACGAAGATCCAACTTGGTAAAATAAATTGCTCCATGTAATTCATCCAATAATTCATCAATCACAGGAATGGGAAATTTATCTTTAATGGTGAGCTTATTGAGCTCCCTATAATCCGGACACATTCACCATGATCCATCCTTCTTGTGTACCAATACTACGGGAGCAAAGAAAGAACTTTGACTAGGTTGAATTATACCCGCCTCTAACATTTCTGCAATCATACGTTCAATTTCGCTCTTTTGGAAGTAAGGATATCTATAAGGCCTGATGTTTGGAGGAACACTTCCAGGAATCAAATGAATAGCATGATCATGATCACGAATAGGTGGGAGTCCTTTGGGAGTTTCAAACACCTTGGAATGATTGTCCAAAACTTGTTGGAGATCTTCAGAAATAGATTATTTTGATGTCGGAACTTCTAGAGAGCATAATTGTGCAATTACGCCTCGTTGTTCTTTCTTTAGAAGCTTTGTCATGACATTAGAGCTTATTATCCTTCCTGGCTTCCCTTCAATACCCCGTAATTCGACTTCCTTTCCTTCTGAAAAAAATTTCAAGAAAAGTTCTTGAAAATTAAAAGATACCGTCCCCAAAGATTGTAACCATTGTACTCCTAGTACAACATCAGCACCTCCCATAGGAATGGCAAGCATTGGAATAGTCAATACATATTCCCCCATGGTTAGCTTGATATTATGGCATTTTCCAGAGCAATTTATAGTTCCTCCATTTGCAACCATGACTTGACATTCTGGTGCTGGGTATAGGAAACAATTTAATTCCTTGGCTACCTTATAATGAATAAAATTATGGGTGCTACCTGAATCAATCAACACTATTACCCTTTTCTTCTTTATATGTCCTTCTATCTTGAGAGTTTGAGGAGTGGTAATTCCTGCCGGTGCATTACACGATATGGTCGGATTCATTTCTTCCTCTTCTAGGGGTGGTTCCTGGTGTATATCCTCTTCTTGTTCATTTTCTTCTTCTTCTTCACAATCTATGTAAAATAATTTCTTCTCAGCACACTTATGACCTTTAGTGTGTTTGCTATCACAACTGTAGCAAAGCCCTTTTGCTCTTTTTTCTTCCAATTGTTGTGGTGTCAACCTTGTAGGTTGTGGAAATCTAGGCGTAGCAACACTTCCTTCTTTATATAATTGAGTGGTAGGCTTCCTTGTCGCCATTACTTTACATTCAACTTTTCTTGCCAACCTAAATGCCTTCTCCAATGAATCTGGTTCCAAAACGCGAACTTCATGTTGGATATTATCCTTTAAAGTTCCTATGAAGAGATCGATCCTGTGTTCCTCTGGAATATCAGTTACCCTTATATTCAATTTTTGGAATTCCTCAATGTGTTGCCCCACTAAACCCTTTTGTTTGAGATTTATCAATTGGGTAAAGAAGGTGTTGCTCTTTGTATCCTCATAATGTGCTATCATTTCCTCCGTAAAAATTGACCAAGTGACAATTTTTATACGGGAGCAAAGCCATTGATACCATACAAATGTATTTTGTTCTAAATGTAAAGTTGCAATGCGTACCTTTTGTGTGTTTTGTACGTTATGGAGATCAAAATGTTGCTCCATCTGTAGTATCCATGTTACAGGATCCTTTCCATCAAACTTCCTCATATCCATTTTTGGAATATGGTGGTTCTTCCCGCCAACATTAGAGTTTATGAAATCACGATTAACATTTATTTTGTTCTCATCATGAGGTTCTTCTACTATCTTTTCACCATTAGGAAACATTTCTTGTATCAACTTTTTCAAACCTTCGATGTCTTCTTTTAGATCATTCTTCATGTTTTCCATGTTGTATTTCATGTCATCCATCTTAGCTTCCATGCCAGCTTCCATGCCATCCATCTTAGCTTCCACGCCTTTCTTCAAACCGTCCATCTTCACTTCCACGCCATCCATCTTAGCTTCCATGCCTTTCTTCAAACCATCCATCTTCACTTCCACGACTTTCTTCAAAACTTCCATTTCATTTTTTGTTGCTTTTTGCGAGAGTGAAATTTGTTGCACTTGCTCTTGTAATTTTGATAGAACATGTTGCAATTCTTCATCTTCATGAATCATGGTAGAGCCTTCTGAAGGCTTAATGGGTGTTGAATTCTTTTTAGGGGCCATTTTAGAATCCAATATTGATACCTATTCTACAATATGCCCTTGGAATCAATTCAACTTGATTCTTCAAACACGACTTATGCAATTCGGAAAAAAAAACACACACCTTTTACTTGCTTTGAGGAGCTCGATATTGAAATTGAATTATCTCTGTAATTGAAAATCTTTAATATCTGAAATTCAGCCCTGTAGTAGCTCTCTAAAGCGTCTTTCAAATGCTGTAGGTCTGATCTAATTTTGATTCTCCAAGACAAAGTTGTGTCCAATCTCCCACAATGACCTAATTTTGGACTGGTTCAGTAGAGCGAACTTGTAGGACTTGCCACGTGTCACTGTTTCATTCTTTGTCTCTGAAATTGATAGCCAAGAAACTACAGTCCGTGTACTTGCAACTAATTGTTACGACACTCAAATACTATGCCCAGAGAGAGAGTTATTGAACTTTTCCCACGATCACCTCTTTGAGATGAAATTAAGGAGCCTGAAAAAGCACTACCTTCCACAGATCATATCTTCAAAAATATTGCGAACCAAGCTCTGAAATTTTTTTAAGAATTTCCTCAGGATGTCAGCTTCACACCATACGAATTTTAGATTTTGAACCTTCGTAGAAAAAAACTTATAGCGAAAATTCCACTATGACCTGTTTAGGAGCTTGAAAAAAGACCTAACTTCCACAGATGATATCTCCGAAAATATTGCGAATCAAGCTCTGAAATTTTTAGAAAATCTTCCTCAGGATTTCCGCTTCACACCCTAAAAATTTCAGCTTCGAAAACTTCATAGAAAAAAGGTTATAGCAAAAATTCCACGATGACCTGTTTGGAGCAGCGAAACCCTAGAATCCCAAGCTTTGATACCAAATGTTGTGTAACCAGCTCCAAAAAGAAAAGAAAAGAGATATCAACGCCTTAGAAATGAGCCACTTCGAGGGGGAAACCTCCAATACATTACATAAATGAAAAATTCTTGGATGATACAATTTACAAAACTCCTTTCTATATATAGAGTCCGGCGGGTGCCATAATGTAATCCTAGTGGGTCACAATGTAATCCTAGCCGACCTAACAATACTAATTTAAGGGCACAATAATAACAAAATGGGGGTTACAAGGGTACAATAATAACAATAAGGGGGTTACACTAACAATAATAAGGGACTATACTAGTGATATACGGACCTAACAGCTGAACACCTTAGGAATATGAAAAACATGTTAAGGAAAGGTGTAGGAGTTAAATGGACTGTTGAGGCCAAGAAATATTTTGAATCAGTTAAACTTGCACTCACCTGGGCTCCTGTCCTAATCAACCCAGATTTCTCAAAATAATTTCTAATTTTTTCATTCGCCTCCGAGCATACAGTGGTTGCAGTTCTACTGCAGAAAAACTCAGAGGGAATGGAACAACCCATTTCTTTATTCAGCAAAGAAATCAGAGATTCACCCTTGAAATACAACATAATGGAAAAACAGGCCTATGCCTTGGTTAAGGCCTTGAAAGACTTTAGGGTGTACATACTACATTCTCACACCATAGCCTATGTACCCAACATAGTGGTTAAAGACATCTTGTCCCAAGACCCAGATGGGAAGAGAGGCAAATGGATTGCTGTGATATTAGAATACGACCTTGAGATTAAACCCACAAAACTAATTAAAGGTCAGGGCTTAGCTCAACTAATGGCCGAATCAAATCTACAAGCCCTTGACATTAACATGGTAGATGCCTTGGATGAGCAGTAGGGATTGCCCGATCCCATTGTTGAAGAGAAGTTTCAGAGTTATCCTTGGTATTCTGACATTCTGTATGTGCTTACACACCTTAATGCCCCTCCTGAACTATCAAAGACCAAGGCCAGATTATTAAAGCTAAAAGCCAAAATCTATTGCATAATGAATCAAGGATTATACCGGAAAAATGCAAATGGAATATTGCTTAAATGTTTGCATGAGTCTAAAGCAGAAAGGATTAAACAAGAATTCCATGCAGGAGAGTGTGGAGGCCACCTGAACTGGAAGGCCACTGCGAACAAAATACTCAGAGATGGCTACTATTGGCCTACACTCTTCAATGATATCCATAAGATGATAATTGCCTGCCACAAATGCCAGATTTTTTAAGGCAAAAGAAAGCTCCTCCCCTTACCACTACAACCCATCATTGTTGAAGGTCCCTTTATGCAATGGGGCTTAGATTTCATAGGAGAAATTCACCCTGCTTCTTCTGCACAACACAAATGGATCTTAACAACCACAGACTACTTCACTAAGTGGATAGAGGCCATACCTACTAGGAATGCCACAGAGTCAGTCATCATTAGGTTCCTAGAAGGTCATATCCTCTCTCAGTTTGGCTGTCCAAGGAAAATAATCACTGAAAATGCTGCTGCTTTTGGATCCAAGAAAATGGTTGAATTTTGTCACAGGTATCAAATAGCACTCAGTCATTCAACTGCCTATTACCCACAAGGTAATGGCTTAGCTGAATCATCAAACAAGAGCCTGGTGACCATCATCAAAAAGCTGCTGGAAGAGAACAAAAAGTCATGACATAACAAGTTAGTGCATGCTTTGCGGGCTGACAGGCTTACAACAAAGAAATCCATTGGCATGTCACCATATCAGCTCATCTATGGAACAAAAGCAGTGTTTCCAACCAGCCTTGGAATACTAGTGATCAAACTTGTCCAAGAGATACAGATAGAAGAAGATAGCATGGTGAGGAGAATAAACCAAACAATTCATCTCTAACAAACAAGGGAAGAGGTCTATAACAGAGCTCTAAAGGTTCAGGAAAGTATAAAGAGGTTATTTGACAAAAGAACCAAAGCTTCTGATTTCAAAATTGGAGATACATTTCTGAGGTGGGACCAAGGAGAGAGGAAAAAGGAAAGCACGACAAGTTTGACAGTTTGTGGCAAGGTCCCTACATCATCCAGGCCACTGTGGGTCCAAATGACTTTTTTCTACAAGAGTTAGATGGCACAGAGCTGTTTGGGGGTCCTGTCAATGGCAGGATGCTCAAACACTACTTCTGCTGATTTTCAATTTCTAGTTTCCACTTCCATTGTAAATACCATTGTTGTGTTATGTCTTCGAGAAAAAAGAGAAAATGTTCCAAAAAACAGAAAGAAAGGAGAGGTTCAGACATGCTCAAAACATGAACCTCAAAATTGCAAGGGATTGGCTCTAACATGATCAAAGCCTGAGTCAAAGGAAGCAAAGATAGCTGGTTCAAACATTCCCAAAACCTGGACCAGCAAAGAAGAAAAGAATCAGTTCTAACAAGCCCAAAACCAGAGCTGAAATGGAGAAAAGAAAGTGACTCTAACAAGCTCAAGACCAGAGTCACAAAAGAAAGAAGGATGCTTCAAACTTTAGATTTCAAGCCTTCAAGATTTTGTTTTTAGTTTTCTGCAAGTTTCTGTCCATGTGAAATTGTCTTTATGCCTTGGATCTACAGCAAACTAGACTGTCTAATCCTAGTTTGACCATTTTTAAATTTCTGTTGTAGAATATAGAGAAGAAATCTGCTGGACCGTTTAATCCCAACAGATGTTAGAATAGGTAGAGAAGCATGTGAGACCAAAAGTTTAATCTGGTCTCATGGAGTAATAAGGGTAGAAATAGAATAGGTTTATTTTCTTGTTTGTAAAAAATAAAAATGATGTAAAGGGTCTGCCAGTTCAAATGCACCCTAGAAGAAAAATGCTAGGATTGTAGGATGGGTAGGTAGTTTGTTTGGGAGAGTTTTTCTGCTAAATTGATGTCTTCACTATTGTGGCAGCTAAAAATCAAAGAAGAAAGGTGGCTCAAGTAGCAAGCATCTGGCCTACACCAAAGATAATTTTTTGAATTCTTGACTCCTTCAAGAAGAAGCCATCCCCATGTGGAGCCACTGTTAGCCCCTATAAATTCCTTGACAAGCAAGCAGGGGGCTAAATTGTTTTTGAGCCTTGAAGGAATGCATCTCCCCTAAAGACACATCATCCTTGAAAGCATCTTCATGCCCTCTACCCTATTGTTTATTTCCACTGCTGTATCCATCCAAAGGGTCTCACTGATTTCAAAAAATTGTGCTCTAAAAGGCCTTTATTTGCCCCTTGTATCCCTGCAGAATATCCCATTTTAACCTTTTTTTTCCTTTCTCAAATTTCCCCTTGTACCCTCTAAATCCTCCCAAAATCCCCTTTAAATCCTACATTCACCCCTTGTTTGGTCTAATTCCCCTTTTCTCCCTCTGTCGTTACCGTTTCGCGGCCTTGAAATGCACTAAAAATGGGAAAAAACCCACTTTTTAACTTATATAGGGCCTAGCCCCTTTTCTGACAGCCCTTTAAACCACTTCCCCATGTAAATCAGTGCCAGAACTAGGCGCAAAGACTCAAAGCGCTAATCATAATCGCACCGTCGGTGAAGCGCATTTCTTTGTTAAACAAAAAGCTCCGATGCGATTGAGTTTTGGTCTCTAAGACCTCTGCCGCAATCTCCACCATTGATATATCACTTAGATCAGATGACCCGGCGCTAATCGCACTCTCGCTCTGATCGCAATCACAACTTTCGCTGTGCCACTCCTCAGTTTCCCCCGATTGCGATTCCCCGATCAAATCACAGTCGTCCATCCATTCGGAATCAACGACCCAGATCCTATCGCATCGCGTCCCGTCGCCCCATTCTTTTCTCTGTCGATTGCATCTCCACCGGTGATTCCCCTTTTGATCTAATGGCCCTCGCTCTCCTGCTCCAATCGCAATTGAATATTCCAAACGCTGCCACCTTCCACCCTTTGCGATTGCGATTTCCCCAATCCAATATCGACCGTCTGCTAGTCTAAGATCCAACGGCCATAAACCAATCGCACCATCGTTCAATCGGACTGTAGACCCTCCCATTTCTCCCCTCCTATTGGATCGTAGCCGTCGATCTCCTCCTGAGATCTGACGGTCCTAAATGAATCGCCCTCTGCCCATGCCCGGTCCCACCACACACGATCGTTTTCATTACATTTTCATTCATTTTAATGCATTCCGCCCAACTTCATAAACCATCTCACTATTTAATCTCCACCGTCGATCTTCGCTACCAGACCATGATCGAACGGCCCACGCACATTTCTCCACCGAAAACCTATTAGTTGTGGTTTACACCATATCACTACATTATCCACCATTGTTTCATCTAAAACCACCATTTTACCACCGCCGTGCTATCATTCTCCCCACCCTCCATAGCCATCCTTCCCTATGCATGGATTTCATAACAGAGTTGCATGTTTTTACAGGGTACAAGCGGCAAAAAACCACCATGATTCACAATCTCTATACAGTTACAGAGAAACAGGAAAGGACCATTTTCAAGAGTCGAACTCATGAAGAAGGGTCCTAGAAGATGTATGACAGGGCTCGCATTAAAGGAACAGAGTTGAAACTTTGTAAAATCTTCCCCAGAGCCATTAAAGCATAAATCTCGCAGTCAGAGGAAAACGTGGAAGAGACAAAGAGTATTAGTGGGAAAACAGAGGGTTTGAGGCCTGTCGTTGAAGATTTTGAGCCTTAATCCAATGATTTGAAGGCAGAGTACCAGATCAAAGACATCATAGATCACACGGAAGGCCCAGCGCACAGAAAATGATACTATCAGGGTAGCTACATCAGCAGAACATTCCTACCTGTGAAAGGACAAAGCGCCCATATTGTTTCCTTTGTTTACCGTGTTCCTGAAGAAAATTCAGCCTTGACCACAGTCCTAAGCTATTAGAGCATTTGTTATGCAGCATGGCGCACTTCACTGTCATTTATTTTCCTTTTTTTTTATTCACCAGAGTACTACAAAGTATTGTAGCCAAAGTACATCAGGGGCATACCTGGAGTAAATGGAAGTCTGAAGAAGATCGCTCTTTCACCCAAAGAGTGCCAGGGATAAATGCACATAATTTAAAACTGAATGGGTTTCGGCCCTCGTTATTTTCAAGAGATTTAATGCTACATTTGGTTTTCACCTACCTCCTCTGCTCATATTTCAGCTATATAATTCAGGAAGGAACTCATTGTAAAGGTTGTTGATCAATTATCAGAGAATTACAAGCTGTTTCTTTTGAGACATAGTCTATGTGTAAAGTTGTAAGATAGGCCGAGGGATATGTTTTCAGATTGAATACCAAGCTATTGGTAATTTTGTACCTTACTGGTGTTGTTTTTTTAATATCACAAGCACGTTTCTTTGGAACCTGATCTAAAGCTGCGATGATGTTTTTCTGTCTCTGTGTTTTATTTCATTTCATTTCATTTCTATTGACTCACATCAGAAATATGACATAGGATTTACCCTTGTTAGGTACCCTATGTTTCTGCTCTCCTTGGCTTTGATGTTTTCTACTAAATGTGTTATCTAAGGGTTGATTTCAGTTAATTTAACCAGTGTAGTGGATGTCATTTCCTGCTAGTTGATGTATGAATTAAATGAATCTATTCTTAGATGTTCTTGTTAGGATTTAATTGAATGAATTGGGAACACTGGGAGGTCTATAACTTTGTCTCTTTCTCACTAGGATCCTTTTCTATTAATTAAGCCTTTTTAAGTTCCCTCAAGCTGGAGGCCAAATCATTGAGAGTTCAAAATCTCTCTCTGATCTCAGGTCTTTAACTTTGTGTTCTAAAACTTTATTGTTTCCTCCTCTCTTACCATTCCATGCCACACTATCATCTTTAAGATCCAATGCTTTAGATGACTAGCCCAACTAAAAGCCTGCATATTGAATAGAAAGTAAACCCTTTCCTGACTCCATTGCCCAATGGTCTTGCTATTCCCTGGAACATCCCTCCTTTGCCTAAAATCCTCTTTGCTCATCTTTGTCTTATATTGAACCCTTCTTTCTTGATTACCAACAACCAAACCAACGATCAAACAAATTCCGAGCCTTATAACCAGCCTAATATCTTAACACTGAGCTTCAAAGACATTAAACCTTTTCTTATAGAGAGATCCCTCTCTGGACCCAGGAGGGCTAGATCCTGAGGTCTGAAAGTGGTTCTGATGTTGTCTCATCTTTTGGTCTTGCCAATCTGGCCAAAACATGGGAACACCAACAGACTAGTAGCCTTATGAATTGGGTGCCATATTGACTTCTAAATTTTAATCTTAACTGACTAAGAGTAACTTGAATGACTACGAATCTTTATTACATATGGTAGCATCTCATTGGAACCTCAGGGCCTTCACTTCAAGCTTCAAATTCTGATGGAAACCACCCACACCTGCAGTACTAAAAATTAAAATGGTATGTACAATAATATGTTCAAACCAACTAAATTCAACTGAAATAGCGATTTATTAGCCTGCCATTAAAATGCCCTCCAAAAAACAGTGCCCCTGTCAAGTCTTTCAACAAATATGCATTGTTTCCATGAAAATTTGAAATTTTAAAATGTCCCTTCCAAATATTCTTAAATTTTTCATGCTTAACCTTCTCTTCATTTATAGCATCCCACTTCAACACAAGATCATCAAACTAAAATTCATCTTCCTTTATCCTTTTATCATGAATCTTCTTGATCTTGCCTTAGATCAACTGAGTGTTATTATATATCTCCTTGTTGGCAATATGATGCAATATGTTGTCCTTGATGGCAACCTACTTGATGAAGTTGTCTTTGATGCAAACCTACTTGATGATTTTCCTTTTGATAGAAACCTATTTTTTAAATATATAAAAATGATGTTTATATAGATCAGTTCAGATGTGACAGAGAAAGGAATTCCAGTAAGTGCTAGAGAAACGAAATAGGAAATATTTCTCAATGTCTACACAGGTTTTATGAAGGAAACCCATGTATGGAGGCAATGTATATGCTAATTTTATGAAAGCAACCCACGTATTCATCTAGAATTAGTATATACGCAGTTTTTACGAAGAGTCGCGTATACACGCAGGTACGAAGAAGCCAAGTCATGTATGCCTTTTGTGCTCTAAAATTATGATACCAAGGGGCATTACCATGGTATTAGCCCACATTATTGAGTGGTGTATTATCTATTTGATTTCGTCCAAGAATATCATCGGAAGTAGTGTGGTTTTGGCTCATGGTATTGGTAAAGGCTAAAACTGTATAAGGAGAAGAAGATCATAGTGCAAAGGTGTGCATGTGTAAGGGTTGTCACTAAATAATTCTCTCTGAAGTATACTTGCATGGGATGAACTTTGTTTTATTGGTAGATCTGAATCTATGATGCACCCTTGGATACAATGACGGAACAGGATCTATAGACCTGAAATGACTATGTTCTTGCATGATCTATTGAAGAGATGATTAGATATGAGACCTGGTGCATGTTTAATGAAGTGGAGTGAATAAATCTGGGTAAGTTCTATAGATCTGAAACATTCTGAAAAATTAATATTTACAGATCTATACACTAGTTTGTCTTGGTAACAGCGTGTATATACGTAGCTTTGTCTCAGAAAAGGCGTGTATGGAAGTCAGGGTTTTCTGAAGCTTATTGCAGAGGTTTTATGTTTATTGATTTTGTATTTTTGTTGTCTGTCAATGATGTCTTCATGTAGATCTGGGTTGCTTGAATGCTGTATATGCTGCGAAGTTTATTATGTACAAATCTGATCAATGAGTGAGTAAATATGTTTCATGATGCATGACTAATCAAGGGTTTTTCAATACTGAAAATATATCTGACTGAAAGCCTTAGATCTGGATCTGAGACTGACCATATTCTAAAAAACAATATTCACAAATCTATATGCAGGTTGGTGTAAAATAAAGCACATATACATGCGGGTTCAGTAAAGAAAAGTAGCGTATTCATTTTAAGATAATGAACGTTTAGTGTTGAGTTTGATTCTGCATACTGATTTTGAAATCTGGGTTATTACTGTGTTTTAGTTATAGTGATCTCACTGTTCTGATTGAAGTATTTTGTGAAGTTTATTATTGTTGTTCTTTAAGAAGATTTGTGTTGAAGCTGTGTGATCCAGTATGAAAATTGATGAAACATGGTCTACAGTGGTTCTAAAGGTTAAAGCCTTCAGGGTGGAAGTAGAAGCTTCCTGCCAATAGAAGTTGGTGTTCTGATGAAGGGGTTTAAGCTCCCTTCCAGTAGTAGCTGGTAAATGAGATCAGGGGGTTGTACCTCCCTTCCAATTGTAGCTAAAAAATGAGAGAAGGTTGTAGCCTTCTGCAGGTAAATGCCCGCGTACTGATATGAGTCTGAATCAATAAAAAATTGTGAACAATTTTCCATATAATAAATATTGAAGACAGAGACAACAAAAACGGTGGTTTTCTCCCGAATTGGGTTTCCACCTTAAATCTTGGTGTTCATGTCTGATGCTCTTATGTGATAATTTATTTTGCTGTCACTAAACATATTTACTGCTTTACTAACTGATTTATAACAGATAATATGAGTTAAAGTTTGTTTTTGAAAGTTTATCTAACAATAAAATTATCTCAATATTTGCAAGTTTCTGTTAATATATCCGCATGCATATGTGAGTTGGTTTCATTAAATTCGAGTATGGAATTTAGTAAAGAAAAAGTTGAAATCATCAGTAAGATCTAAATACTAATTCAACCCCCCTCTCAGTATTTTTCCTAACAATTGGTATCAGAGCAGGTCCTTCTAAAGAAGCTTAATCGCTAGAAGGAAGATCAGCTAAGATGAGCAATAAAGATGGGACAACATCTATCAGGCCTCCTCTCTTCAACAGAAACAACTTAATCTTTTTGAATACAAGGACAAGATCCTTTTGTCAGTCTCTTGGAGCAAATGTATGGGCTATAGTTGAAGGAGGTTATCAATATCCAACTTCAGTTTCAACAGATGGAGTAGCAAGAAAGAACTATGAAACCAATGAAAAGACGGTCAATGCATTATTGGGAAGTTTGACTGAATCAAAATTTGTCAAAGTCATGTAGTTGAATACAACAAAGGAGATATGGGACAAAAAAATTCTAAGCTATGAAGGTGATGCCAAGGTAAAAAGTGCTAAACTCCAAAATATCAGAACTCAATATGAAAAACTTAGAATGAAAAATGAGGAAAGCATTGCCATTTTTGTTTTACATCTAGATGATATTGTAAATCGTATGAGAAATCTGGGTGAAACCATATCTGACACTACTCTAGTAGAAGGGGTTTTAAGATTGCTGGAACGGGGCTCCCTAAGCTGTGAATTTTGTATATTTTTTGTATTAATTAGTCTAATGCAGGGTTTTGGGGCATTTCAAAGCCCCAGATGTATTGTAATGGGTCAAAGGCTAGACCTAGAGTTCGCAAACCATGGTTTGCAGACCACAGGATAGCGTAGGCTATGTTAGCCACCTATGAATTTTTTGACAAGCAAACAGGTGGCTAAATTTTTCTTGAGCCTTCAAGGAATACATTTCCTCTGAAAACATATCATCCTTGAAACCTCCTTGTGTATTTTTCCTTTGAACAATCTTCATTGCTGTTTCCATGAGAAAGCCCTATTGTTTTGTGAAGAAGAATGCTCAAAAAAGGCCTCCATCTGCCTATCTTGTCCCCTCCAAACCCCAATTTTCATCTCCTTTTTCCCCTTTTAAATTCCCACCTAAATCCCTCATTAAACCTCTAAATCATCCTAACTCTCCATTAAACCTTACAAGTGCCCTTTGTTTGGCTTAAAAACCATTCATTCCCTCTACCGAATCCCTCTTTTGGCATTACAATACACCAAAATTAAGCCAAAAACCCCCCATTTTACACTATAAGCTTAAGCCCCTTTTCGGACAGCCCTTAACCACTTCCCCACCATGTGACCTGCACCCAGAACCAAGTGCTAAGGCCTCGGGCGCTTATCACAATCGGAACATTCAGGGGAGTGCATTTTCTTTGTTACGCTTATTTTTCCTGATGAGACGAGCTTTGGTCTATTGGCTCCTGCGATGATCTTGATCGTTGATCTTTAGAAGATCGGATGGTCAGTGCTAATCATGTAGCCCGCCGTCACCCCTATACACTAACCTCTTCGATTACATATAGGCCGTCGATCTGTCTCCAGATTGGACGGTGGTCACTTAATTGCATCGTCGCAGCACCCAATCTCGTCGCATTTGACCTCCGCTGATTGGCAAGCCACGATTTGATCTCAGCTGTCCATCCTGCATGATCCTATGGTCTAGATTTCTCCTCACTCCACCCCTGTATTTCCCGATTGGTCATCCCCGATCCAATCGCATCAGTTCATCCTATAGATCCGACGGTCTAGATCAAACTCGCTTTTGACTTTCCCCGCCGTAACTGACCGCACATCTTCCCATTTCACCCTCCACCGTTAGATCTCACAATCCCAGATCTAACGGCCAGTATGCATATCATGTTATTCTAGCATCCGAACTTTAATGATCAAAATTTATGCAGTGTAAGAAGTTTTTGTAGTGCCACGTGTCACGCGGCGAGGCATATCACGCTTTTTAGGAAAAATCTCAAAACTACCTTTGAGCTGCACGATACCGCTGGTTTTCCTCTTGAAACTGTCTTCCTTCCCCTTTGCTCCCGCAGCTTCCATAATCAATTTCAGCTGTCCATTTGATCAGATCTACGGCCCATATCACATCGCATCTCCACCATTTTTCTTCCATTGGGCTTCCATAGATTTCATCTTTTAACCTTCGCCGTTGATCTTCTCCTGAGATCCAATGGTCCAAAGCTAATCGCCCTCCGCCCATGCCAGTCCCACCATTCACGCCCGATTTCATTCGTTTTATGCGTTTTTCTTTGTAATCCGCCCAAAGGTAAAACATTAGTGTTTACACTAAAGGTTTATTTATATTGCCTAACCTTCTAAAAGCAACCCTCTTAGCAAATCCCCGTCGTCGATCATCATTAGTCCATCTAATCTAACAACACAGAACCATTTTTTCATCAGGCCACCATCATATCAGTATTTCACCATTCCACTACATTTTTCAGTCGTTTTCCACTGCATCCACCACTTCCACCATGTATGCGCTACCATTCCCACAGTCCTCCAAGACATTCACCATCACTTCGCCATGGATTTTCTTAACATGTTTGTGTGTGTTGCAGGGTTACAGGCGGTGGAAACCGTCGTTGCTCACAGTCATTTTCATAGTGACACAGAGCACAGAGAAGGCCATTTTTAGAGCCAAAGATTGCAGAGAAAACGCTTGGGAAGGTGTTTGAATGAAATATTTCCTTAAAGACTAGTGCTTAACTCTGTAAAACCTCCAGCACCATTAAAACTCCATTTTCACAGATAGAGACAGTCAATGAAGTGACAAAGAGTATCAGTGAAGAATTAGGTGGTTTAATGCCCATTATTGAAGATTGTAAGCCTTAATTTAATGTTTAAGGGCGAATGTACCAGATTGAAGACCTTATGATCAACACAGAAGGCCTAATTAGGCCTAAAGCACAGAAAACAATCTTATCAGTGTCTCACATCAGCAGAAGGTTCTTTCCTGAGAAAGGACAAACCCCATACTATTTTTTATGTAACATCGAGTTCCTGTGAAGATCTATACCCTGACAGAAAGTGCTAATGTTGCCAGAGCATTTGTTATGCAGTATGGAAGACCTAAAGGTCATTTAACTACCTTATTGGTCCCAGAGTACTACAGAACACTACAGCCAAAAAGTACATCAAAGAACATACCTAGAGTTACTATTAGCCTGTCAAATACCACTCTTACAACCAAAGAGTACTGAAGATTAATGCATATATATTAAGACAGAATGGGCCTCGAGCCCTCTTCTCCTACTTATGTTTTAATGTTTCATTAAAAGTTCTATCTACCTCCTCTGCCTCTCTTTAGCTATAAAATTCATGAGGAAACACATTGTAAAGGTTGTTGGTTGTTGATTGGACATCTGTGAAGTGTAAGTTGTTTCTCTTGAGATATAGTCCTATGTGTAAAGTTGTAAAATAGGCCGAGGAGCCGATTTCAGACTAAATATCAAGCTGTTGGAAAATGTTGTATATGACTCGTGTTGCTCTTTAATATGACAAGCACATTTCTTTGGATCCTGATTTAAAGCAGCGGTGATGTGTTTATGCCTTTGTCTCTGTTTTCCTTCTGTAATTCATTACATTTCATTTCTCTGGTAAGAATAAGAAATATGGCTTAGGATATACCCTCGCATGGTACCGTAATGCTCCTGCTTTTCTTATCTTTGATGTTTTCTACTGATTTTGCTATCCGAGAACTAATTCAAGATAGTTTAACTGGTGTAGCAATTGTTATTCACTGCTAGCTGATGTATGAATTTATGAATCTGTTCTTAGATATTCTTGTTGGGTTTTATTGAAAGAATTGGGATACCGGGGATTTAGTGTAATCCCTGTCCACTGGGGTTCTTTTCCAACAGATTATCCTTTCAAAGATCCCTTGAGTTGGTGTCAAAGCATTGAAGGTTAAAATTCCTTCTTTGATCTTAGGCCTAGTTCTGTGTTTAAGTATTAAGTTTTTTCCCTTTGAGAGTATGCCGAAGTAGGCCTGGAGTTAAATGACCTCTGACCTAATCTTAAGTTGCCCTTTGTGTCTCTCCATTTCACTCCTTGATGTTCCATTCCACCATCTATCTAAAAGATCCTTTAGTATAGATGAATTGCCCTATGAAAGCCTTGGATAATTGTTATGCAAGTAATCTCCTTTCATGACTCCATAGCCCAATGGATGGCACATTCTTAACCTATCCTCTTTTGCCGAAATTTACTGCTGGTATGTTCCTCTCATTCCATAACCTTCTTAGTTAATGATCTCCGACCCAACCCAACAACCAACCAAATAATTTTAAACCCCTTATGCTTCATAACTATCCTACTACCTCATTTTGAGCTTTCAAAGATATATCATTCTTTGATTTTATGGAGATATCCCTCTCTAGATCCAGGGGGGCTAGATCCTAGGATCCCAAAGTGGTTATTATGTTGTCCGGTCTTTTGGTCTTGCCAATCTGGCCAAAACACTAGAACCCCAACATAATGGCGACTTCGCTGGGGATTAAGTGCATTTTATCTAGACATCCTTTGGCACTCAAAAGAACCAAAATCTCTGGTTAGTTTGGTATCTCATTGCTGATGGTGGAAAGAAACCTACTTCAAAAATTCACATTCATCCACCTGGTGACTCCACACTCCATAACTCTTAAAGACTCCACTAGAGGAAGAACCTAAAATATGGCCAGGCCTCATAGAAGGGTAGAACATTTGGTTTGGATTTGGTTTAAAGAATTCATTGTTTTTATCTATCACTATGTTCTATCCTACTTTAAGCCTGATCGAGTGTATAATGATGATATCCACATTGAGTATGGGAAATATCTCAATCCTCAGTCTTTAGACCATGAGCAGACCTATACTGCTGTGAAAGACCTGGTGGAACAAGAGCCCCATGGTGTACCTCTCACTCCTAAAGAAAGTCCAAGCAACCATGAGCCTCCTGTTGCACTACCCACACCCACAAAGGTCATATAAAGACATAAGCCTCTGGTTTTTCCTCTCATCTTCCAACCCCTTCCTACAGGACTTACAAATAAGCTGCCCCTGTTTGAAGGAGAGAATACAAAGATCACAGCTGAGCAGCATGTCCAAAAGCTTGAGGATTTACTTGAATCATATGAAATAGAAGAAGATCATGTGCGTATTAGAATGTTTGCCTTGTCATTACAAGAAAATGTCAAGATTTGGTTTAAAAACCTTCCAGCTGCGAGCATCTTCAATTTTCAGCAATTTGCTCAAGTTTTCCTTGATAAATGGGTAGCCTCAGTAAATGTCTTCCTCATCCTAGAAGAATATCAAAATTTGAGAAGACAACCAGGGGAGACAGTACAAAAATTTTCAGCCAGGTTTAATAAGGTATATAATGCAATACCTTCTGATATAAAACCACCTTTATGATGGGCTCTATTGCACTATCCTAGTTCTTTTGACCCCGAGGTGGAATTCCATATAAGAGAAAGAGAGCCTTCGAGCTTGGAGGAAATGCAGTGCATAGAAATTACTATCGAAAAAAACATAAAGTGCAGGGAGGAAATATTAAAAGCAACAAAGAAATACCGAGCAGAGAAAATAGCGCAGATCTCTTTAGAGAACAGGCTGGAAATATTGATAGAGACTGCCAACACCCTGCTGAACATAGAAGAGGAAGAACACGAGGTTGAAACCAGGAATGATGATTGGAAGTGACCTACACCTTGTCCTCAGGAAAAACAAACCTAATCACTGCAAGACATGGGTTACATGAAAAGCATGTATGATGAACAAGATTTTGAATCAGAAGAGGAACTTGTAGATTTTTGTGAAGAAAGGCTTGCTGAGGATCCGATGGATTCAGCTGGTGGCATTGCTTATAATTATGATTTTTCTAACATTGATCTGTCTAATGATAATTCTTTCCAAAAGGAAGCTGAGCTTGCAAGGCCATCATCAGTAGATCTATGGGAGGAATATTAGGACCAACAAATTCAAAAAAGAAATGGGCCAATCCAAGATATCTATTATACTGATGAGGAAAACGTTGAAAACCTGGGAGCAGAAGAGGACTCGATAAATATTCAATCTGCTACATACTAGATCATCAGTTATCATTTCCATGAAGAAGGAAGTCAACAAATTTCTAGTGCATAGGATAAGGAAGAAAGAAATGAAGAAAATCTTGAGCAAGATGAATATCCTGAACCTTCTCCTGAAAGGGTCAAGACAATCAAAGAAACCCCTGCTCAAGAATATGCTAATTTTTTCACAGAGTTCAGTTCACTCCAGCAGATCCTGTCAGGGTCAGAAGGGGACAACCCCACCATACATAACGAGCCCTTCAGTTCAGGCTACAGTGAAGATGAGGGGGACCTTCTTTCCCACATACATCTTTGTCTTGATCCAATGGAGGAAGAGGTATGCCTAGTTGACACTTACCTGCCAAATACTCCTAACTAGGGAAAAGAGGAGTGTGATTACAGAGGCCACACTGCAGATGCAGTGATTGAAACTGTCTAGGATGCAGAAAACCTACCAGTCGTGGAAGGCCTTAAAGAATAAATTTTATATCATGTTCTGATTGATCCTGTGGCAGTGTACATGGAGATCCTGATTGGCTCAGCTCCTCAAGCATCAATCCTATGCAAAATCCAGACACATCAGAAGTGGTCATCGTCGGTGGTGGCCTTAGTTTTGAAGAACCACATGCAGAGCACCCTATGGTTGTCTCTGATGAGCAGTCAGTGCTTCTATCCTTTTTTTTACTGCTTGACTGGCTACACTGGCATTATTGTATCACCTAGAGCATCAACGATTTCCACGTAGAGTAGAGTAGGCAGGAAAGCTCAATAAAGCTCAATCTGTGAGCATTTAGTTAGTAGTTTTGAATTTCTGCGAGGTTTTCAGTCTATGAGAATTTTTGTCTTTATGCCATGGCCCATAGTAAGCCGAACAGTCTAATCCTAGCTTGACTATTTTCAATTTCTATCTTAGAATGTAGAGAATAAATCTACTAGACAGTTTAACCCTAGCCAATGTTAGTTTAGGTAGAGAAACTATGAGGCCAAAAATTTAATCTGGTCTCATGGAGAAATAAGGGTAGAAGTAGAATAGGTTTATTTTCCTGTCTGTAAAAAAATAATTGATGATGTAAAGGGTCTGCAAGTCCAAATGCACCCAGAAAAAAAAATGTTAGGACAATAGTATGGGTAGGTAGTTGTTTGGGAGAGCATTATTGCTGATATGATGTCTTCATGATTTGTGGCAGCTGATCAAAGAAAGGATGTGTCAAGTACCAGGCATCTGACCTACTCCAAATATTATTTTCTGAATTCCTGACACCTTCAAGAAGATGCCATCCCCATGTGGAGCCATTGTTAGCCACCTATGAATTTTTTGACAAGCAAACAGGTGGCTAAATTATTCTTGAGCCTTCAAGGAATACATTTCCTCTGAAAACATATCATCCTTGAAGCCTCCTTGTGTCTTTTTCCTTTGAACAATCTTCAATTTTTTTTCCATGAGAAAGCCTTGATGTTTTGTGAAGTCTTAGAATGCTCAAAAAAGGCCTCCATCTCCCCATCTTGTCCCCTCCAAACACCACTTTTCATCTGCTTTTTCCCCTTTTAAATTCCCACCTAAATCCCTCATTAACCCTCTAAATAATCCTAAATCCCCTTTAAACCTTACAAGTGCCCTTTGTTTGGATTAAAAACCCTTTATTCCCTCTACCGAATCCCTCTTTTGGCCTTAAAATACACCAAAATTAAGCCCAAAACCCGCCATTTTACACTATAAGCTTAAGCCCCTATTCAGCCAGCCCTTAACCACTTCCCCACCACATGACCCACGCCCAGAACCAAGCGCTAAGGCCTTGGGAGTTTATTGCAATCGAAACATTCGGGGGATCACATTTTCTTTGTTATGCTTATTTTTCCCAATGCGACGAGCTTTGGTCTATTGGCTCCCGCGATGATCCTGACCGTTGATATTTAGAAGATCAAATGGTCAGTGCTAATCCTGTAGCTCATCGTCACCCCTCTACACTAACCCCTCTGATTACATATTATAGGTTGTCGATCTGTCTCCAGATCAAATGGTGGTCGCTTAGTCGCACCGTCGTAGCGCCCAATTCCATCACATTTGACCTCCACCGATTGGTGAGCCCTGATTTGATTTGAGCCGTCCATCCCGCATGATCCTACAGTCCAGATTTCTCCTCACTCCGCCCCCGTATTCCCTGATTGGTCATCCTCGATCCAATCGTAGCCGTTCATCCTATATATCCGATGGTCCAGATCAAACCCGCTTTTGACTTTCCCCGCCGTAACTGACCGCACATCTTCCCATTTCACGCTCCACCCTCCATCATTAGATCTCATAGTCCTAGATCCAATGACCAGTATGCATATCGCGTTATTCTGGCATCCAAACTTTAATGATCAAACGTTATGCGATGTAAGTGGTTTTGTAGTGTCATGTGTCACACGGCGAGGCATATCGCGTTTTTTGGGAAAAATCTCAAAACTACCTTTGAGCTGCGTGACACCACTAGTTTTCTTCTTGAAATCGCCTTCCTTCCCCTTTGCTCCCGCAACCTCCATAATCAATTTCATCCATCCATCTGATCAGATCTACAGCCCATATCGCATCGCGTCTCCACCATTTTTCTTCCATCGGGCTTCCATAGATTTCATCTTTTAATCTCTGTCGTTGATCTCTTCTTGAGATCCAACGGTCCAAAGCTAATTGCCCTCCGCCCATGCCGGTCCCACCATTCATGCCCGATTTCATTTTTTTTATGCGCTTTTCTTTGTAATCCGCCCAAAGGTAGAACTTTAGTGTTTGCACTAAAGGTTTATTTATATTGCCTAACCTTCTAAAAGAAGCCCTCTCGGCAAATCCCTGCTGTCGATCATCATTAGTCCATCTAATCTAATGGCCCAGAACCATTTTTTCATCAGGCCACCATCATATCAGTATTTCACCGTTCCACTGCATTTTTCAGTCGTTTTCCGCTACATCCACCACTTCCACCATGTATGCGCTGCCATTCCCACAGTCCTCCACGAGAGTCACCATCACTCCCCCATGGATTTTCTTAACATGTTTGTGTGTGTTGCAGGGTTACAGGCGGTGGAAACCATCATTGCTCACAGTCATTGTCTTAGTGACACAGAGCGCAGAGAAGGCCATTTTTAGAGCCAAATATTGTGGAGAAAACGCTTGGGAGGTGTTTTAACGAAATATTTCATTAAAGACCAATGCTTAACTCTGTAAAACCTCCAGCACCATTAAAACTCCATCTTCACAGACAGAGACAGTCAACGAAGCGGCAAAGAGTATCAGTGAAGAATTAGGAGGTTTAATGCCCATTATTGAAGATTGTAAGCCTCAATTCAATGTTTAAGGGTGAATGTACCAGATTGAAGACCTTATGATCAACACAGAAGGCCTAATGAGGCCTAAAGCACAAAAAACAATCTTATCAGTGTCACACATCAGCAGAAGGTTCTTTCTCGAGAAAGGACAAACCCCATACTGTTTTTTATGTTACATCGAGTTCTTGAGAAGATCTATACCCTAACAGAAAGTCCTAATGTTTCCAGAGCATTTGTTATGCAGTATGGCAGACCTAAAGGTCATTTAACTGCCTTAATGGTCCTAGAGTACTACAGAATACTACAACCTAAAATTACATCAAAGAACATACCTGGAGTTACTATCAGTCTGTCGAAGACCACTCTTACAGCCAAGGAGTACTAAAGATTAATGCATAGATATTAAGACAGAATGGCCCTCGAGCCCTCTTCTCCAGACATATGGTGCATAAGATGCAGGGTGTCCGGCCATACCAAGGATCAATGTCCTCTGTTGGCATATTACATGCAGGCTGGGGGACCCAACCCATTGTGTCCTAAGGAGGCTGCGAGACCAAGTGGTCCAACGTTATGGTGTGCTGATTGTCGTGTCACTGGGTTACATGATACTGACAACAGTCCCCATATGGGTGGTTACGTTCCAGAATTGAAGCAGCAATGGTGTCGATTATGCTCCTTTGCCCGACATGACGAGCATAATTACCGAACCTATGACTTGATGATATATCTTGGAAACCTATATAGGGTACAAGATGACCCTTCTTCACCACTATCTCCCTCAAGTAGAGGAGGCTCCCCAGCCAAGGGCAAAGGAGGCTCCCAGTGGAGGCGCATGTCAAGGAAGAGGACAATTGATCTGTTACAATTTTGGGGAGATAGGGCACTTTACGAGTGACTGTCCGAACCCTGTGCGACAATATTGCCGTTATTGTAGACAAATGGACCATGTGAGTGGAGAGTGTCCAATTCTAATAGCAAAAATGCAGGAAAAACAACATACACCTACGCAGAATGTATAGAGGGTTAAGGCGAATGAAGGACCAATTATTAATGTCATAACGCGTAGCGGCATGGATACTAGAGGAGCCGAGGAGGAAGCTGAAGCTGAACCTCTTATATGGAAATTAGTGGTCAAATAGGAAAGCTTGGACCTATAGAAGGAAAAGGAAACCTTCGTCGCAGCTCGCAAGGACTTTACTAAGGATGAGGCGCCTACTTCAAAAGCTCCAGCAAACCTAAGAATAGATGATGAAGTTAAACCATTTCTACAGGCATGTATGAAGCTGCTATGCAACCAGAAGGCAGTAGAAAATATTCAAGCACTAATAGACAGCTGCGCAGAGAGGACTAACGCACCCCCGGAAGTTAAGGATGTGCACAAACTATACAAGAATAAGAAACACACTGGTCAGGAAATGCGACTAACAACGCAGATTGGAAACTATGAAATGGATCATGTTATTTTGGACCTAGGATCAGATGCGAATGTACTGCCCAAGCAAACTTGGTAGCGAATGGGAGAACCTAAGTTGAAATGGTCCACCATCGACCTATGCTTGGCGAACCAGTAGAAGATCATACCGTTGGGAAGACTGTCAAAAATTAAGGTAGATATTGCAAGAGTTAAGTTCCATGCCGACTTTGAGGTCATTCAGATTGTGGAATATGCAGACCCAAATCCCGTGCTCCTAGGATTGGATTAGGCAATAGACATGGGAGGTATTATAAACTTAAATAAAAGAAGCATGGTGTTTGAGAATGAGGGTACAAGGGTGATAGTCCCCCTAGAAACTGCGGAAGGAGAGCGGTATACAGAACCAGTGCGTGAAGAAGAGGATGTGGATCACATATATAAGTTAACCGCTCGGGACGAAGATTGGATCAATCCTACGACTGATGGTGTGCTATGCTAGGAAAAGGACAACGAATGCTTCTCTGACTCCGACCGGGAGATAGAAATTTGGCAGAATCGATTATATGATGTATTTGCGTTGAGATGTCTTATAATCACAAATAATTTCTGATGCATCTCCTCATAGGTAAGAGAACTGCCCTACTTTGATGGTTCTGGCAGTATTAGATAATTTTTGCGAACATTTGAAGCCAAAGTCCCAAGGGAACGAAGGCTATAAGCCCTTAATCTAGCCATGTGTGCAGCCCCCAAGGTGGTGGGATATGCATAAAGGGATGTTCCAAGATTGGGAGGAGTGTTGAGTCATGATGATCCTACGGTTTGAACCTCTGGTCCACCTACGCGTAAATAATTTACTTGGCCTAGGGGACCCACGTGAGCACTTGACCGCATGGATGTAAAAATGGCACGAATGAACTATGGAGGAATGGGTTCACCTGTTAATTCATGCCTTGGGGCCAATCTCGACAGCATGGTATTTAGAAATAGAATTACACCAGTGCACCCACCAATGGGAAACCCTGAAGCACGGGTTTGAAGGGACATTCAGGTTGATAGGAGGAAAAAAGGCACTCAACGAAGAAGCGCAGGATATTGATGCCTTAGTAATTGATGAATCGCGCCCTTGCGCAACACAGGGGCATCAACATGGGAAACATAAATGCAGGATATTGTCAACTACCACAATTTAGAAATAGAGGAGTGTGAGGAAGACCCATGAAATGTCTCTATCTTGGAGTCGAAGGGAGAGCGCACAGTTGCTGGACCCCCACTGCAGACCGTCGATGTCACTAAGCCTCTGAAGCTACGAGAATTCAACATTGGAATAGAAGAGAAACCTAAGCTGGCTAAAATTGGGGATTATTGGGATGATGATACTATAGGAAAAGTTGCAGAACTCCTCACGGAATACCAGGACTTATTCCTCATAAAATTCTCGGAACTTAAAGGGATTACAGGGGACCTAGGGGTCATGTGCATCACTTTAAAACAAAATGTGCACCCTGTGAAGCAACGCCCTTATCGGTTGAATCCTAAGTACAAACAAAAGCTCAAGGAAGAAATCAACAAAATGATAGCCGTGGGTATCATCGAACCAATCAAACAGTCAGATTGGGTAAGTCTTATGGTGGTTCAGGAGAAAAGTACTAAGGGAGAGATACGTATCTATGTTTACCTACGCAAATTAAATGATTCCTGCATACATGATCCCTTCCCTACGCCATTCTCAGATGAAATCCTTGACAGTGTGGGGGGAAGGAAGCATATTTTTTCATAGATGAGTTCTCGGGCTACCATCAGATCAGGATTGCACTTGAAGATCGCAGAAAAACCACGTTTGCCATTGTATGGGGATATTTTTAGTACACTGTCATGCAGTTTGGGCTCAAGAATTCCCCTGCCATCTTTTCGCGAGTGGCGGTCACATTTTTCAAGGAGTTCATCCACAAGTTTTTGGAGGTATATTTTGATGAATGGACTATCTTCGGGTTAGTAAAGAAGTATGTCTCAAACCTACGTATGGTGTTGGATGCCTGTAGAAAGCACCAAATTTCCATGAATATCAAGAAGTGCATATTTTACGTACCCTTCAAGATCTTTCTTGGTCACATATTTTGTCGACAAGGATTGATGGTGGATCTCGCCAAGTTGGTAGTTATCGTAAACTTGGTAGTACCTATAACTGAGAAACAACTGCACTCTATCCTCAGACACATAGGCTACTATAGGAAGTTCATTCAAGGGTACGCACCAATCACAACACTTATGAAAAAACTGCTAAAGAAGGACGTTTCATTTTTTTGGGATAAAGAGTGTCAGAAGAGCTTCGAGCTACTCAAGGAGAAGATGGTCTCTACGCCTATTATCATATTTCCTCACTGGGAAAATATTTTTCATGTTCACATAGATGCGTCAAGAATCTCCCTGGGAGTTGTCCTTATGTAGCCTGGCAACAGAGACATTGACCATCTAGTTGCATTTTCTAGTAGGAAACTTTCGGGTGTGGAGCACAACTATTCCACTACGGAGCGTGAGGGGTTGGCCATGGTATATGCCCTACAGAAATACGATCATTACCTATTAGGGGGGCACTTCAAGGTGTTTATAGATCACTCAGCTTTGAAGTACCTAGTGAACAAGCTTATGTCGGCGGGGGGGGGGGAATCTACCGGTGGCTACTGCGGTTCCAAGAATATGACTTTGAGATCATCGTCAAGCCGGGGAACTTGAATGTTGGGCTGGACCACTTATTCCGAATTGACAGTGGTGAGGAACTGACCAACCTAGAAGAAGGATTGCCTAATGTGAAAATTTTCGCTATTAAGTTAGTTTATTCACACTTCGCCGACATCATTCACTTCTTGACTACGAGGATGACACTTGCAGAGTATTTGGTACAACATAAGAAAGAGTTGGTAACCCGCGCAGTAGATTTTAACATCATTGCATGCCATTTATATAAGTTGGGAGCTGACGAGGTGCTGCAAAGATATGTTTTGGAGCATGAGATGCACACTATCTTAGCAGAAGCTCACGAGGGCATAGCAGGAGGTCACTACGCAAGGAAAGCAACGACGTAAAAGATCTTGAGAGCTGGGCTATGGTGCCCTACACTGCATAGTGACTCTCACTACTATTGCAAAGCTTGCGATACGTTGTTGGGAAAAATACTGAGAGGGGGGGGGTGAATCAGTATTTAGTGCAGACTGAAAACTTTTTAAATTTTTCTTTCTCTACAGCCCATACGCTACTTTACTGAATAAAACTCGCGTATACACGCGGTTATCCTTCAGACAACTCGCGTATATAATTATTGCATTTAATTCTTAACATGGATCATTGCATCATTCATTCATCAGATGTATAGTAAGCAGTAAACAGATGCAAAAAGAACAAAATAAATCATCACACACAAGCAACACACATGAACACCAGGATTTAAGGTGGAAACCCAATTTGGGAGAAAACCACCGCTGTCGCCGTCTCAGTCTTCAATATTTATTATGTAAAGAAAACTTCTTACAACCAAGTACTGGTGCAGACTCATACCAGCACGCAGGAACCCACCTGCAGAAGGCCACAAAATCCTCTCGTTTACCAGCCTCTCCTGGAAGGGAGCTACAACCCCCTGCTCTTGTTTACCAGCCTCTCCTGGAAGGGAGCCACTACCCCCTGCTCTCGTTTACCAGCTATCACTGGAAGGGAGCTACTACCCCCTTACTGAAGGGTTCGACCTTCAGCGCCACTGCAGACCACATTTCATCAATTTTCACACTGGATCAAATAGCTTCAACTCAACCCTTCATTTTTCATCAACCATACTTTGCCCAATACTCCAAACAGAACAGTGAAACCACTGTAACCAGAATATCAGAGATTACCCAGACTTCAGAATAGATATGTAGAAACACATTCAACCATGAGCAACCATTAGTTCAAATACCATACGCGCTTTTATTTAATCAGACCCGCGTATACACGTTCTTTTCATGAAACTAACCCGCGTATACATCTGTGCATTTTTCAGTGAACCCTAACTTCCCATACGCGCTTTTATTAGATCAGATCCGCGTATACACGTGCTTTTTACACAAAAAACTCGCGTATAGATCTGTAAATGAAAGCTTTGCAGAACAGACCAGATCTATAAACTTACCCAGATTTCTTCATTACCTTCAGCAGACTTTTGCGCCAGATCTTCACCAGTTCTTCTTCTGAAGATCATTTTAGAGATTCATCATTATCAGATCTAAGGATTTTGAACCATCCACGGGTGCATCATAGATTCAGATTTATCATTCAAGAACAAAGTTCAATCATGCAGATATACTTCAAAGTGAAGTATTCATTCAATACCCAGACACATGCACACCCTTGCACAATGATCTTCTTCTCCTTATATAGGTTTAGCCTTTATCAATACCATGAGCCAAAACCACACCACTTCCAATGGTATTCCTGGACGGGATCAAATAGATAATCCAACGCTCAATACAATGGGTCAATACCATGGTAAGAACCCCTGGTTTTATCAATTTAGAACGCAATTAGGCATACGCGACTTAGCACGTACTTTTCCGCGGACATACGCTACTTCGCTTTAACAAACCCGCGTATGCATAGTGACATACCTTATTTATCATTTCTTTGGTACTTCCTGAAATTCCTTTCTTCTGTTACTCCTGATTTGATCTGTAGATACATCATCAAGTAGGTTTCCATCAAGGACAACTTCACCAAGCAGGTTGTCATCAAGGACAACACATTGCATCATATAGCCAACAATTTCATTTCATCAAGTAGGTTGCCATCATGGAAAACACACGCCAAAAATCTCCATATCAGATTTACATCAATATCAAATAGGTTGTTTTTCCAAAGACAACTTCATCAAGTAGGTTGCCATCAAGGACAACATATGCCAACAATCTCCCCCTTTGGACTTGATGGCAACCATGATGGTGTTTGATCATCACAACAGATAGATACATTGAATATAAACATTATGCAAACATCATGATGCTCTCCCCTTATTCAAACACCGTGTTACTCTCCCCCTTTGACATCAAGGGCAAAGGGTGGATGAAAACCAAAACAAGTTTTTTCTCCTCATCTAGAAAGAAGAGCTCTGTAGATCTGATGTGCACTGAAGTTACCTTGCTCCCCCTGAGTTCATGTTGAATCTTCAAACATATTAGTCAATGAAGTACATGACTCTATGACCTTTCCTATCACCAAGGACTCATACTTACAGCAAAGATCCAACCAAGTGGATTTACATATGTGACTCAAGTACCCAACCAAGTGGGTTTACACATTTTGACTCAACTACCCAACCAAGTGGGTTTACAAATTTGACTCAAGTACCCAACCAAGTGAGTTTACACATTTGAACAAGCCCTTAGATGACTGAATATTACAATTTGTCATCATAGTTCTCAACATGACCTTTTCATCAAATTACAAATATGATCAAATACCAAAAGGACCTCAAGAAAGAGATCATATTTCAGAATCATCATAATGCCAACAATGCATTACATTCAGCAAGGCTAATGCTCCCCCTGAAACTGTGCATTCAATGCATCCTTTCCATATGACCAAAACTCCTCCTTAGCTTGTGCAACCTGAACACTTTCAACAGCCAATCATCAAGGTATCTTCATCCAATATTAGAGAATGAAACAGAAATATAAGAGCTGAAACATCATTAGAGATATCATACAACATCAGAGATACCAAACAGCACTGCAGCTGTGCTAAAGAATGTTGACCCCAAGTAAAATTTGTCAGCAATTAACCATACGCGGTTTTCTTTGTATAAACTCGCTGATATACGCGACTGTCTTTCAAAAAACCCGCGTATCAAAATTAATCTTCTGAATTTAAGCAGATCTGATCTTCTGCATGGTAGAGATTACTCCCAGATTCTGTTTGAGATATTCGAATGCTTCCCTGGGCAGAGGTTTGGTAAATATATCAGCCACTTGTTCTTTGGAGGGAACATACTCCAGCTTCACCTTTTGTTCAAGCACTTGTTCACGTCAGAAGTGATACTTGATGGGAATGTGCTTGGTCTTTGAATGCATAACAAGATTCTTTGAAATACTGATGGCACTTGTATTATCATACATAATGGAGATAGGAGGTGAGCACTTGATTTGAAAGTCTTGTAAGGTTTGCATCATCCAAATAAGTTGCGTGCAACATGATGCGGCAGCCACATATTCTGCTTCTGCTGTAGATAAGGCAATAGATTTTTGCTTCTTGCTGAACCAAGATACTAACCGGGGCCCCATATAGAATGCTCCACCACTAGTGCTTTTCCGATCATCAACATTTCCAGCCCAATCTGCATCAGTGTAAGCATGAAGAGTAAGATCAGCATTCTTTGGATACCATAGTCCAAAGTATTGAGTTCCTTGTAGATATTTGAATATTCTTTTGATAGCCTAAAGGTTAGACTCTTTTGGATTAGTTTGGAATCATCCAACAATCCCAACAACATGCATAATGTCCGATTTAGTCCCAGTGAGATAAAGTAGACTTCCTATCATAGATCTGTATTCTGGTTGATTCACCGTGGGGGAATCATCATGAGAACTGAGATTACATCCATTTATCATTGGTGTACTTACAGGTTTGCATTCTTCCATGCCATACTTCTTCAGAATTTGCTTAAGGTATTTTGCTTGTGATAAGAATATACCATATGTAGTTTTATGCACTTGCAAACCAAGAAAGAATGTTAGTTCCCCAAGTAAAGACATTTCAAATTCTTGTTGCATGACAGAAGAAAATTTCTGACTCATAGATTCCTCATTACTTCCAAAAATGATATCATCAACATATACAACCACAATCAAAAGTTTATCATTTTCAATTTTTGTGTATAAGTTGCTATCAGCAGACCCCTTTGAAAATCCTTGTCGATGAAGATATTTTTCAAGACGATAATACCATGCCCTTGGAGCTTGTTTGAGACCATATAGAGCCTTTTTAAGTCTACAAACAAGATTTTCATCATTTCCCAAAATGAATCCTTCTGGTTGTTCTATATAAACTTCTTCTAGATCACCATTGAGAAATACAGATTTAACATCCATTTGATAAACTTTGATTTGTTGAAAGCTTGAGAAGGCAAGAAACATTCTTATGGCTTCGAGTCTAGCTACAAGAGCAAAATTTTCTTCAAAGTATATACCTTCTTGTTGAGAATACCACTTGCAAAAAAGCCTAGCTTTGTTTCTTACAACATCCCCATTCTCATTTAACTTGTTTTTGAATATCCATTTAGTTCCAATGACATTTTTGTTATGAGGTCTTGGTACTAATTCCCAAGTGTGATTCTTTTCAATTTGATCAAGCTCTTCATTCATGGCTTGAACCCAACATTCATCTTTTCTAGCTTGATTGACATTGTGAGGTTCAATAGTAGATAGAAATGTCGGATAGCTAGAAGATCCCACAAGAGTCCTCCTTGTTTGTACACCTGATCCCTTATCTCCCAAAATTTGAGATTCTGGATGATTCTTTTGAACATATCTGGATGGAGCCTTTTCAGATAAATCATCTTCAGGTTCTTCATTGGGTTCACTGTCTATATCATTTCTATTTGATGTAGAAGGACATAAGTCACTATCGTCTTCATTTGTTGTTTGTTTTTCTTCCTTTGGGGCTGCAGGAGACTCATCAATAACAACATCAATACATTCAACAATCTTCCGAAGTATTTTATTGTAACATTTATATGCTCTACTTGTAGAGAAGTAACCAAGAAGTATTCCTTCATCTGCTCTAGGTTCAAACTTGCCAAATTTTTCATCATTATTTTTTATAAAGCATTTACTTCCAAAAACTCTAAAATGCTTCACAGATGGAGAATTACCATACTAGAGTTCATATGGATTTTTGTCACTATTTACACGAACATGTGCCTTGTTGAGAATGTTTACCGATGTATGTGCTGCTTCTCCCCAAAATGTGTCAGGTGTTCCAGAATCATCAAGCATAGCTCTAGCCATTTGTTGAAATGTTCTATTCATTCTTTCTGCTATGCCATTTTGTTGTGGAGTGTCAGCTACAATGAACTGTCTTTTTATGCCATGTTGTTCACAGAATTCAAAGAATTCGTTTGAAGTATATTATCCTCCTCGATCAGATCTAAGACATTTGAGTTTTAGATATAATTCATTTTCAACCAGAGCCTTGAAGATCTGAAATTTCTCAAATGCTTCGTCTTTGTGTTTAAGCAACCCAATCCAACACATTCTAGAGAAATCATCAATAAATAAGATATAGTATTATTCACCACGAGGTGAATTTTTCCTCATAGGTCCACATATGTCAGTATGAATGAGTTCAAGAGGCCTACTTGAAGATCCTTCCTTGGCATTAAATTGCACTCTGGTCTTCTTGCCGAATTGGCAAGATTTGCATATGATACTTTCAGGTAGAGTAATATTGGGAAGACCACGAACAACATTAAGTCTGCTTGATTTTTTGATTTGAGAGAAGCTTAGATGCCCCAACCTTCTATGCCATAGCCAATTTTCTAAAGATTGACTCAAGTAACATTATTCTTTGCAGTTCTTTAATATATACAGATTGCTTGGAGTTCTTTTTCCTTTTATAATTGTTTTACCTGTATCAAGATCACGAACCACACATTCTTTTGAACTAAAGACAACTTCAGTTCCTTGATCACACATTTGACTTACACTTAACAGGTTATGCCTTAAGCCATCCACATACATGACATCATTAGCCTTAACCATTTCTTTTAGAAACACAGGCCCTTTTCCTTTAATTACAACATGATTATCATTTCCAAATGTAAATTTCTTTTCCTTTTCTAGAGCACTATATGCAAGAAGTTTGTTTTTGTCACCTGTCATGTGTCTTGAGCATCCACTATCAATGTACCATTGATTTTATTCACCTTCTGCGAATAATGCTATGCCAAAATTTTCAACCTGTAATTCCTTCTTTTTCCATACTTTGGATCTTGAAGGAAAATGCTCTTTTGGCTGAACTTTGCTCCTGCATTCAGATTCTTCATGCCCAAATTTATTGCAATAAGCACATTCAACTTCATTTAGAAGAGGAGAAAATTTGTTATAGGTATTCTTCTAAAATTCAATCCATTTCTTTCTTGCTTCTCTATTCATGAAAGTTTTATATGCAACACATTGAGCAGCTTTATGACCAAAATTGTGACATGAGAAACATTGTCCATTGAAGAAGAAATTTCTGCGATCATGAAATCTTCTACTTGGATTTACCTGTTGATTGGTGTTTCTTTGAGAGATATTCCTGTTAGTGTTCTTTTAATTGAGATGATCATGCTTTACCTGCAACGATTCTTTATTCCCTTGCTGAGTGGCAGAATTTTGTAAACCAGCTGTAGCTGCTTTTAGATAATTTGGTGCTGAAGCTTGAGAGGATTCTCTGGTATATCCAAGACCTATTTTTATAAGAGGAGAACGTTGTACCTTGATAATCTCATCTAAGGTTTCAGATCCTTTAGCAAATCTAAGATTCAGAGTCTTTACTTTCTCAGAATCTTTTCTTAGACTTACCACTTCACATTCTAATTTCTCAATGTGTTTCTTTGCTTCTTCAACCTGCTTTTCCAGAGTCTCTATGGTTATTTTCCTTTCTTCTAAGAGAATTTTACTTTCTTTTAAGCACATTTTGAGTCGATTTTTTTCTTCAAGAAAGTCATTGTCCTCTAGAGCATCCACAAAAGTATCCTTTTCTTCACTAGATTCAAATGCCATGAGAAGTCTAAGAACTTGTTCACATTCTTCTTCACTATCAGATAACCCATCACTGTCTTCATGAATATAGTAAATTTTTATAGTGTTAAACCGATTCTTATTCCTTCTTGCTACTTCCTTTCCTTTTGCGGGTGTTTCTTTATGAGGACACTTAGCAGCATAATGACCAATTCTTCCACACTCAAAACATTTGAAAGGAAGCTTACCTTTGAATCGTCCTGTGCCAAGTTGGAGTTTCTTTACAAAATTTGCCTCATCTTCTTCTGAGATATATCCTGATCCTTCTGCTTCTTTTACTTCTTTCCCTTTTGTAGAAGCTCTGAAGACAGCCTCTTTGACTTCAGATGGTCCTCCTCTTCTCATTTCATATGCGGTTAGTATGCCATGAAGTTGTACCACAGTAAGATTTTGAAGATCCTGTTTTTCTTCAAGAGCAGAAACTTTTGACTCAAATTTTGCTATTAGCGATCTTAAAATTTTCTCAACCAAAGTGGATTCGGTTATTGTTTCTCCCAGATTTCTCATACGATTTACAACATCATCAACACGTAAAAAGAAACTGGCAATACTCTCATCACTATGCATCTTTAAATTTTCATATTCAATTCTGAGAGTTTGGAGTTTTGAACTTTTTACCTTTGCATCACCTTCATAACTTAGAATGATTTTGTCCCACATTTCCTTTGCTGTATTTAGCTGCATAACTTTGACAAATTCAGATTCAGTCAGACTTCCTGTTATAGCATTGACCGCCTTTGCATTTGATTCATAATTCTTCTTTTCAGTCGGATCTGTTGGTATTGTAGCTGGATATTGATATCCTTGTTGAAAAATGGCCCATACATCTGTTCCCATAGACTAAAGATAGGATCTCATCCTTATTTTCCAGAAGATTAAATTGCTTCCATTAAAGAGTGGAGGCTTGATAGATGTTGTTCCATCTTGATTGCTCATCTTGCTTGATCTTCCTTCTAGCGGCTAAAGATCGGAACGGAAGGACACCTTTCTACGTGCAATTGTTGGGAAAAATGCGAGAGGAGGGGGGGGGGGGTGAATCAGTATTTAGTGCAGACTGAAAATTTTTTAACTTTTTCTTTCTCTACAACCCATACGCTACTTTACTGAATAAAACTCGTGTATACACGCGGTTATCCTTCAGACAACTCGCGTATATAATTATTGCATCATTCATTCATCAGATGTATAGTAAGCAGTAAACAGATGCAGAAAGAACAGAATAAATCATCACACACAAGCAACACACATGAACACCAGGATTTAAGGTGGAAACCCAATTTGTGAGAAAACCACCGTTGTCGTCGTCTCAGTCTTCAATATTTATTATGTAAAGAAAACTTCTTACAACCAAGTACTGGTGCAGACTCATACCAGCACGCAGGAACCCACCTGCAGAAGTCCACAAAATCCTCTCGTTTACCAGCCTCTCCTGGAAGGGAGCTACAACCCCCTGCTCTTGTTTACCAGCCTCTTCTGGAAGGGAGCCACTACCCCCTGCTCTCATTTACCAGCTATCACTGGAAGGGAGCTACTACCCCCTTACTGAAGGGTTCGACCCTCAGCACCACTGTAGACCACATTTCATCAATTTTCACACTGGATCAAACAGCTTCAACTCAACCCTTCATTTTTCATCAACCATACTTTTCCCAATACTCTAAACAGAACAGTGAAACCACTGTAACTAGAATATCAGAGATTACTCAGACTTCAGAATAGATATGCAGAAACACATTCAACCATGAGCAACCATTAGTTCAAATACCATACGCGCTTTTATTTAATCAGACCCGCGTATACATCTGTGCATTTTTCAGTGAACCCTAACTTCCCATACGTGCTTTTATTAGATCAGATCCGCGTATACACGTGCTTTTTACACAACAAACTCGCGTATAGATCTGTAAATGAAAGCTTTGCAGAACAGACCAGATCTATAAACTTACCCAGATTTCTTCATTACCTTTAGCAGACATTTGCACCAGATCTTCACCAGTTCTTCCTCTAAAGATCATTTTAGAGATTCATCATTATCAGATCTAAGGATTTTGAACCATCCACGGGTGCATCATAGATTCAGATTTATCAATCAAGAACACAGTTCAATCATGCAGATATACTTCAAAGTGAAGTATTCATTCAATACCCAGACACATGCACACCCTTGCACAATGATCTTCTTCTCCTTATATAGGTTTAGCCTTTATCAATACCATGAGAAAAAACCACACCACTTCCAATGGTATTCCTGGACGGGATCAAATAGATAATCCAGCGCTCAATACAATGGGTCAATACCATGGTAAGAACCCCTGGTTTTATCAATTTAGAGCGCAATTAGGCATACGCGACTTGGCACGTACTTTTCTGCGGACATACGCTACTTCGCTTTAACAAACCCGCATATGCATAGTGACATACCTTATTTATCATTTCTTTGGTACTTCCTGAAATTACTTTCTTCTGTTACTCTTGAGTTGATCTGTAGATACATCATCAAGTAGGTTTCCATCAAGGACAACTTCACCAAGCAGGTTTTCATCAAGGACAACACATTGCATCATATAGCCAACAATCTCATTTCATCAAGTAGGTTTCCATCAAGGAAAACACATTCCAACAATCTCCATATCAGATTTACATCAATATCAAATAGGTTGTTTGTCCAAAGACAACTTCATCAAGTAGGTTGCCATCAAGGACAACATATGCCAACATACGTGCCAACGGACAAGAAGGCCATCGTGCAAAGAAGAAATGCCCTTGCAACCACAATTGGCCCTGCAAGTGTTTGAAAAATGGTCCATCGAATTCGTAGGGTCCATCAACCCACCCAGAAAGAAGACAGGTGCGCGTTACATCGCGCTACATCATCACTACAACTGATTATGTAACCAGATGGGTCGAAGCACAAGCTGTGAAGGATTGCACTACAGATACTGCTATGCACTTCATTTTTTAGAAGATTCTGACCCAGTTTGGCTCTCCAAAGATCTTAATGAGTGATAGAGGTACGCACTTTGTTAATGAAACAATACAAGCCTTGACTGAATAATTTCAGATCCATCACGCGAAAATCACTTTGTATCATTCACAGGAAAATGGAGCAGTAGAAGCTTTTAATAAAATCTTGGAGCAGGCACTGGCTAAGCTCTATAACGCCAATCATAGCGACTAGGAAGTGCGCATCTCGTCTGTCCTATGGGCCTATTGCAACACTTGCAAAAAACTGACTGGAAAAACACCCTTTCAGATGGTTTATGGAAAGGAGGTCATTATTCCCATGGAATACATTGTGCCTAGCCTGTGCATTGCAGCCTTTACGAACATGGTGGAGCCTGATATCATGGAGGATCATTTAGCGCAGCTTGTGGGTTTGGAGGAAGACTGTTTCATTGCTAATTTCCATCAGTAGGTTCAGAAGTCTCAGGATAAGGCATGGCATGATCGACATATTAAAAAAAAGACATTTGCGGAGGGTGAATTGGTCCTACTTTATGATAGCCAGTTTGCAAAACACCTGGGGAAGTTTCGTCAGCACTGGCTAGGTCCCTATACGATAAAATAAATCACGGATGGAGGATATGTTCGGTTAGCTACCCTGCGCGAAGATATGATACCAGGATATGTCAATGGAAGCTGGCTAAAACCATATCGGATCAAATGACTATATGGCCGGAGTAGCTGTATGGGGAGGAATACGCGCATAAAGGGAGGCAATTGTAGGTAGGACCATGGTACGCGTAGGGATCGAGCGCAGGTTTGGAGGCCTGGAGAGGTGTGCTAGGAGCACATGGGTGTGTTCAGAGTGCCACAGGTACACTGGGAGCGTAGAGGTGCACTGGGAGCACAGGAGGTACGTTGGGAGCGCAAGTGTGCATTGGGAGCATAGGAGGTATGAAAAATAGCCCTTGCAATAGTTAAACTGGGTAAAAATAAAATTTTACCGTTGAAAAGAGCGGGCGGCCAACAATTAATGAGGTGATTTCCAATTTTTTTTATCATTTACTTGATGGTAAGTTCCAGATAAGTTTCACCCAACTTTTGGTTGATCTCTAAACCTATAAAAGCAGAAGGACAACTTAGAAGAGGGTTTTATGTATCTTAAGTAGTTGGTGTTCTGTACGAGTCTGTGAATATTGTGCCTTGTTCATGTCTGAGCGTGCTTCCCCCTCAGATAGTAGCCACCTTGAGTTCATTTTTTGCCCCAGAATGATTGCATCTAATCCCACTAAATTTTCCCAGCCTGTGACCTCGATGGAGAGATAATTTGAGGAAGTATTGGAAGTTGACCCTGAAGTGGAGGAGATTATGTCCATACCAAGCCAGGGAAAGCAGAAGGGAAAAGAAAAGGCGCAAGGGTTGGGTAAACCTGTAAAATGGGAAGGGTGAAGCCCCACACCTCTCCTTGAAATGTGAAGTCCTCGCGAGCGGTGCCCCAGGCATGTTCGCCTAACCCATTGAAGAGACCCCTGTCCACTCAAGAAGAGGCTCGGATTGTTGAACCGATCAACTGGCTACTGCCCTATGTTCAGCCTCGTAGGCCCTCGACATGCACGCCTAAGAATATCGATGATTTGCGCACCTATATGCAAATGCCACTGACTCCAGGTGAGGTCCCCATCATTGGAGAGCCCTTTGGAAAACTCCACGAGGTAAAATTCGACGACCATGACCTGGTTAATTTGAAGGCCTTCCCCGAATCAACACCAGAACTATATCTCGAAAGGGTCTTGGAAGATGACGAGATAAAAATAGTCCCCATGCCATGGGTGTGCAGATTGGCTGGTTCCAGGCTCTTAAATCTGCTGAGGATGCCTCATTTTGGCCACTACAATGTCATAGACCAACTTGTGCACCAGCTGCTTGCGTTGGTCCATGATGGTAGCTTGTGGATCCAGGATTGAATCCCCATTGATGCCACACTTATTCACTGTATTAATGGTCTTCCCATGGAAGGGCCAGACCCTATGGTATGCATCGGAAAAAATGATGAGCAAAATATCACCGAAAAGGTGCGCGAGGATTACCATGTGGAGCGAAACACTTGAGGGTTCATGATTAGCACCATCAGCGACCTCAATGCATAGATGGGTACCTTTTTGCTGGCATGCAAGATGATGCACAAATTCTAGGTTGCCACCGTCCCTGTGTATGTAATTCAGCTGGCGGGCCGATGCAGAAAGGGGGTCTGCTACAATTGGTCCCAGTACCTATGGAACGAATTTCTGGCGAATGTACGCGAAGCCCAGGATTAGGGACGAGCATTCTGCTACTCCTGATTGCTGCTTCTCATTGCGTTGGTAGCATGGGAAGCCCCTGAAGACTCGGTCCTCCCTAAGCTCACCCCAGATATGTGCGAGGGGGTGCGATACATGAATTTGTGGGACTCAAAGGACACGCAACGTATTAAGGAAAATCAAGTCTTCTAGGTCATATTTCAGAGCAGGCTTGCAGTAGCAATCAATTCCTGATCGAGTTTTTCGCTAGCATTTTATGATAAGTACAAAAACATCACATTGTTTCAAGTAACCATGCATAATTTACAGATAAGAGGCCACAAGGATCTAGCATGGGTTTCACTCCCATACATGGTTTCTGATGAGGATATTGACCACCTAATTGCGACTTGGCCTCCACATTGGAAGATTGGCTTCAAATTAGGTGCGAAGGACACTACAAGGATGAGCGCCGCGAAGGTCACCCGACCCGACACCACCAAAGAAATCGAAGGATAGGGCAAGAGTACTGTTAGATGATCCAAATATTATCATAGGATATAAAGTTTGAATAAAATAATTATTAATTTAAGATATTAAATTAATAATTATTCTAAAATATTTAATAAATCTTTGAGATATTTAGAATTAGAAATTTGTTATTAAAAATTAGGACTCTAGAAAAGAGTCGTTTCCTAGGCTCTAAGTTAGGAGAAAAGTTAGTAATTTGGTTAGAAGCTCATTTATTGTAAATGGACACTTGTTTATTTTCCAAGTGATCCATAACTAGATTAAGTTAGAGCATAGAGCTTATAAATAGGTTAGTTTCCTATTTTCATTGTAATGTGTAATGAGAGAATGTGAGAGTGGGTTTACGTGTGTAAAATCATGTAATTTTCCCTGTAATATTTTTGCTTGATCAATAAAGTTGTGTGTCTGAGGACACTTCTGCACTTTCAAGTACTGGGAAGGGTGCGAAACCAGCATCACATAAGGGTTCGCATCAGGGAAAGAGTACTGGGAAGGGTGCGAAAATGACATAGTAGAAGGATTCGCTGCAGAATATGGGTGTAGAAGGCCTGTAGGTGGGAGGTGTTGACTCCCCTCAAGGTACGAAGCGAATTGGTGAACCTGTTAAAGGGCCATGGAAGAAGCAACGAGCTCAACTGCCAGAACGTGACACAGGAGTTACGCTAACAGAAGAGGACCTAGTGCAGATTGCAGATGCAGTCACCCTGGCTGCAGAAGACAAGTGGATGGCTCTATAAGAACAACAAAAAGCCACAGTTGATACACTCCAGGCTGAGCTTCGGGCTCTGCAACTAAAAATTAATACATTGCAAACCAGTATGATTCAGGAAAGGTCGACTCTAGCAATAAGTAGCACAGTAATCAATACGTCGAAAAGCCTCCTCTGCCCTCTACCGAGCGTAACCCTCATGCTGAGTCCACCCGAATTAGGAGCGAAAGCCCAGGGCTACACAAAGGTACAGTTGGATCTCTCCCACCTGCCGCATGAACCGTTGCAGATCCTTCACGTGTCCCTGTTTGAAGAGATTCAACATAGAGACCATCAAGTGCACCATTAGCTTAGTACAACTGAGCAAACAATTGAAGAAAAAATTGTTGAAGTATCTCAGGCACAGGCTACATGTACCCTCACCACTACGCAATAGATAGAGTTGGAGCACCTAATTAGTAGGCTCCATATGAACGTCACTGAAGATATCTCGGCTTCTTCCACCCCCCAGGCCAAGCTCGAGGGGTTGGTTGGAGCGCTAAAGGCCTTAAGGACCAAGATCTAGGCAGTCAAGATGGAGATGGAACAAAGAATTACAGCCTTGCAGGCCAAGTTACAGCCAGAAACGCCACCTGAGGTAAGGGCCCAGCAAGTTGTGCTGGTTACAGAGGCCACCATTGTCATTACAGGTCAAAATTCTCATGGTACAGAACTGTTGGGAACAACTATGCAGCTATGGATCAAGGTGTAGCACGACCCTCTCCTGTGTGAAATCAACCAAGCACTTCGCTAGAAGGAAGAAGAGTTTGACCAAATGGAGGCTACATTGACCACTCTGGTCCCCGCTCAATTCTTGGCCCGACTGTGTACCAGCCATGCAATAAGGGATGACATGGAAGCTCTTCGGCAATGAAAGAAGACTTTGAGTGATCACCTCAAGCCATGGGTAGATGAGGCCCTCAAGCTGTCTTCGGATGTTGACATCATAGTTAAGCAACTGAACCAGATGTTGGAGAGCGTCACTCCTGCTACAAAAGGCCCAACTTCGCAGAAGTTGGTGGAGATAGCCGAGAATTTTGTTGCGCAAAGTGGAGTGCTGCCCCCGTTGGTGGATGCGATTAAGTAGCTTCAGGAGAAGATGAAAAACCCACAGCCACAGTGACTCGGGACGAGTCACAAGATTGTGTTGGGGGCCTGTTGGAACGAGGCTCCCTAAGCTATGAATTTTGTATATTTTTTGTATTAATTAGTATAATGCAGGGGTTTTGGGGCAGGTCAAAGCCCCAAATGTATTATAATGGGTCAAAGGGTAGACCTAGAGTCTGAAAACCATGGTTTGCAGACCACAGGATAGCGTAGGCTATATCGATATAAATAGATGAGTAGTTTAAGTCTAGAGGTAGGCATGAATTAAGATTGATGCTACATGCGAACTGTTAGATATTTTTTTGTTCATTTTGGCTAAGGACTCCTACTGGTTGTGTGTGAGGAGATCCTAAGTCTTGTTGTGTGCAGACCCTGCTAGGCTGTGTGTGCGGGCTGGCTTTGGTTGTAAGTAGATCTGAATGTTAATGAATGTGAAGTATTGTTAAAGTATCTATGTGTTATATAGATCGATGATGTTTACTTCTGAAGCGTATCAATGATGGTTATTTAGCTGCGAATGTATCTGTGTTTTTGCATAAGTATATCTACGACCTGTTATTTGCTGTGATTATAAATGCTCTGTGATGGTATTTGGTGATGCGCATGTGGATGCAAATGTACTGATTAGATCTAATAGCTGTGTATGGTTATATGTTGATTACACTATTAAAAGGGTTGCAAATAGACTCATTTTGGGTAAACCTAGAAAGTTATAATACAAATATGCCTCACATTACCTACTCTCTCCCAGGGTATGGAAACCTGGTTCCAACACCCTCCCATACTACTTCGGGTGAGACCTTGGTTCACGCAAGTAGGTCATTGTTGAAAGGGCCATTAGTATAGGGGTTTGTTGGAAAACCTTAACCTCTGAACCTAGGTTAGGACCCCTCAAGCCAACAAATATCTCTAACTCCCAAATTTGAGTCAAAAGTGTCTTCTATTGAAGCGAAGCAAGATCTACAAACTCTTACTGTTGTTCAACTTCATGGGATTATGACTTCTTGTGAAATGAGAAAAGGAGGTCCATCTGAAGTCAGAGAAACTATCTTCAGAGCTGCTAAAAAAGGAAAGGAGGTAGAAGAACAATAAGGATCAAGGTATGTTTCAGAAGAAGACGAGATAAATTTTGTAAAGAAGCTACAACTTGGCACTGGAAGATTCAGAGGTAAGCTTCCTTTTAAATTTTTTGCTTGTGGAAGAGTAGGTCATTATGCTACTAAATGTCCCCATAATGATAGTTATAAAAAGGGAAATGAAGTGGCTAAAGGAAATAATAAATGATTTATCAATAGAAAAAGCTATTATACTCATGAAGATAGTGATGGTCTATCAAATAGTGAAGAAGGAGAATCTGATCAAGATATTAGACTACTCATGGATTTTGAAAAGGACTCTAGTGATACTTTAATGGATGCATTAGAAGAAAATGAATTTCTTGAAGAAATAAATCATCTCAAAATATGTTTGGAAGAAAACAAAATTTCCATAGATACTCTAAAAAATCAGCTTATAGAAAAGGAGAAGCACAGTGAGAAATTATAATGTGAAATAGTAATTCTAAGAAAGGAAATTGAGAAAGTGAAAACTTTAAATCTTAGATTTTCTAAAGGATCTGAAACCTTAGATGAAATTATCAAGGTACAATTCTCTCCTCTTATAAAGACATGTCTTGGATATATTGGAGAATCATCTCAGTCTTCAGCACCAAGCTATCTAAATGCAGCAAAAGCCAACCTACAACATTTTGTTTCTCAACAAAAGAACAAAGAAAATACACAGGTAAAGCATGAACACTTTAATACAAAGAAGAACAATAACAAAAATATCAATCAGCATGTAAACATAAATAGAAGGTTTCATGATTGCAGACATTTCTTCTTTAATGGACAATGTTTCTCATGTCATAATTTTTGTCATAGGCTGCTCAATGTGTTGCATACAAAAACATCATGACCAGAGAAGCAAGAAAGCAAAGAAATGAGACTGGAATAAAGAAGAATACTTATAAAAACTTTTCGCCTCTTCAAAATGAAATTGAATGTGCTTATTGCAATAAATTTGGTCATGAAGAATCTGAATGCAGGAGAAAACTTCAGCCAAAAGAGCATATACCTTCAAATTCCAAGGTTTGAAGAAAGGACTTACAAGTTGAAAGTTGTGGCATAGCTTTATTTGGAGAAGGGGAAGAAAATCAATGGTACAGTGATAGCAGATGCACAAAAACACATGATAGGTGATAGAAATAAACTCCTCTCATACAGTGCTCTAGAGAAAGAAAAGAATGTCACCTTTGGAAATAACTCTCCTATTGTCATTAAAGGAAAAGGTTTTGTTTTTCTAAGAGAAAAGGTGAAAGCTAACGCTTTTATGTATGTGGATGGATTAAAGCACAACCTATTAAGTGTGATTCAAATGTGTGATCAAGGAAATGAAGTTGTCTTTAGTTCAAAAGAATGTGTAGTACGTGAACTTGACACAAGAAAAACTGTAATAAAAGGAACTAGAACACCAAGAAATATGTATGTATTGAAAGGTGGCCAAGAACAATGCTACTTGGGTAAATATTCAGAAAATTGTTTATGGAACAGAAGGTTGGGACATTTGAGATTCTTTCAAATAAGCAAATCCAACAGACTCAAAGTTGTTCGTGATCTTCCCAACATCACTCTACCTGAAAGTACCATATGCAAATCATGCCAATTTGGTAAGCAAACCAGGGTACAATTCAATGCTAAAGAAGGATCAGCAAGTAAGCCTCTTGAACTTATACATACTGATCTATGTGGTCCTGTAAGGAAAAAGTCACCTCATGGAGAATAATACTATATTTTATTTATTGATGACTTCTCTAGAATGTGTTGGATCGGTTTACTGAAACATAAATATGAAGCATTTGAAAAATTTAAGATCTTCAAAGCTTTGGTGGAAAATTAATTAGATCTAAAAATCAAATGTCTTAGATTTGACCGAGGAGGAGAATATATATCAGATTAATTCTTTGATTTCTGTGAACATCATGGCATAAAAAGACAGTTTTATTTAGCTGGAACCCCACAACAAAATGGCGTGGTAGAAAGCATGAATAGAACAATTCAACAAATGGCTCGGGCTAACCTCGATGAATCTCGAACTCCTGATACCTTTTGGGGAGAAGCAGAACATACTGTAGTAAATATTCTGAATAAGGCTCATGTTCAGGTGAATAGCGATAAAACTCCTTATGAACTCTAGTATGGCAATCTTCCCATTGTAAAGCATTTTAGAGTTTTCGGAAGCAAATGTTTTATCAAGAACAATGATGGAAAACTTGGTAAGTTTTAACCTAGAGTAGATGAAGGAATATTTCTTGGTTACTCTTCTAGAATTAAAGCATATAAATGTTACAATAAAAGACTTCGGAAGATTGTTGAATGTATTGATGTTGTAATTGACGAGTCTCTCTTAGCTCCTAAAAGGGAAATAAAAAAAAAAAGATGAAGATGATGATGATGTATATTTTCCCGCATCAAATAGAAAAAATATAGAAGGTGAACCCAATGAAGCACCAAAAGAATATCTATTTGAAAAGGCTCCATCCAGGTATGTTCAAAAGAATCATCCAGAATCTCAAATTTTGGGAGAAAAGGGATCAGGTGTCCAAATAAGAAGAACTCTTGTAGGATCTCCTAGCTATCCGGAATTCCTATCCAATATTGAACCACAGAATGTAAATCAAACTAGTAAAGATGAATGTTGGATTCAAGCCATGAATGAAGAACTTGATCAGATTGAAAAGAATCATACTTGGGAATTGGTTCCAAGACATCATGATAACAATGTGATTGGAACAAAATGGATATTCAAAAACAAGTTAAATGAAAATGGATATGTTATTAGAAACAAAGCTAGACGTGTTTGTAAAGGGTATGCTCAACAAGAAGGTATAGAATTTGAAGAGACATTTGCTCCTGTAGCTAGACTTGAAGCCATAAGAATTTTTCTTTCTTTTTCAAGTTTTCAACAATTTAAAGTTTATCCAATGGATGTTAAGTCTACTTTCCTCAATGGTTATCTAGATGAAGAATTTTATATAGAACAACCAGAAGGATTCATTCTGGGAAATTATAAAAAACTTGTTCGCAAACTTAAAAAGGCTTTATATGGTCTCAAACAAGCTCCTCGGGCATGGTACTATCATCTTGAAAAATATCTTCATCAACTAGGCTTTACAAAGGGATCTGCTGATAGTAACTTATACACAAAAATTGAGAATGATAAACTGTTGATTATAGTTGTATATGTTGATGACACAATTTTTGGAAGTAATGAAGAGTCCATGAGTCAGAAATTTGCTTCTGTTATGCAGCAATAATTTGAAATGTCGTTACTTGGGGAACTAACATTTTTCCTTGGCTTACAAGTGCAACAAGCAATAGATGGCATATTTTTGTCACAAGAAAAATATCTTAAGAAAATTTTGAAGAAGTATGGGATGGAAGACTGCAAACCTGTGAGCACGCTAATGGTAACTGGATGTAGCCTTAATTATCATGATGATTCTCCCGCGGTGAATCAACCAGAATATAGATCCATGATTGGAAGTTTGCATTGTCTAACTGGGACAAGACCATACATTATGCATGCAGTTGGGATTGTTGGACGATTCCAAGCTAATCCAAAAGAGTCTCACCTTCAAGTTGTAAAAAGAATATTCAAATATATACAAGGGAATCAAGACTTTGGTCTATGGTATCCAAAGAATGTTGATCTCACTCTTCATGCTTACATAGATGCGGATTGAGCTAGAAATGTTGATGATCGAAAAAGCACTAGTGGTGGTGCATTCTATATGGGGCCCTGATTAGTATTTTGGTTCAACAAGAAACAAAGTTATATTTCCTTATCTACAACAGAAGCAGAATATGTGGCTATCACATAATGTTGCACACAACTCCTTTGGATGATGTAGACTCTACAAGACATTCAAATCAAATTTTCACCTCCCATCTCCATTTTATGTGATAATACAAGTGCCATTAGTATCTCAAAGAATCCTGTTATGCATTCCAATACCAAGCACATTCCTATCAAGTATCACTTTGTACGTGAACAAGTGCTTGAAAAAAAGGTTAAATTGGAGTATGTTCCCTCCAAAGAACAAGTTGCTAATATATTTACTAAAACTCTTCCCAGGGAAGCATTCGAATATCTCAGACAGAAGCTGGGAGTTTTCTCTGCCTCTCTGATCAAATTTGCTTAATTTCAGAAGTTTAAATTTGATACACTGGTATCATAAAGATGAATCACATATATACGCGAGTTTCTGTGCATAAAACTGCATATGGGTTTTGATGACAGAAATTCTCTGGATCAATGCTCATAACAGTTGTGGTGTTGTTGGGTAATCTCTGTTGTTGTTCTAGTATTCATATTTCTGTATCATTCTTTGATGAAGATGCTTTGATGAATTGGTTGTTGAAGGTGTTTAGGATGGTTAAGCTTAGGGGGAGCACCTGACTTGCTGAAAAAGATGCATTGTTGGCATTCTGATTGGTTTATGGTACATGATCTCTCTCTTGATATCTTTTGTTCCTGTTTATGAAAATTCATTTCTATAATTTGATGAAAAGGGATTGTTGACACTCATGATGTAAATTTTTATATTCAGTCATGTAAGGACTTATTCTAATTTGTAAACCCACTTGGTTGGGTAGTTGAGTCAATTATGTAATTCCACTTGGTTGGATCATTGATGTAAGTATGAGTTCTTGGTGATCATACTTGGTTGAGTTATAGAGTTTGAAAATTTGGCTGGAGATTCAACATGACCTTAGGGGGAGCATGGTCAAAACAGTGCCCTTTTCCCTTGATGTCAAAGGGGGAGATTATTTTGGGTGTTTGAATAATGGTTTTTTTAATGTATCTATTTTTTGTGGTGATCAAACACCATCATGGTTGCCATCAAGTCCAAAGGGGGAGGATTTTGGCAATATGATGCAATATGTTGTCCTTGATGGCAACCTACTTGATGAAATTGTCCTTGATAGAAACCTACTTGATGAGTTGCCTTTTGATAGCAACCTATTTGTTAAAGATGTAAAAATGATGTTTATACAGGTTAGTTTAGATGTGACAAAGAAAGGAATTCCAGTAAGTGCTAGAGAAATGAAACAAGAAATATTTCTCAATGTATATGCATGTTTGATGAAGGAAACCCATGTATTCATCCAGAATTAGTATATACATAGGTTTTATGAAGATAAGTCGCGTATACATGTGGGTACGAAGAAGCCAAGTCGTGTATGCCTTTTGTGCTCTAAAATTATGATACCAAGGGGAATTACCATGGTATTAGCCCACAATATTGAGCGTTGTTTTGTCTATTTGATTCTATCCAAGAATATCATCGAAAGTAGTGTGGTTTTTGTTCATGGTATTGGTAAAGGCTAAAACTATATAAGGAGAAGAAGATCATAGTTAATAGGTGTGCATGTTTAAGGGTTTTCACTGAATACTTCTCTCTAAAGTATACCTGCATGGGATAAAATTTGTTTTATTGGTAGATCTGAATCTATGATGCACCCTTGGATGCAATTATGGATCAGGATCTCTAGATGCGAAATGAATATGTTCTTGAATGATCTATTGAAGAGATGATTAGATTTGAGACCTGGCGCATGTTTGCTGAATTGGAGTGAAGAAATCTAGGTAAGTTCTATAGATCTGAAAATTATACAGAATTATTATTTACAGATCTATACGCTAGTTCGTCTTGGTAAAAGCGCGTATATATGAGGCTTTGTCTCATAAAAGGCGTGTATGGAAGTTAGGGTTTTCTGAATCTTATTGCACATGTTTTATGTTTATTGTTGTTGTATTTATGATGTCTATCAATGAAGTGTTCATGTAGAACTGGGTTGCTTGAATGTTGTATATGCTGCTAATTTGATTATGTACAAATCTGATCAATGAGTGAGTAAATATGTTTCATGATGTTTGACTGATAAAGGGTTCTACAATATTGAAAAGATATCTGATTGAAAGCCTAAGATCTGGATCTAAGACTAAACATATTTTAAAAAATAGTATTCACAGATCTGTATGCAGGTTGATGTAAAGGAAAGCGCGTACACGTGGGTTCAGTAAAGCAAGTAGCATATGCATTTTAAGATAATGAATGTTTAGGGTTGAGTTTTATTCTGCATACTGATTCTGAAATCTGGGTTATTACTGTGTTTAAGTTACAATGATCTCACTATTTTGATTGAGGTATTGGGTGAATTTTATTATTGTTGTTCTTTAAGAAGAGTTGTGTTGAAGCTGTGTGATCTAGTATGAAAATTGATGAAACATGGTCTGCAGTGGTTCTAAAGGTTGAAGCCTTCAGGGTGGAAGTAGAAGCTTCCTACCAGTAGAAGCTAGTGTTCTAATGAGGGGGTTGAAGCTCCCTTCCAGTAGTAGCTAGTAAACAAGATCAGCATGTTGTAGCTCCCTTCCAGTTGCAACTAGAAAATAAGAGAAGGTTACAGCCTTCTGTAGGTAGATGCTTGCATACTGATATGAGTCTGCATCAGTACAAAATTGTAAAAAAATTTCCATATAATAAATATTGAAGAAAAAGACGACATCAACGGTGGTTTTCTCCCGAATTGGGTTTCCACCTTAAAGCTTGGTGTTCATGTGTGATGATTTATTCTGCTGTCATTGCACATATTTAATATTTTACTAACTGATGCATAACTGATAAGTTGAGTTAAAGTTTGTTTCTAAAATTTTATCTAACAATAAAGCTATATCATTATACACAAGTTTCTATTAATATATCTGCGTGTATACACGAGTTGGGTTCATTAAATCCGTGTATAGAATTTAGTAAAGAAAAAGTTAAAATCGTCAGTAAGCTCTAAATACTGATTCACCCCCACCTCTCAGTATTTTTCCTAACACTCCTCTCTATTTTGCTGCAACTGTATCATCTGATTAATCCTCTTTTGTATATAATTTGGTTCTACCTCTTCTTCCTACAATAATTTCAATACTGGAACTCCTAAGGAAGTAGAAAAAAACATCAAATCCATACAACATTTGGAAAGGAGACATGAAAATTTATTTCTTGGTAGTTACCCTATCAGCCCATAATGCATTGATTAAATTATTATGTCAACTATTTTTGTTATCCTGCAAAAAAATCTTTATGATATTCACTAGGCTCTTGTTAGAGGGCTCTGCCCAATCATTACCTTGTGGGTAATAGTAAATAGAGTGAAAAAGTACTATATTATCTATTGCAGAAATCAATCATATTTTTATATTTAAATGCAACAATGTTATCAGTAATAATCTTATGAGGACAACAAAATATCGAAAGAATGTTGCATTCCAGGAATTGAAGAATAACTGAATTTGTGGCCTTCCTCATCAGAATCACCTTTATCCACTTAGTAAATTAATCAATGGCTGTTGAGATCCATTTGTGTTGAGCCAATGAAGATGGGTGAATTTATCCAATGAAGTGTAACCCCCACTACTAAAAATTCATCTCCACTGAAACAAGTTTTATGGGTAATGGTAAGAGTTTATTCTTCCCTTCAAATATCTGACACTCATGACAACTAGAAACATTCTTATAGACATCAACAAATAGTGTAGGCCAGTAGAACCCAACCCTCAAAATTTTATTGGTTTTGGTTTTCCAGAAAATATGCCCTCCATAGTATTCTTTGTGGAGTTATTCCATTATCTTATGTGCCTCATCTTCCAACAAACAATTCAATAATATACCTCTTGAATCCTTCCAATAAAAAGACTGATTTAGAATGCAAAATTTGACAACTTTCAACTTAAAAATCCTTATATTTGTTTTTGTTAATGCAGGTGGGGCTTGTAGGCGCTACGAAACATAGATGATATTAGTGTACCATGGAGAAGAGAGGAAATTTTCAGACACCTGTTAAGAAACTTCCTCATTATTATCTTTTGACATGGCAACAATGAAATTGAGATCCAATGCATCTAGATTTGTCTCAACCATCATTTCAGCAAACCCATGATCATTTATCAATTTAGTGGGATTAATTTCAATATCATACTCCAAAATTATTGTTATCCACTTACCTCTTTTTCCTTCTAGGTTAGTTTGTGTAATAATCTCTTTCAATATAGCACTAGGAAAAAAGACGATTATGTGAGAATGCAATACGTAAATCTTGAAATCCTTCAAAGCATTCAACAATTCAAAAGCTTGTTTCTCCATTATGTTCTATTTGAAAGCAAAATCCCTCAAATTATTGCTAAAAAATGTTATAGGATTATCATGGTCTTATTGGTTTTTCTACATCAATACTGCTGCAATGGTGTGATCCAAGGCAAAGGATAAAATGATGAAATCTTTAATTATTGGTGAAAATGTGAAGTTGGGTTACACTTTTTTCCCTTTTTTGAGAATCAAAATTCATTTTTTTTTGTTCTTCAACTTTTTGCAAGCTAAAACAAATTTTCTATTTAGAATTTCATTTTGCGATAAAAATAAATGTTGTAAGAAATTTTATTAGCTTTCTATTACTTATTTTTTGGATTTTTTTATACACATTTGATATGTCAACTTAGCGTTTATTTCAGTGTGTGTTTTTTAACAATCAAAGGATTCATAAGAAGTCATGTTAATACGCACTGTTGTATTCTTTTAAACTTTGTGTTTTTGAGAAACAAAATGTGTTACAACAATCTAGACAGAGTCTACTTCGGTTTTGTCATATTTACAAAGGCAACAGATGCATATCATAATTACTAGAATTTTTTGAACTGGTCCAATATGAAAAAAATGCATATTTTGAATATGTTTCGTGACGCAAGAAATTTCTTAACATATAAGTTATAAACTAAAAATCTAAAAACTACCCATTACAGACGACAGACCAATGTAATGCACAATAATTTTTTCAATTTTTTTACAGTGTATTTTGGAAGATACAGAATTATGATTTCACTAAATCATAATGACCTTCAAAATTTGTTTGCACCCGTTTTATTACAAAATTAATTAAAAATAGTAAATATTCATGAAATTCCATAAAAGTTATATTTCCTGAAAGTAGATTGAATTCTGAAAATTCTTGTCTTGGTTCCGACAGTTAATTCAGAATGTTTCATGGAGTTTAATCAGTCCAAAGTTGAAGATATGTATTCAGAAATTAGCTCTGCGTAATTGTTGAGTGTTAGTTTGGCCAAACTCTTAAAAAAAGTTCAGTCGAATTGTTTTTTGCACCGACGGCCCGTCAGGTCTAATGATATAAAAGTTCGGCTAATTTTTTTATAAAAGTTCAGTTGAACTTTTACTTGACTTTCCATTGGCCGGAAAATAACACGAGGCCCCTTAAAAAAAATATTTTGCGGCAATATAACTTGCCGCGAAAGCATTCATTATTTTCGCATATTTTCGCACATTTGGTTGGATTTTACAAAGGTCTTGGTTTGGGTTTAAGGAATTTTCTTGGAGGTACATTCAAAGGACATTTTTGCAAAGGATTGTTTTGGGTTTAAGGACTTTTCTTGGAGGTATGTGATACATTTTTGGATGTTTTTGGGCTTCATTTTTTTTGAAAGTATGGATTTGGGCTTAATTTTCATTGTTTTTGAAGGTATGGATTTGGGCTTAATTTTCATTGTTTTTAGGGGTTTTGAGATTACTTTTCAAAGGAAACTTTTTAGGCTTAATTTCGAAGAGACTCTTTTTAGGCTTAATATTCAAAGGACTTTTTTTGGAAGTATTTTTTAAAGTGATATTTTTTTAGAGGTTTTTTTGAAGTATTTTTTAAAGTGGCATTTTTTAAGAAGTTGTAATTAATTTTCAATGGAAATTTTTTGGAGGTATTTTTTGAAGTGACATTTTTTTAGAGTACGTGTTTTGGGTTGAAGTAAATGTTTTATAATGATTTTTTAAAATGAGTTTTTGTCTAACTTTTTAAATGAAATTTTTTTATAGGACTTGGAAGGAAATATTTTGAGCTTCGTTTAATTTTTTATAAGACATTTTGTTCTCGGATTTTTAAAGTAAATGTTTTGGATTGAAGTATGTATTTTTTGCAAAATTTTTAAAATGAGTTTTTTTTTTTTTTTTTTAAATTAAATCTTTTGTGATGTTTTTTTTAATTGAGATTTTGTTTATATTTTTTTAAGAAATTTTTTGAACTTGATACTCTATTATCATGGGAAATCAAAGGAATTGTTCGAGAAAATATGATCGAGAAAGAGACCTTGAGGAATGTAGAAAAGGGACGAGAGAATCTCGCAAAAGAAAGAGAGAAGCACTCTCAAATATTGAAGGGGAAAATCAACCTCAACTAGAAGTTGAAGCAAGTATGTAAATGTAAATATTATGAATATGATATATTCAAAATTTTCCTAGTGTAAAATGTGAAGCTTAATTTTTATTTGATAAACTAATTTGTAAAATATTTTTCAATGTAAACAGAGAGAGATATTCCTCAAAACATTGATGATGAGATACAAAATTTTGAAATAGATATTGAACCAATGATTGAAGATGGTGAAAATGTTGAAAGAGATTCAAGTGAAGAAATTGAATCACAAGGTATATATATATATATATATATATATATATATGTTCAACACATGCACGTATTATTGAAATTATACATATTAATTAATTAATTAATTTATTGAATATCTAAACTTATTATGTACTATTCATTTGAATATGTACAAATGAAATCAATGTCGATGATGAGATAGAAAATTTTGACACACACATATGGAGATAAAAAAGCTGACCATATTATACGATATCGTGTTAACCGCATTTTTTATATGTACTTCATAAAGGAAAATGTGACAGTTCAAGCCCAAATGTTGAAAGGTCTCCTATCATTAAGGAAATTAAACGAAGCTACGACTTTATTGGGTATTCGAAAATCAACCAAAGATAAAAAAAAATAAAAAAATGAAAGAAAATGTGATACAAAATATAAATAGTGCTATAAATTCAATTAGAAGATCTAGACAGAAAAATGTTTTAGTTGTACATAGAGCAATACATATGGCAGCGGTTTCATCAAGTACTAAAGAGAATCGCTTGGTAAAATCTATGGCACGAGCATTAGGAACCTCACGAAAAAATTTGCACAAACGTCGGAAATTTCGGTTGCAAATAGATGTAAATGATGAACTCGCTTGTTGGAGATCTATCTGTAGGAAACCATACAAAGATAGACTTGGAGAAAATTTTAAAAAAATAATATATGAATATTGGAAGAAAAATTCATGTGTTTCGCCAAATGCAAGGGATGTGATGCGAAGAAGAATAACACAAAATCAATACGAAGAACATGAAAAAAAATTCTTGGAAACCACTCAGATAGAGTTGCTCAACAAGTTCAAATAAGAGAATTGTGAAATTAATGTCTCAATCAATGCTTTTGTTCAATAAAAACCATGGTATGTAAAACCTATCACCGTATGAGACACTTGTTGTTGTCGTTATCATGTGGAATTTGAGTTATATTATGACACATTCCTTAATTTTGGTAGAAAATTTTGGAAAGATTCACATCCTCCTTCCACTATCCATGATTTCATAGCTCAAATTCTATGTGAAAGACAAAGCGATGAACTATTTTACGAAAATAAATGTGTTGGTGGTAAAAAATGTGATTATTGTGGAAATTTGACTAAATTTCGGAACAAATATTGTACTGATATAAATGTTCGATCATTGTCCAATATGAAAGTGAAATGGAAGAGATATGAATATATCCATACATCGATTCAAGGTGAAAATAGTGCTAAAAGAATTTAATTACGAGAAGAAGAAATTTTTGTGATAGACTTTTGAGAAAGTTTGAGGAAAAAATTTATAAATACACCAAGCATTCCCATAGAGCTCGATGGAAAGAATTTCAATTCAAAAAATCCCGTGAAGTTTTTCCACCAGGGACCATTTTATCAGTAATTGATTTTGCAGAAAACTACACATTTGTTCCACAAAAAGAAATTCAGAGTGAATACTATCATTCTTACCAAGTCTCCATGCTCATCAATATTCTATATAGACATGTTGAACAAAACGTCGATCATATAGAAAGCACTAGTGAAAATCAACATGTTATTAAAGAATATCACTTTTATATCAGTGACAATCATACACATGATACATATTTTGTACAACATTATTTTGGAAAGATTTATGACTCCTTGAAAAGTCATGGAATAACATTCAATGAACATTGGATATGGTCATATGGATGCACAGGTCAATTCAAATCTGCACGATCATTCTTTTGGTTGTGTTGTATTCATAAGAAAACTTGCATTAAAAATTATTGGAATTTCTTTGAGACTGGCCATGGAAAAGGAGAACATGACGGTGCAGGGGCATGCATAAAATGAACACTTCGAAGATATCAAATGAAGCCCTCTGCAAGCTGACTTGTAGACGCTAAAGAATTTTTTCAATGATGCATCGCTGCTCTAAGCCATGAGACTAACCGATCAAGGGAAGTGCGAAGGTACATTCAATTTAATTTTTATTGGATATATAATTTTAAACAATGTACATTTATCACAATGATTATCTTTGATGGTATTTTGATATCATATTTACATTCTTCTTTGAATTTTCCATATAAAGTTTTTTTTTGGCATATTTGGATTGAAGATGTAGATAGATCAATTGGAAATGACTTTGAAACAATAAAAGAGACTCAAAAATTGCATTCAATTAAAACAAAGTTGTCCAGAAATGTGTTTGCATTGGATAAAATAAAATATTCTTGTTTTTGTCATGTTTTCATAGACAACACAAAATCCAATGACGTTTGTGAAAACAAAATGTATGTAAAATATTGGAAACATACAGAGCTAAATAAAAAGGGAAAAATGTCCATTGCAATGTTTGAAAAAATGCAATAAGAGGAGACTACAATATCATCCGATGGTGGTCGAGTTTATGATCTTGTTAGAGAAGGTAACATTTGAATTTCTTTCAAATGATAAAGATCTAGAAATAAATTTAAATACATAAGTTTGTTTTATTGTGAAAGAGATGTTTTTGCTGTAATTGCTCCTACTGAAAACGATGAAAATGTGAAGTATTATTTGATGCATTGCACTGAACGAAAAATGAAATTATTAGAAAAATATAATGATCTTGGGTTTCCATATGAAAGAGGATCTATTATACTGAAAGGTTATTTTTTCAAACAAACTAATCAAGGTGGGTTTTTTTTTTTACTTTGAAGACTATGAACCTGATGTCATAAGTTGTCAATATAGTCACTTGGTGTGTGCAGCACACATAAAGTTGATAGAGGTTCAATCAAAGAAAAAAATGAAAATTAAGAAATGGAAAATGTTAAAATATGATCATGAACAGATCATTGAAGATGGCATTCCATTGGAATTTTTTGATTGAACTGCCCAACAATTTCTTCTCTTTGGATTCATGTTTTAGAACTTCCAGAACTCAACTAAAAATTGAGCTTCCTTGTTATGTTATTTGTGCAAGTGTTTGCACATGTACAAATTGTCTTGGTACATGCACACTAGTATCAACTGAAAGTAGCTATTTTATACATGCATTGATGAAAAATGTTTCACGTACTGAATATATATGTTCTAGAATGCAATTAACTGAAAGTAGTTTTTCTATGTGCATTGATAAAAAATGTTGCACATACTGGATATATACACGGACTGAATGTGACCAATTTTTCTCATGGGATTTTCTGGTAAAAAGTATCCACAATGTAAATAAATCATCCACAGTATAGTTTTGTACAAAGATTCCTTTCAGACAAGAGACTCGGAGCACTTCTCTGAATTTTGGTGGGATTTGACCCACATCTCTATTCCTAATAGAAAATAGTACAAAATTTGTCTGTCCAATGGTCGGATATGTTCTAGGAAATTAATTGAAAGTATCTTTTCTACGTGCATTCATGAAAAATGTTGCACGTATTGGGTATATATATGTTCTAGAATACAATTAATTGTTCAAGAAGTTTTACCATGTGCATTGATGAAAAATGTTGAAGTACTAGATATATATGTTCTAGAAAGAAATTAACTATTCAAATAGCTTTTCTATGTGCATTGATGAAAAATGTTGCACGTACTGGATATATATACATTATAGATTGCATTTTTAAAATTTTATGATTGTTTTCAACACATCTAACAAGACCTAGAATCTTATGATTGTTATATATATGTGTGTGTGTGTGTGTGTGTGTTGTACTTCAATTGTTTTAACATATATATTCAAACATGTGTAAAATCACTTCTACAGGTACATATATTCATGTGACTTTTTTTGTTGTTTGGAAAACGACAACTTGAATTTAAAAAACAAAACATAATATCATAATCACATGCCAAATGTACTTCAACCATCCAAAACTTGAGTTTTAAAATCTTTTTGATTATATCACAACATTACTTCACATGCCATGCCAATTGTAGTTCAACTATCCAATATAAACATTTAACATTATATCACATGCCAAATGTAGATCAACCATCCAAAACTTAAGTTTTAATTTAACAAAAAATTATAGATCACAACATTACTTCACATGCCAAATGTACTTCAACCATCCAAAACTTAAGTTTTAAAAACAAAACAAATTATAACACAACATTACTTCACATGCCAAATGTAGTTCAAAAGCAAAACATTAATATAGATCACAACATTACTTCACATGCCAAATGTAGTTCAACCATCCAAAACTTAAGTTTTAAAAACAAAACAAATTATAACACAACATTACTTCACATGCCAAATGTAGTTCAAAAGCAAAACATTAATATAGATCACAACATTACTTCACATGCCAAATGTAGTTCAACCATCCAAAACTTAAGTTTTAAAAACAAAACAAATTATAACACAACATTACTTCACATGCCAAATGTAGTTCAACCATCCAAAACTTGAGTTTTTCAGCAGAGAACCATTAATATAGATCACAACATTACTTCACATGCCAAATGTAGTTCTTGACCATCCAAAACTTAAGTTTTAAAAACAAAACATCACATGCCAAATGTAGTTCAACCATCCAAATCCTGAGTTTTAAAAACAAAACAAATTATATATAACACTATAACATTACTTCACATGCCAAATGTAGTTCAACCATCCAAAAATTAAGTTTTAAAAACATTATATATCACATTCACATGTACCAAATGTAGTTCACATAAAATATGTCCAAAAACTGTAGATCTCACAAGTATCAAGTATCAAGTTATATATGTCTGCATCTAGATAATATATAAAAAAGTAAATTTAAGACTAGAAATCTATTGAAAATATAATGTTGCACGTGTGCGTGTGCATCATCCATCAAATAGTGCATGTGCATCATCCATCAAATACAGATGGATGTAGTGTCTTTCCCAGCAAAGTCTCAATCTACGAGCTATCCTGCGAAGCATGGGGAACCTGTACACAATGTGTACAAACATTAAAATTTGATGTTTTAAAATTGAGTGAGAATATATAGAACTTCATGTAAAAAAATATATATATATAAAAAAATCACGCAATACCTCATGAGGTTCCCTCTCCATTTATTACTCATCTGCTACAACTTCCCCCATGGGAACATCTCCAACAGTAAACTGTACAATATACATGTATAGTGTTATATATATATATATATATCAAAAATTTTCAAATGAAAATGCATATATATATAAAATTATTTGCAATAATATTAAAAAAAAAGTTAGACAAATTGTTCAAATGGTTGAAATGGTGTGGATGTTCCTATCTCCGTCGCTAGAGTCCGTGGAGAAAAGAAATATTCTATAGAAACCTAAAATTCAAAAACTTTAAAAGTATAAAATAACTCAAGATCAATATCTCAATTTATAATAAAACTTTTAAACTTCAATTTATAAATTATAATTTTAAAACATATATATTTAAGTGAAAAATTGAATACTTCTATAGGTGGATTTGGCACATCTCCTAAGAGAGGCTCCAAAAGAAAATCTCCAAAAACCTAAAATTCAAAAAATTTAAAATAACTCAAAATCTCTAGATCTCAATTTATAATAAAACTTTTAAGCTTCAATTTATAACTTATAACTTAAAAACATATATATATATATATATATATATATATATATATATATAAGTGAAAAATTGAATACGTGTGCTGTCAGATTTGGCACATCTCCTAAGAGTGGTTCAGAAAGAAAATCTCCAAAAACCTAAAATTCAAAAAATTTAAAATAACTCAAGATATAGATATATCTCATTTTTTAATGGAACTTTTTGAGGTGGAATATATAACTTAAAAACATAAATTTTAAAAGTGAAAAATTGTCCATACTTGTTGTTGTGGATCTGGCACATCTCCTAAGGAAGTAGAAGGTACATCTCCCAAGGAAGAAGAAGGTACCACCATCTAAAAAAAATCGGACGGAATCGGAATCTGTTAAAACATTTTATTATATATATGTACATGTACATGTGTGCACAATTATTTATTTTAAAAATATCACTTGAAAAACACTAACATTTGCCAACATATCTTGATGGTGAGACCCATCTTGATTGTTTGAACCAGAGGCTCTGAACGTGATATTAACATTTTCTTCATTCATCAAGTGTGACAAGTGAAAATGGTGTTAACATATAATGATACATTTTTGTTAGATTAATGTATACAAATAAATGTATGTATATATGTATTTATTACAAATTGTACATGTGTTAAAATAATTGAACTCTAACCATTAACACGTACAGTTCACATGCCCTGTTCCTCATGAACAATTAGGTCATGCCAACCATTGCGACAACTCTTTGCATATGTTTTGAGATCTTCAACACTCATGTTGTCAATCTCTTCATCTGTATAATACACAAAATTAGCGCGTGCATTCTCACGTGCTCTTTGTCAATTCAGACAAACATCGACTCCACCCAATCCACTGTCAACATTTTTGATGATGGCATCCCTTGCTTCTCGACTAATTTGAGAAGTGGCTTCCATATCTGACCGCAAAGTTTCGATATAAAAAGGTTGACTAACCAATGGCGGCTCAGGACAAGGCAACTCGGCATCACGCCTAGTGCCCCTACGGTCACACAATCGACCTTTCCCAGGACCAAAAAATTCATAGGGAGAGTCATTGTAATTGGGTTTCATTTGCAAAAAGTATTTTGCATAAAATAATTTTGCAAAATAAAGCGAAACTTCACCGTTCCATGGGAGTCTTCCATAGGCCGCAAGGTGTCTATCATACAAATAGTGAGTTATATCAGGGTGCTTGAAATATTGCACCTTCAACATATTTATTTTCGGCCCTTCTTTGAAATTAAACATAGACTTTGCCATTGTTGTTGTAACTCTTTCTTTAACAACGTCCCATTTATCAGGACCCATCACTGTTTCCTTTATTTCTCTCATGACTTCTAGAAAAGTATCAGTGGTTGGCCCAAGCTTTCGGTACACATCTACTAGTTCGCCTAAAGAGTGTGTAACTATTTCCAAGCTTTTTCGACTCTCAGCAGGTAGAGTCAAAGCCACGAGATCTCTTTGCAATTTTGCATGAAGATGTTGACAGCTTTCTAAGGTGAATTGTTGCATGTTTCTTTCCCGAGGTATATTGGAAATGTCGGTCGGATAAGTCGTGGTGGGTGGACAACCTTCTTCTGGAATGAAGTGTTCCGCCCTACATCTTTTTTTACCAACATTTGGAGCATTTTCAGCCTCTGCATCAATATATAAAATTTTCTGTATTAGAAAAAACACATGTAAATAAATTTGTACAAATTAAATGAAAAAATATTCAAATTGATGGCCACCTCAATGTGGTTGGCTAGCATCTTGCCCACCCTGAGACTATTGAGAACTAGAACGAACCTGCTGAGAGCCAAGATGACCATCCGTTGATTGGCCTTTGGGGGAATAAATATCACCACCTTCACGCAACCTACTAGCACTTATTGATGGCCCTCTAAGGGATTTGAACCACCACCAACCTCTCGAGACAAGAGATAAGATTCATAAAAAAATATGAATTATAATTATTTGAAAAATACATTCATACATATAAATACATGTACATATTCATTGATTAAATTGCGTGAACCATACCATGACTAGGTGAACCATGGGCATGCTCCATTGATGGAGTAGAGACCCTTCTCCTCTTAGCTCCTAAAAAATAAAAAAATGAAACTTATTAACAACTAATTTAACTCACAAAGTTGATAAAAAATCAATTCCATATGTACACACATGTATGTATATGTATGGAGATTTAAGATTATATTTAAATACCATGAACATCCCTCGATCCCTGATCCCCCTCTCTCGTAGAGATATGGGATTCTGTTGATCTTCGTCGTTCATCCTCCATGATATATATATCTACGGTGGACATTTACAATTATTTTTTTAAATGACTAATTTAAAATAAATTCAAAATAAATTTTAGAAAATTAATGTAATTTAGTGTACACAAATTATGTAAAACACAACTTTCAAAGCACTAATTGATGTGTGAAACTCAATTTAAGCAAAAAAAATTATAAAAATGTTAAGTTCACCAAATTGTGCTTTACATGGTGGGAGCACACTTGGTATAAAATTGAAAAAAACACATGGTCATTAAAAAAGAAGCGTGAAACTCCATTTAAACAAAAATTTGTTGAAGTCCTCACATTTTAATTTTATAAAAATGTGAATTTCACCACTTGTTGCAAATGTGAAGTTCACCAAGTTGCGCTTTACATGGTGTGGTGGGAGCACACTTGGTATATAATTGAAAAAAACACATGGTCATTAAAAAAGATGCATTTATAAGTACAAAACACACACATATCCAAGATATGTTACAATGTCCATCAATAAATTTTGAAGGAGAGTGTCTCAACACTAATTCATCTTTGAGAGATGAATCTTGAATTTTTGAAGAAGAGCATCTCAAAACTAATTCATATTTGATAGATGAATCCTCAATTGGAATTTCCCCATGCAATATATCAACAAACATCTTATTCATATTTGTACAATGTCTTATACTAAAAAATTGAAATTGGCTAACAATATTGTTTGCTATTCCATGCAGTTATTTTAGCCTCTCCTTCTTAACTTGGTACATGCCATTCATCTATTTGCACACAAGTTCAGAATTGGTGAAAACTACAATTCCATTTGATCCATACTCCATAGTTGTTCCCAAGCCTTTTATCAATCCAATATAATATGCCTCGTTGTTTGTTGTTCTTCCCGGTATATTCATTTTCCTTTGGACGACTTTGCTAGTCGCAATATTGGAAAGCACATATGTAATCACTGCTTTCCCTAGATTTGGATAGTAAGAAACATCTATGCATAATTTCCATTTTTCAACCATATTTAATGATTTTTTTGTCCCTGAAAAAAATAAATTCAATAAAAATATATATTAAATTGACATTTATTGCAAATGCATGGGAGAAATGACACATGTGAATGAGATAAATGGCAGGTGCATGGTTTATCTTAAAGTTTTACTTAAAAATTTTATGGTATAGTTCACATCCATAATTAATGGGAGTAAGCCTTTAGTTTGTGGGAGAAATGAATTTTATGCACTTACTAAAACAACTAGTTATGTCAAAATTCACACCTTTATGAGTTTGTGGGAGAGATGAAATAGAAACACTAGCACATTTGGCCCAATTTCCGATGGCCAAAGTGTCTCTCTTCCGACACATAGGCGTCCCAAGAGTGACACTTTGAGGCGGGGAAAAATGTGCTTAGCCATTAAGTCGCAATTCTGACACTTCGATAAAGTGTTGGAAGAGCGACAGATTTTCTGACGTTTCGAGACGATCGTCGCTCTTCTGACGTTACGTACTGAGTGTCGCTATTCTGAAGTTATCGAGATCATCTCTCTTCCGACATTATCAATATTGTCGCGAGACCGATGATAGTCAGATAATTTCTATTCCGACGTTAGAAAACATGTCGCTATTATGACGAAATGAAGTTTTTTTTTAAAACAGAACGTCGGAATAGAGATAGACATAAATTTTTGGATCATCGCTCTTCTAACGTTTATAGTGTCGCTCTTCCGACGTTTAAAGCATCGCTCTTATGACAGATCCAAAAACTCTCTTCCTAAGTTTATTGCCTCACTCTTCCAACATTCGTATCGTCGCTCTTCCGACGGATATAGCAACTCTCTTCCGACAGATATACCATTGCTCTTCCAACGTGGATAGGACGACCGACGGAAATAATTTTTTGTTTTTAAAATTGAACATTGTAATAACGATGGATATATGTGTCGGTATTCCAACGGAATGAAAATATTTAATAAAAAAAAGAATGTCATATTGTCGATTCTTAAAGATAAGGCATGAGATTAGATGACAAAAAGTCCACCACTAGATATGCATTTGATATAGGATCAAAAATTAAGTCTTGGAGCAGTAAGAAACAACCACAAGATGAGTATAAACCATTATGTAGTGCCACCTATGAGGTAATTTGGCTAAGGGAAATCTAAAGACATAGGAGAAAGAAAAAAGTACTAACAACCATCAAATGTGATAACCAAACAATCTAGTTTATCTTTCCAAGACAAAGCATATTGAAACTTATCATCATTCTCTAAGAGAAAAGACAAAGTTAAATTAAATTGACTTCATATATTCTAATTCAAATGATAATGTCACTAGATATTTACCAAGCCTTGAGGAAAAACTAAAATTGGAATATGTAGAGACAAGTTAGGTATTGTAGAGAATTCATTTCTCTATTAAGCATCAGTGATAGAATTAACTATAGAAAAGTTTGTGTTCCAACACTCTTTTCTTCTAAAGAGTGAGTTTGGTTTCTTTTACAGTGTTAAAAAGCTCACATAAGAATTATAATAGTTATCCATTGCATCTCTCCTATTCCCCCTTATAATAATAATAATAATAATAATAATAATAATAATAATAATAATATCATCAATCTTGATGGTTTTTAATTTGTAGTGTTCTTGATTTTTTTAATTCTCCCTTAGAATATGGTTAGTTTTGATGACAAATGGATGATTTGACAAGTATATAGAAATTTGTTAGTCTTTGGTATATGATACAACTTACAAGAATATCATTTTTATACTAACTATTGTGTCTAGCAAATAATCCATTCAACTTGGCTAAGTTTTAGCTTCTGGATTAGAAATTCTTATATCAAACCGGCAAGTTATTTGGGTCTAAACTGGCCAGACATTTTTAAGGAAAGATGTAGACAATCTTGATCTCGAACAATAAACAAACATATGTGACACAATAAAAAAACATATGTGAAGTAGAGGATCTTGTGTGACCGCCTTATGGTTTTATGGTATATCAATCCTAATGTGTATTTATATTAGTCTGAATGAAATATATGATGCAGTTTGAAGACAAAAATGATAGCTGGAGTTTATCTGATTAAGGAGTCTAAAAAATAATATAAAAATATATTGAATGGAATACATACTGACTTCATCTTGCCAAGCATGTATGCATCCAGTATATTTGTGCCAAAAATACTAATAACTTCTTTCCTTAATACTGCCTGTCATTCCAAGTATATAGCAAGCAAGAGGACTACCCAGGTTAACATATTGGAAGTTGTCTCATGACTAGCAAAGAAAAATGTCTTGCATTCATCCATGATTTCATAAATAGTCATGATTAGATATTTTTGAGTCCCTCCCAATTCATTCTGGTTGGCTTTCATCATAATTCCAAGCAGGTCACTTAGCCAACATGAGCACTTGTTGTTCTGGGCTCCAACCTACTTTGAATTATAGAACTCACGATGTTTTTAACTCTTCTATCAATCTTTCAGGCATACCTATTCTTTCTTGTAGGAATGTATCTTTCAAAAAGATAAGGAATATAAGTCCCTAGTCTTTAATTATAAGTACTATGAAGCATTATGTTAGTATAGAATCTCTATGGACTATATATAGCACTTAGTAGAATCTTATGCATGGATCTATGGATTATGGCACTAGCCTCTAAAATAGGTCTTAATGAGAATTATGGAAAAATCATAAAAAAATTACAAGTACTAATGAATTTGCAGTGACATATAAAAATCCATAATTGAAAGATAAGTACAGTGTAGTTATTGGCTTCTCGGGATGAAGACAGATTGTTCAGCTTTAGTAGCCATTTCTTGCAATTCTTTCTGCAACTCAAATACTTCTTTTCCGTCTTTGTAACTACTACCAAATTCAGTATGGGATATGATGTCTGTTGTTAATGCTCTAAAATTGTTTTGAACATCATTCACTTTGTCATTAGAGTCTGACTGAGACATCATCTCTTGCCAATTCTGGAGCATGGATGAAGTGCAAGCAACCATTTTCTTCACCATTGGCTGTCATTGGAAACATGAGTACATAGCTAAAGTTAATAACATACTCTATAAAGACTCCAAATCTCAAGGCCACCCTAAGAAATGTTCTAGCTGATAGACATCCAAATCTCAAGGACTCCCTTTAAGAAATCGTCTAGTTAAGAAGCCTTAACTAGTCATAACAAACCTATTCAAACCATACCACTAAAAAAAACCCTAAATCAAACCCCAATAATATTTTTATCTCCACCTGATAACCTTTAAAATAAACTTTGAACATTTTATTTTACATAGAATACTTATCACGGTGATCGATGAAACTAGTAGAAAATAAGAGTGAACTGGTTTCAAGCCTTGAAAAGTTTGTAATGTGGTAGCATATAGAAAAATTATGAAAAAATAGTGAAGCATAATATTTTGCAGGTAGATATTATGGAAAATAATATGTGCAATGAATGGCATACCTGAATAAAAGTGGGATTGTATTCCAAACTTTAAATTTTAGGTGGTAGCTCTCTATATGAATATATAAAAATTGCTCTAAATTTTCTCCATTTATAGCACTCGTTTATGTCTTGAAGCTTCGACCCCAATAAAGACAAGTAAACATAGTACAATGATGTTAACGGATTAATACTAAACCCCTTAATAGCCAAAAATATTTAAAACAAGACTAATCATGTTGCCTCAAAAGCCACAACACCAAATTACAACATGAGCCCCTTGGAATTGAATTGGATTCCATGAGAATTATTCAAAACATTAGATTTACAGCTTAATCAACAACATGGAAAGTGTGGAACCTTTATGTCAAATTTTAGCATACTCCTGGATAATGATGGTTGTGTAATGATTCTTTAACATGATAAGTTTGTCTTACCATCTTTATGGTAAAAACAAAAAATTGCAATATCTTCAAGTAATGTTTTTCCTCAAAGCACAACTAGAAACAATAAAAGGAAGATAGTTTTTTCTCTCCAATTGTACAAGAAATGTTTCATCACTCTATTGCATAAGAAATGTTTAATAATTACTTTTCTGGTTGACAGGTAAAGTAAATATGAACTTAGAATGGACTTGTGGGTCAAAGATGGTGGTGGATCAAAACTCTCATATTCTCAAAATAAAAAACCTATTTTTTAACCCAAGGCTAGATATATCACCTATACAACTAATATTGATCAAACTTCCCAGTTTACCATTAGAAATTTTTCAAATGATGAATTTAAATTAATATGGTACTTTATAGGATCCTACCTGAAGGAATAAAGAGGTTTACATAAATCCATGTCAAATCATAATTTCTTGAATATTATAAAGGTATACTTGCATGAAAGGCTAGCCACTCTGGAAGTTAAAGAAAAAAAATTGGTGTTAGGCCATTAACTATGTAAGGATTCCATGTATATGTGTATGATTCCATTCTTATGGACATATCAGAGATTATAGTTAGCTCAAATTCACTACAAATATGGAGGAAGGATTCAATCATAATTTAGTAGGTAAGGTTTTGCATTAGTGTCCTAAATATGGGGTCCATGAAATCATAGAGATCATTCCAAATAAAGAGAGTACCTACTGGAGTCCTAGATGACTCGTAACAGAGAACCCAAACACCCAGACTTGATCTTAGACTTAGCAACATATGCTCAGGATGGAACCCAGAAAGTGTTGTTGGAGCTAAGTATTCCTTCAATCAGGTTAAACTCCTCATCTCTCTCTCCAAAATTGGTGCTCTCTGGAAATTATGTTTAAAAATTGATCATAAAGGAGTGGGATTATTTTTTAAAGATAATGTTACTTCACTAGTGAGGAAAACCCCCAGATTTATATATGGGTATATTGAAGGCATAGATGATCAAATTAATATCTAGGAAAATAAGGAGAACATAGCCGAGAACCTTGATATAATTGAAAAATAGGGATCCCTCCCTTTTGTCCGAACCAAAAGCGAGAAGCAATGCATTGTCATTGCAAAATTACTAGCAAATAACAAATTTGCTGGTGATAAGAGTATTTTTGCATCTCTCCAAATTGTGTTACCTCATTAATTCCAAAGAGATCACTTCTCAGTGACTGTATTTCAATGGAATTTCCTTCAATAATGCTTATTAATTATTATTGTGATGTAAAAGTAAATTGTCCAAAACAAAATCCCTGCTATGGTTTGACTGCGTCATACACATCATAATGATCATTTTTTTATATTAATTATCAATCATTGCTCATTTGAGATGAAAGGATGACAAAGAACCACAATAGATTAATGATCCATGAGCTAACATACTTGAATCACCTTAGATAAATAAGAGCTACACAATGCAATCCAACACTGACCAAATCAAAAATAAAATCCTCGAATCTCTAGTCTCTTCAAAAAGGGAATTGTACTCAATGGATAGTGTCAAGATCAATAGGCTTTCCAATGTAAATTTCAAGCAACTTCGTCGCATGAGGAATGCATTTCACAAACTATTCCAGTAACCTTTGCTCAGTTAAACAAACCACATAACAAAGGGAAGGAAGAGACTTGGAAGGTTGCATAGCACTTAGAGATTTCAATATCTTGTGACGAGGCTTGATCTTACACTCCAAACTACAACTCAGGACCAGAGGATATGCCAAAACAAACTTTGCAGGAAGCCCTGCAGTATGAATGAAAAATTTTATGGTCTTTTGCAACTTATCAATGGAAACACTTAGTGCGCGTGGAAACCTCCTAACAAGATCCTTGATCTTATCTTCCGGGAGGCCAAAACTTGCCAAATGCTTCAATCTCCTTTCCAAAATATCAGGGCCATTCCTCATATGTAAAATCTGAGGTGCCACTTTGAAAATCCTAGAGATATCAGTCTTTGATCCGAATAGGTTTTGAAGATACAAAATATTAGGGCACAATGTTTTCTCTAGACTGTAGTTAAAATGTCTAGGAACAAGGAATAAGGCATTTCCATTGTCTTTCATAGTGAGGCATAATGTTTTCATGAACTCAAGCTTGGGTTTCAACTGCTTCTCAGGATTGATAGTAAGAAAATTTGGGTTTTTGGTAATGACCTTCTTTATCTAGTGTTATGTGCATCCTAAACCTCTCAAGAACTAAACCACTTCTTGGGCTGTATGAGAGGATCTCGTTCTGACTAAGGATGGCCTTCTTTCGATCTAGAGGTATGAAAAAAACTACCATTCCATCATCTACATATTCTAATAAAAGACATGAACGTAAGTCATATTGACTAGAAAAACAAGAAGAACACAAAACCAAGCCTAGGCTAGATGAAGTTATATTGAACCAGTACAGGGCAAACCCAGTTTTAATTTAGAAGGACATATATCATATTTTCATGTGAGAAACAATTACATGGATCCACAATGCTAAGACAAGACACATGATAATAATTTCCACATGTTGTTCCCATATATGCTTTTAAAATCGTGGTTGAAAGTGTTATTCTTGGGTAAGGCATATAAATTGAAAAACAACGCTCGTTAAGGCCGACAGATTTCCCATAGGGCCAAGCTAAGTAAAGGGTTTGAAAACCCCTAAAAAATACTAGCAGATTCCGCTCGAGACAGACAGTCATTGGAGCTGAATGCAAATTTTTTTTGTGTAACTATAATGGAGAGCTAGGATTTAGCCAAGCGTTAAAATATGCGGAAGTAGCCAAGCTAAATTTGTAAAACATGGATAGACGTATTCATACCTGTGGATAAGAGATTCGTCACAACAAGCCGGTCTAGTGGATGGAAATCCTTTAAGCACAGTATAAACAAATCAATAAAATAACCCGATAGAAGGAGATTTCCCAAGAAAATTTATAAGTAAAAAGGGTTATTGTATATCCATAAACAGTTGAGGTGGAGCTGAGTCTCGGGAGCTACTTGCAGTAAGAATAAACACTCTGAGCGGTAGTCTAACCTAGACTTTTGCAAGATTTACCAACTGAAGTCCCGCCCAACATCTCAACCATCGATTGCCAAAGTACCAACAGTGGAGATCTACTAACCGTTGCGCTAACAAAACATATCTCATAATGTCGTAATACTGACATTTTTACAACCGTCGCAACACCGAAGTCTATCTCCAAACCTCGCGATACCGACGGTAACACAAAAATAAACTTTATATTAAAAATATCCCTTGCATTCTGCTATGGCGGTCTTCTGAATTGCACGTTAAAAACTGTTTAAAACCCCGATCATATGTATTGCCTCCCCCGACGGTCTTCTGTTGTGGTTAGACTCCCCGCGCAGTTAGACTGTGGGTTTTATTACATAGTTTTTATTGCAAATTTTATAACATAGCCCGAACTTAGATTATGTGCACCATATGGGTTCTAACATAGGTTTACCACCATAGTTACATAAAATTTGTGCTATGAATTTTACACTTAGGTTCGAACTTTAACTTAGGAATTTAATTATTTCTTTGGCCAATGCTATATTTTCTATATTTAGTTATGCTGTAAGGTTTCCTTATATGAAAACAACTTTTCTCTAGTCTACTTGTCAACATTATTTTCCATCAGATTATATTTTAGATGATTGGATAATTTTCAACTGTTTGATTAGGTTCGATTAGTGGAAGTTGTTGGAATGGTTCAACGTATTTGTAATTCAAACTACTCGCTGACTTCTGCTATGAATTCAGTTAAATGTCTTATTGCTTGGTTAGAGATTTTTATATTAAATACAAGACTACTATCATTCATGAGCAGAATTTATTCTTCCACTCCCTTTCTTTCTCTCATCGAAGTCCTGCCTTTTCTTTGGTCTTACTGGGATAATTAGTTCTTCCTGGCTCGTTCATCAAGGATATTATGTTTATAAATGAGCTGACTTCATGTATAGTGGATAATAACTAGTCACTTCCTGTGAGAGCTTTTTGGTTTCTTCCAGTGAGAGATTTCTGGTTTCTTCCAGTGAGAGCTTTCTGGTTGCCTTACTTACTTGAGAATCAGTCCCTTTCTTCTTTATGGAATACAGTAGAGTCCCTCCATCCATGCCTTAAGGTGTCATGAAGTTCGTGCCGTAAGGGTGATGTCATACCAGATTTTTAATTCGAACTTGAGCACGAAGGTTCTGTAGTAGGCATTGGCATGTCTGAAGCTCTATTCAACATTCTCTGGCAGGGTAAGAATCAATATTTCAAAATTCTCTGGCAGGGTAAAAATCAATATTTCAATGTAATTTATTTATTAACTTTTATGAATAATTTTTTTCTTGTATATGAAAGCCATATTGTTGAGTTTGTAATTCCATAGACAACTTTATAATCATGCCAATCTCCATAGCATCTACCTTGCATCTACCTTTGTGTGAGAAGCCATATCATGGCTCCTCATTTACAGAATTCCAAACTACAAATCCCTCTGCTCCACCACCGACGGAACAAGAAAATGTGTTTAATCATTAGCCATTAGCCATCTGTGATATAGATCCAAATAATATAAATTGACGGACTGCTACCTTACATTTACAGAGTTGTCGTCCTAGAAAGGAGTCATAAAATATGCCGTAGCATTATCATCACCTGAATCTTCGAGTCACTGAAGATCACTTGGAAGGGATCATGCCAAGCAAAAGGTGAAAGTCCTTCGATCATCATTCTTGGAGTCAATCTTTATTGCATAGGGAGACGGTCTCGCCTTATTTATTTAACAGCCTAAATGAACGATCCCCAGGGAAACAAACAATAGGATTAAATTTTCCAGCCTAGTTCCGCCACCCAAATTCCTTCCCTTACCATCCACAGTTTTTATGTAGTTTTGTGCTATTGCAAACCATATTTCAGTCATATCATTGGTGGGGAAGATCTAAAGTCTGAGTACTAGTTTCAAGAAAATCTAGAAGTTATATAACGGTAAATATCACGGTGTGTGGTATGGGAGTTAAAATACAAATGCTTACTTTCACAATTATGTTTGGAATAGATTTCATACACTTGATCTTTCCTTCTAAATTTCATAGAAGTTTCTTCTTGAATCTAAAACTCTGGAAAAAGAACTAGAAAGGAAAAATATGTATATGAACCTATTACTATAGAAATAGATTAGAGATATAACAGAGATACAAATCTGGACAACTTCGTATATATCTATACTCTCCACAAGATTTAAATAACAAAAATAACAATGCTGTGACAATGTATAGAAAGAAAAAGGATTAACCCACAAATAAACCGACTCATCAATAATTTGACCAGATGGATATAATGACTTGTTATTCCAGTAATTTCTTTTCAAAGGAAACCGAGCTAAACGAAGGGAAAATCTCCCAAATCAATTAGAAATTTTAATATGCTACCTGTACCGGTTAGTTCCTAGAGAGTCTGTCATATGGACACCTGGATACAGTCCAATGTGACCATAATATTTTTAAATACAATGTCAACATGTAAACATAGGGAATAGACTGAACAATTAGGTTCCATAAATTCATAGGAAGATTCCATATTTCATCCTAACCCTTAATACTATGGGAAAGCACTGATATTACTTGCATGCTGGTGGAGCTCCATTCTTATTTATATATATACCCAAAATCCTAATCAACAGTAATGCGAAATAAAAATCAAAGAACATCGTATGAACAATAGTTAAAGAAATTTGCTTCCCGAAAGAGCTGGCAATATCATGTAGGAAGGAAGAATTTCCTCGATAGCAGATTAAAAACATTTAACTACCATTCAGAAAAGCCCCCATTTAAGGATATTGAAAACAAAATAACCCAGTTCCAACTTTCTATTCACAACCCAGTTGCAGTTGCTATTCAGTGAAACTTTCTCCTTACATAGTACCAAATAATTAATCATTCCAATTTTTCGACGCTGAGACGGCCTCATTTGATTATAAAATAAAAATATAAACCATAAGACATCTAAGCCAGGGCATGGAGCCCAGTTCATCTGCAGCACTAAAAACCCTTAAACCCTGAAGTATTATAAACTATCTTCGAAAGGCATTACGCACAGAATCAGAAGCTCTGTAGTAATTTTATGAGTACCTGTTGCCAGGGAATGCCATCGTGCATCCTAGGAAAGGTGACTTCATCTGCATCCTTTGAACTTTCTTGTGGCCACCTAAAGTCTGAAAATTCCCCAAACCCTGCAAAGAGTATGTAACCACCTGGAGCTAACCATCTAATTAGAATAAAAAGAAAACACAGTGGCTATAAAATAATGATCGGTAATAAGAGACATCTTAGTGGATTACCTGATCCTACCATGATGATTTACTGTAGGTTATTGAATTTTCCGTATAATTAATCCAGTGGAAGGAGGAATTGCGATACCAGAAAACTTAAGGGGAGCCTATCTTGTAAACCCTCATCGAAAGATAGAAAAATTTAGGAAAAATGTGACATGGGCTTCGCGGTAATGAGAAATAGGGAAGGCCATGACTGAGCTGGTGAAACCAACCGCAGAAGCAACCCTCCAGTACCTCCAGAACCCTCGACATCCAACTGAGTGGAATAGTGCGAAATGCCGAAAGATATGGTCGGGAAGAAACCCTTATTATCCGTTGGCCTCTCTGCACCATAGGATCAGATGTTACATGATCAACGGTGTCAAAGCAACCAAGTGGTTGTGGTCGAGAGGTTCGAAGATTGGAAAATAGAAAAAAATAGGAAGAACCTAACAACAACACACAATATGCACACCATATCCCTTGGTACTATCTCGCACATAGGAAAATAAGACCAACAATAGAGGGAATTCTTTATTGATTCTAATGGAGCTATGAATACCTCTGATGTGTAAGGAAGAACCTAATCTATAAATCACCCATAGAATACAATCCCCTATAACATGATATCCCTTTGAAACCTAAGCGTCGCTCTTTTGACAGATATAAATTTTTGGATTGTCACTCTTCCGACGTTTAAAGCATCGCTCTTCCGACGGATATAGAAAATCTCTTTCGACGGATATAACAACTCTGTAACATCGCAAGACTAACACTTTTCTCCAAACCGTCACAATACCGACACTTTTCTCCAAATTTTGCAATACCGACACTTTTCTCCAAATGTAACAATACCGACACTTGTCTCCAAACGTCGTTATAGCGATAGTTGTGGGCGGGATTTGAAAAATTGATAAAAATTGGGGAAATTTCCGAAAATACGTCAAAAGTGTCAGAACTAAAGTCTCATAAATTTGACCAAATGTACTAGTGAAATGACACATGCCTTAAATTTTGCCTAAAATTTTATGGGAGAAGGGATAAATGACACATGCACAAGGTTTTCCTTAGAGTGGTAGTGGTTTATGGATATGAAAATGAATAACTTCTATTTAGATCTATTACAGAGATTGACTGCAGGGGCATTTACTGGATATGTCACCTTTGAGAAAATATGAGATCCAGAGGCTACCTGGCCCTTTACAGACTCTACATTTAGAACTTGTAGAAGTTAATACTCAACAGACAGACTAAAAACCTATGGAAGTTCAAAATCCTATGAGAGTTTAGCCACTTTAGGTTCAATTTTTAGGCCTTAAAGTTTGAGAGAAATGACATTTACATGGTTTGCTAAATTATTTTATGCACTTACAAAAAACATGCTTTAAAGTTAATGGGAGAAAGTCAACATGACATGTATGCTTTAAAAACTTTGCCTAAGAATTTATGGGAGAAATGACATGTACACAATTTGCCTTAAAGTGGTTGAGGTTTATGGATATTAAAATGAAGAACTTCTATTTAGATCTGTTATAGAGATTGATTGTAGGGGAATTTACTGGATATGTCACCTTTGAGAAAAGATGAGATCCAGAGGATACTTGGCCCTTTACAGACTCTGCCTTTAGAACTTGTAGAAGTTAACACTCAACAGACAAACTAATATCCTATGGAAGTTCAAAATTCTATGAGAGTTCAACCACTTTAGGTTCAATTTTTAGGCCTTAAAGCTTGAGAGAAATTACATTTACATGGTTTGCAAAATTATTTTATGCAAAGTTACAAAAAACATGCTTTAAAGTTAATGGGAGAAAGCCAACATGACATGTATGCTTTAAAACTTTTCCTAAGAATTTATGGGAGAAATGAAACAAGTACACAGTTTTCCTTAAATGGGTTGAGGTTAATGGATATTAAAATGAAGAACTTCTATTTAGATCTGTTATAGAGATTGACGGTAGGGGCATTTACTAGATATGTTACCTTTGAGAAAATATGATATCTAGAGGCTACCTGGCCTTTTACAGACTCTGCCTTTAGAACTTGTAGAAGTTAAAATTCAATAGACAGACTAAAATCCTATGGAAGTTCAAAATTATATGAGAGTTCAACCACTTTAGGTTCAATTTTTAGGCCTTAAAGCTTGAGAGAAATGACATTTACATGGTTAGAAAAATTATTTTATGCACTTACAAAAAACATGCTTTAATGTTTGGGAGAAAGCCAACATGAAATGTAGGCTTTAAAAACTTTGCCTAAGAATTTATGGGAAAATGACACATGTACATAGTTTTCCTTAAAGTGGTTATGTTTTATGGATATTAAAATGAATAACTTCTATTTAGATCTATTCCAGAGATTGAATGTAGGGGAATTTACTAGATATGTCACCTTTCATAAAAGATGAGATCCAAGGGCTACTGTCCCTTTACATACTTTTCCTATAGAACTTGTAGAAGTTAACACTACCTGTCCCAATTATACCCTATGAAGTGTGTAGAGGACCCATGGAATCACTCACACTACTTTATGTATAGACATAAGGGTGTATAGGAGTGTACAGAGTTCAAAAATATGGTCATATTATTGGATATCTTTCCCAAAAGCCCAAATTTACTCCCTAATTATATGTGGGGTCTATATAACCATCTACAAAAACAAGTGATTCTTTCCAAGCTAAGGATAATGTATTCCATGTGTATACGCACATTATCTAGAAACCATCTAGGCCAAAATAAATGGTACTTCAGTGGTTTGAAGAAAAAATAGCACCAAGAAGCTTTGAATGAGGGGAATAAGAATTGGAAATTGAAGGATAAGAATAAAATATCCACTACACATCCATGCAAGGGTAGCAAAAATAATTCTAACCATTGTAACATTGATGGTCACATTAAGGAGAATTATTGGATGTTTGGTATGTGTTATATTCTTTATGTGAATACCCCCATGCAATATATATTTTTCTAAGCATAGTGGTGGGAATAAAATGGGCGGAAAGGACCCCCAATTTAGGGTTTCATATAGACGAAAAATCCCCCACACACAGGTGTTTAAGGGTAGTGCCCCAAAAAAATGTTTTTGGGAAAAAATGAGCATAGTTTTGAGATATATAAGTCCAAGATGGAATAGTTGTTGGTGAACAAATATCATTGGATCACTATGGATATATCTGCTTCATTAAAAGGGATTTTTCTAGAAGGATGTCCACTAAGTTGGAAAGAAGGGAAAATATCACAATTATATACATTAATGCATATGTTTTACATTGAATATTTTTCATTTTATTAAGAATCTATTTGAAACAATTAACTATATAAGGTTAAAACCTATATGTTTTGTATCAAATCACTTTTGGATTCAATGGGAAAATTTTATGGCTAATGTGTTTTTCTCGAAATGTGATATACCCCATTAAAATGGGAGATATATCGAAATGATTCCTATGGTGAAATAAAATAGTTGAGTAGTTTAAAGATATAGATGCATAAATTCAGTGAGCATAGTTTTGAGATATATAAGTCCAAAATGAAATATTTTTTGGTGAAAAAATATTAGTGGATCACTATGGATATATCTGCTTCATTAAAATGGATTTTTCTAGAAGGATCTCCACTAAGTTGGAAAGAAGGGAAAATATCACAATTATATGTTAATGTGCATGTGTTTGAAATTGAATATTTTTCATTTTATTAAAAATCTATTTGAAACAATTAACTATATAAGGTTAAAACCTATGTTTTGTATCAAATTACTTTTGGTTTCAATGGGAAACTTTTATGGATAATGTGTTTTTCTCGAAATGTGATAGACCCCATTAAAATGGGAGATATATCGAAATGATTTTTATGGTGTAATAAAATAGTTTCAAGTATTTTAAAAATATAGATGCATAAATTCAATGAGCATAGTTTTGAGATATAAAAGTCCAAAATGGAAGAGTTGTTTGTGAACAAATATCAGTGGATCACTATGGATATATCTGCTTCATTAAAAGAGATTTTTCTAGAAGGATGTCCACTAAGTTGGAAAGAAGGGAAAATATCACAATTATATGTTAATGTGCATGTGTTTTACATTGAATATTTTTCATTTTATTAAAAAACTATTTGAAACAATTAACTATATAAGGTTAAAACCTATGTTTTGTATCAAATTACTTTTGGTTTCAATGGGAAAATTTTATGGCTAATGTGTTTTTCTCGAAATGTGATAGGCCCCATTAAAATGGGAGATATATCAAAATGATTCCTATGGTGTAGTAAAATAGTTTCAAGTAGTTTAAAAATATAGATGCATATATTCAATGAGCATAGTTTTGAGATATTAAAGTCCAAAATGGAAGATTTTTTTGTTAACAAATAGCAGTGGATCACTATGGATATATCTTCTTCATTAAAAGGGATTTTTCTAGAAGGATGTCCACTAAGTTGGAAAGAAGGGAAAATATAACAATTATATGTTAATGTACATGTGTTTTACATTGAATATTTTTCATTTTATTAAAAATCTATCTGAAACAATTAACTATATAAGGTTAAAACCTATGTTTTGTATCAAATTACTTTTGGTTTCAACGGGAAACTTTTATGGCTAATGTGTTTTTCTCGAAATGTGATAGACCCCATTAAAATTGGAGATATATCAAAATGATTCCTATGGTGTAATTGTAGGTTTTAACCCTGAACATAAATTATCTACACACGAATCTTATAACAGAAAATAAACAATAGCGAGAGCATAAAACATAAAATAGATAAACACAGAGATTTTCCCCTGGATCCAAAATCGGGATGACCAGCTTGATTTTTCATTATATTCCTTTTAGTGTTACAACACATATATATATACATGTTGAAGCATACATAAACCCAAATCCATTAGAACATAACTGTAGTTCCCTTGACCGGATCTACAAAATACCAGGGGCCGAAAACCATCGTACCCCAAAACCATGTGCAAAATCATGCACAAACATGGGTGGGTCTGCCTATGAGTGGGTCCGCACACCAAACAAATTTTCGCCGGGGCATTGCCCCGGATCCCAACAGTGGGGGCTACCTCCCCCCTTGTGACCCCCCTGCTACGCCTGGTGCAATGTACAACGCGTGGGGCTAGTTGTGGAAAGAATATAACACATACCCAACAGTAATAAAATAGTTTCAAGTAGTTTAAAACTATAGATGCATAAATTCAATGAGCATAGTTTTGAGATATAAAAGTACAAAATGGAAGAGTTGTTTGTGAACAAATATTAGTGGATCGCTATGGATATATCTGCTTCATTAAAAGAGATTTTTCTAGAAGGATGTCCACTAAGTTGGAAAGAAGGGAAAATATCACAATTATATGTTAATGTGCATGTGTTTTACATTGAATATTTTTCATTTTATTAAAAATCTATTTGAAACAATTAACTATATAAGGTTAAAACCTATGTTTTGTATCAAATTACTTTTGGTTTCAATGGGAAAATTTTATGGCTAATGTGTTTTTCTTGAAATGTTATAGACCCCATTAAAATGGGAGATATATCGAAATGATTACTATGGTGTAATAAAATAGTTTCAAGTAGTTTAAAAATATAGATGCATAAATTCAATGAGCATAGTTTTGAGATATAAAAGTCCAAAATGGAAGAGTTTTTTGTGAACAAATATCAGTGGATCACTATGGATATATCTGCTTCATTAAAAGGGATTTTTCTAGAAGGATGTCCACTAAATTGGAAATAAGGGAAAGTATCACAATTATATGTTAATGTGCATGTGTTTTACATTGAATATTTTTCATTTTATTAAAAATATATTTGAAACAATTAACTATATAAGGTTAAAACCTATGTTTTGTATCAAATTACTTTTTGTTTCAATGGGAAACTTTTATGGCTAATGTGTTTTTCTCGAAATGCGATATACCCCATTAAAACGGGAGATATATCAAAATGATTCCTATGGTGTAATAAAATAGTTTCAAGTAGTTTAAAAATATAGATGCATAAATTCAATGAACATAGTTTTGAGATATAAAAGTCCAAAATGGAAGAGTTTTTTGTGAACAAATATCAGTGGATCACTATGGATATATCTGCTTCATTAAAAGGGATTTTTCTAGAAGGATTTCCACTAAGTTGGAAATAAGGGAAAGTATCACAATTATATGTTAATGTGCATGTGTTTTACATTGAATATTTTTCATTTTATTAAAAATATATTTGAAACAATTAACTATATAAGGTTAAAACCTATGTTTTGTATCAAATTACTTTTTGTTTCAATGGGAAACTTTTATGGCTAATGTGTTTTTCTCGAAATGCGATATACCCCATTAAAACGGGAGATATATCGAAATGATTCCTATGGTGTAATAACATAGTTTCAAGTAGTTTAAAAATATAGATGCATAAATTCAATGAGCATAGTTTTGAGATATAAAAGTCCAAAATGGAAGAGTTGTTTGTGAACAAATATCAGTGGATCACTATGGATATATCTGTTTCATTAAAAGGGATTTTTCTAGAAGGATGTCTACTAAGTTAGAAAGAAGGGAAAATATCACAATTATATGTTAATGTGCATGTGTTTTACATTGAATATTTTTCATTTTATTAAAAATTTATTTGAAACAATTAACTATATAATGTTTAAACCTATGTTTTGTATCAAATTACTTTTGGTTTCAATGGGAAACTTTTATGGCTAATGTGTTTTTTCTCGAAATGTGATAGACCCCATTAAAATGGGAGATATATCGAAATGATTCCTATGGTGTAATAAAATAGTTTCAAGTAGTTTAAAAATATAGATGCATAAATTCAATGAGCATAGTTTTGAGATACAAAAGTCCAAAATGGAAGAGTTGTTTGTGAACAAATATCAGTGGATCACTATGGATATCTCTTCTTCATTAAAAGGGATTTTTCGAGAAGGATGTCCATTAAGTTTGGAAGAAGGGACAATATCACAATTATATGTTAATGCATGTGTTTTACATTGAATATTTTTCATTTTAAATTAAGAATCTATTTGAAACAATTACCTATATAAGGTTAAAACCTATGTTTTGTATCAAATCACTTTTGGTTTCAATGGGAAACTTTTAAGGCTAATGTTTTTTTCTCTAAATGTGATAGACCCCATTAAAATGGGGGATATATCGAAAGTATGTGTTTTTCTGGATATTTTGATGGGGCTTCACAACGCTCCAAGTGTGGGTGTGGTGCTTGGATCATGTTATCCCCTAGCTGCCACTATAAGATTTATTGGCATGGAGGATCTGGAACAAACATGAGGGGTGAAGTCCTGGCTCTATGGGGCTTGCTATGGTTTGCCAATCAACTCTGTATCGAGAAAATGTAGGTTTGCATAGATTCAAAAGTAATGATTGATCACCTCAACAAGGGCATCACACTAAACCCAAGAAATCTACAGTCATGGCTGGATCGCATTAACAACAAGGTCTAGTTTCACCTCCTTACATTTCAAACATATCTTTCGTGAAAAAAACTTCCAAGAGGACATTTTATCTAAGAAGAGTATGTGTGGAGTTTTTGGGGTTATGCAATACGAGCTCTCTGACTCAAATGGTATGGGAGCATCCGAGATGGTAAGTTTTAACTGAAGAGACATATGTTGTCATACAATACCACAGTTTTTGGAGTTTTTGGGCGCTTGGAATCAATTTTATGTTATATTTATGTTATATTTTTGCAAACTTTTTATCCCATGTTTACAAAGTATTTTAATGAAATATCTGTAACTAGTAGGAAAAAAGTGACTCTTGGAGGCAGTATGCAAACATATGCCTATGTTCCTGGATTCCTCTGGGGAAGATGTCGAATTTTTTTTCCACATAGTAAAAAATTTACTTGGTGTCTAGTTATATAATTTATGCAGTCAGAAGAAATTTTTGTAGGGAAGGTGAAATCTGATATTCTATTTTACAAGGATTGTATGACATTAAAAGTATAAATATTTGATCTGGTACATTTATTTAAACCAGAGTATTTAAAAAAAAAAAAAATGAGGCACAATTGACAAAATATCAAGGGATTTTTACTATATGTTCAAAAACAATAAACTCCTCCACCAACCCTCACTCAGCAATAATGAATGATGTATACTTTCAGCAACATCTTTAATAGTTCTTCATAGCCGAGAGGAGGGAGGAGACTCTTGGCTTACTTATTCTTGCCTTGTGTTAATATTTATATTCATATATATATCAGTATATACAAAGTTGGATTGGTAAGTAGGGACCTTAAGCAGACTCAGGTAAGGCAGGCTTAAGAGTTCAAAATACTATGTGCATATATATAAATACATACAGTAGCTGTAAATTGAATTTATATTGCAATTACAAAATACAAGAAACATAGATACAAAAATTCGCAGAAATTCACATAGATACAGAAATTCGCTATAGACATTAAGCTATATCATTACATTGAGCTATAAACATGGATACATAAATTCACAGAAATTCACATGCTTATGATACATACCTGGAAAGTTGCAGAAATTCATAGATGAACCAGGGTGATCCCTGAAGATGTCGTGGAAGACAACCAAATTCCCTGTGAACAAAAAACTTAAATTAAAATCAAATTAAAAAAAAAACAACAAAAAATAGAAGCAACTGCAACTGCAAAATAAAAAAAAATCAAAAAAATTTACCTCAGCGTCGTGGCGCCACTGCAAATCAACAAAACTCCCCTCCTCATCGTGGTGTGCAACAGAAAAATAGCAGCAAGCAATGAACAAGACACAGACGCACCAACAATACTCCCCTCCTCGTCACGACGTGCAATAGAAAAACAACAGCAAGCAATGAACAAGACACAGACGCGTGAGACTAATGTGAACAAGAAACCTATGAAAGTTTTCAGGCCAATATATTTATAAAATACGAGTTCAGCTAAAATTTTGTTGTTGGTTTTCCCATCTTCAACCAAAAATCTGTTTTCCATTTCCGTCAGTACGCCGTCAATGTAAATGGCAGAATGAGTTCGACCGAACTAATTTCTAAAGTTTGAACAAACTCTCAAATATTTTGGCCGAAATTTTATGAAAGTTCGGTCGAACTATTGAGGAAAAAAATTTTCCACCCCCGATTCTCACAAAAGTGTTACCCAACTTCACATTTTTACCCTAATGTAATCAGGGCTAGCCAAAACATGAGCTTGAGTTAAGACTAACTTTACCTCATTAAAGACTTATTTTCTTTAATAGTCCACTTGATTTCCTTGTCCTTTCTTAATATATTTTTCATGGACCTTATGATTTCAAGAAGATATGGAATAAACCGCCTCAAAAGTTAATCCTCCCAAGAAAAGATTACACCTCCTTTTGATTCCCTGGGGTATCAATCTTACGGATTGCCTCAATTCTGCCTAGGTTATCTTGATGCCATCTTTTTGAAATTATGTAATCTAACAACTTACCTTCTTCCATTCCTAAAAGGGACTTATTTAAGTTTTAAGGTAGTTCAAAATAATTCTAAATGCTGCAAATGGTATTCATCAACTTAGAGTACAAAATAATGTCATCAAGATACATAACCATAAACTTGTCTTTCTCATCTTCAAAGGAAATTTCCATGGCTCTTTGGAAGGTTCCCCACATTCATTAATCCAAAGGGCATATTCACATACATGAAGGTACCCCATGGAGTAGTGAAAGTTGTTTTATCCTGATCATCAGGATGTACCAAATGAGTGATTGTGCCCAGAGAAAATTTCAAGTAATGAAATCCTCCTAGAACCAAATACCTGTTGCAATATGTGATCCATTTTTGGAAAAGGGTAATTGTCTTTGAGAGACACCTTATTAAGTTTTCTGAAGTCAACACACATTATTATCTCTCCCATATTCTTCCTTACTGGAACTAAATTTGACATCTACTTGGAAAACCTTATAGGGACAATAATATCAAATATTTTTCTTACCTCCTTCTCAATTAGGGATATAAAACCACTGTTGATTCTCCTTAGCTCCTTCTTAAAAGGATTTTGACCTTCCTTGATAGGAATGGTGTGGTGGATGATTCTTCTGTCATAGGCCTTTAAGTCCTCATACCCCCATGCAAATATCGGGAATACTATTTCATGGAATCAATATATTTATGCTTTTCTTCAATACCTAAGGATTTAGAGAGATTCACAATTTTAGGTTTGTCCTCAGTTCCTATGGTACAAACTTCCACCTCGGCCTTAATAGGTAGTATTTTAGGCTTATGATCCACATCATTGTGATAAAACAATTCCTCTAGTGGGACTATGCCTCTCAGGATCACATTATCTTTTAGTTGTAAAACATCAAGTTCTACTACATGATTCTCAAGATCTTCTCTGATTTGATTTATGTAGGATTCACATTCATCTTTTTCAAAACCATTTGCTTCATCGATGTGAAGATTTGAAAATTATCCTTTTATTTGTAGAAAATTTTCCAACTATTTATCATTATCAAAGACTTGACAATACCTTATATTGTCTAGGACAACTGGCCTATGATTAAATTCAATTTCATACTTCTTATTAGGATGAATGGGAATCTCAAATTTACTGGCTAAGGTGGCTAACACATCAACAATTTCATTCTGTTCTCCAGGAATCACGGACAAATTGTATTCTGGAAAACATTGTAGAAAATTCAAAACAATATTTCTATAAGCCTTCATTTTGGGGTTCTTGGTTTGATACTCACCTCTAATTTGCTTAATGATAAGTTATGAGTCCCCATGAACTGAAATCCTCTTGGCTCCTAACCTTTTCAACACTTGCAGTCCCAAAATTAGTGCCTCGTATTCGACAACATTATTTGTGCATTCGAAAGAAAGCTTATAATAATATATATTTGACTTGTCTACTTTTGGGCTCATAATCCATACACCAGCTCCACCCCCTTCCTTACTGAATTCTCCTTCAAATTCCATGTTCCAAAGGAATTCTTCATCATCATTGTGTTCTAATTCTATTTTAATTCTTTCTTCTACAACTCATTTCCCTTTTCTTATGACAAATAGACCCCATTTTGACTGTTTTTCTCCACACATGAATCATTGTACAATATGAAGGAATCCATGTATAAATGCACTGAATAAATAGGATAATTATTTGGTTTATCTTGAATTGTTACCATGTATTTTATGAGATATTCCTTGTACAACTTCCTTGGTTGTCCGAACACTGGGATAGTAGCATATGACATGTCCATCTGTAGAGAACCCTTCAACTTTGCACCCCAAGATCTTCACAAAAGAATACCATACTTCGGTGGAATGTCAACAAGAAAAAAAATCCATAAATATACTCTTAGCTGGAATTTGAGTAAGAGTGACACACAAATCTTTGATCAAACCCAAACACTTCACCTTGCTTGAGTCAAAAGGAAAATTGTCTTTGTATGGCCTAGTTGTCCATGATAACTTCTGGCATTAAATTGTGTGAAACGCCTAAATCTAACATTTCATTATGCAATATCAAATGATGTATATTTAGGCTGACATAGAATGGTGTCACATTACCTTCCTATGAACCTTCTTCAACTTCTGGACCAAAAATAAATTCAGGATGATCATCATTTAAATTGACAACCTCTGAAACTTCTCCTATCTTCAATGCTTTGACAATTTGACTCTTATATACATCGTTATTAAATAATTCAACTAAAGGAATAGAAAATTTGATCTTTGATATCTCATTTTCAAGAATAAAATATGATTAACTGCGTTCTACCTCCTTAATAGCTGCATCTTTCTTTTGAGGAATTTCTTTTGGAGGATCATCCTTTGCCTAACTAGTAGAAGGTGTATTGTCTTGAACTTTTTTGGGATTTATTGGGACTTTCCTATTTCTAAAATTATACTGTTTGTGAACCTCCATGATGGAATATTTGTAACCCTTCTGTACTCTCTTTGATTCTACAGACATGATATATTGTTGTGACCGGTGTGACTGTGAGAACACATCTTGTTCTTCCTTTCACAAAAGATACTACACTCTTCCTCCTAACCAAAGTAATGAATCCTCGATCCTTTCTCATTGTTAGATTTGTTTCCATCTCCCCGTTTCTTTCTTTTGCATAGTTCTCTTAAGGAGGTATGATAGTTGTTGGTATGTTAGATTTTTGATCCCTCTCATTTAATTTGAATCGTTGTCTTATGAAATTAGGATTTCTGATTTTGGGACCTCCCTGTGGTTCTATTGCAACAAATCTATCTCTCAGAGTCATTCTTTCCATCATATTCTCCATGTTCTTCACCAAAGTGTCCAACTTAGCATCTAATGATGTAGAAGGTTCTTCCTTCATAGTAAATCTCTTTTCAGTCTTCATCTTGGCTTTCTTGGCCAACAAATTAGCTTCTGCATTGAAAAAAATCTTCTAGATGTTTTCCAAGGTAGCTTGGTTTCTTTCTCTTAATTAGCAGGTCATCTTTTGATCGAATCCATCTGGATAGTAAAGTAGTTCCAAACCTGGTGGAGGTTTTATTTCTGCCATGATAGAATGATAAAAATTATTGAATTTGTTTGAGAAATATTAGACCGGTCATCCCCAAGCTCTCCTCAAGTTTTCATATTCTACTAGTATTTGAAGAGGGTTCTTTTTGAATTCCAATATATAAAGGAAAAACTATTGAAACTATTGAAGATGAGAAATATTTCCTGCTGCTACTCCTCTATACCATTTTTCTGACCTCTCTAACAAGGCTTTGGGAAAAGAGTATCATATTAACATTATCATGGTCAACTTCTTCAAGATATGCAAATTCATTCATTTTATCTATCTGTTTTTGTGTTGTAATGGGTCCAGTGCCATAAAATTGAGGTAGGAACTGCCCGTAGTTTTGTGGAATATAATTTAGTGGTGCATGCAAGATCAATGGTGTATAAATTACACCAATGGATTTATTTCGATCATGCACTGTACTAAAAAAATATACTGGATGCTTATACA